>JAOTAY010000005.1:19532895-19548841 GCA_025629805.1 Erythroxylum baracoense
CTACAAATACATATGAAGATCAAAATCTGCAACATAATAAATTAATTATACTCGAGGAAACTACTGCAATACGAAGATGGAAACAACAAATGATATGTCCTAACATTATCAAGACTATTATATGCAGAAGTATATCGTATAATGAGAGAGAGGGAAAACCAATAGATAATATTTTAATTGATTGATAAAACTATGAAAGTTACATAGGTTCTGATTGAACTGAACGTATTTGGTGAGAACTTGGGAATTTAGGATTAGAAATAATCTGACGAAGACAAAGACAAAAACGAAGACGACAAAAAAAATTATGATGGGAGAAATTTCTAGATTTATTTCTGTAACTATTTAGATCATTTTTAAAGAAAAAATACAAATGCTACTGTAAATCTAGGATAATTTGTCCAATTGAGTAGAAATTTCTTTTATAAATCAAAAAACATTACATCTTTGTTTAACAAGTAATATGATTACTTAAAATTAAGGCATTCGGAGTACAAAAACACCATAATTTAGTCTAAAGTTTTACTGATTGAAAAAAAATAGCAAGAGCAATAAAATAATTTCTTTCATAAATCAAACAAAAACTACACAAAATTTAAGTAAGAAGGAAAAATATGAGCCTGAAGATTGTCGATTGAAACTTCTGAGCAAAAATATCCAAAATCCTGCTAACGGGAGAACAATAAGAATAATTGAAGAGGAGTAGGGTTTTATAAAAGAGTTATCCTAGAGTTGAGAGAGAAGGAAGAGTTGAATTGGCTAGCTTATTTTTTAGATTAAATTACTGAGGAAAGCAATCTAAATACCAAGGAGGTGATGGGATTTAGAATCCAAGTAAAGTGCTACTACTTTCCCTAGATTGGGAAAGTTTTTACTTTCCTAACTACTCAAAAAAATGAATCAAACGTGATAATATAAATTTTAAGAAAAAGATTACTTTCCCAAGTAAGAATCTATGCCAACCAAACAAAGTCATAAATACAATCATGTGATTAATCCTTATAGCCTTGATTTACAAAATCCATTATAATATCATAAACATCGCATTTGCCTTCAAATGCCTTAATCCATAGCTAGAAAGGTGAAACCTTTTTTTTTTGGCAAACAAATATGTTAGAGTCCAACATTGTACACTTGCAGTTAAAACTTATAAATCTTTATAAGTAAAATATTTTTAATCAAATATAGTGCAATTTGATACCTTAAAAATTAATGGTGCCAATGAAGATGGAATCATATTGTGACTATTCCTATTTTGATTGAGAGGCAAGGCGATATAATGGTTAAAATCTCTCTCTAAATCATCTCTTACAATGTGGGATCAAGTAGCAGAGAAATTTCTTTTAAAGTAATGTCCACTAGTAAAGACTGCTAAACAAAGGAATGATATCTCCTCCTATTCTTAGGCTAATTCAGAAGTATTATATGATACATGAGAGAGGTTTAAAGAGATTTTGAGTAAATGCCCAGATTATGGTCAACCACTTTCGATGCTAATTCAGACCTTCTATAATAGGTTAAATCAGATTGTAAGGTAGACAATAAATGTAGCAATTGGGGTACCTTGAAAAATAAGACACCAAAAGCAGCTCATAACCCTATTGAAGACATGGTGATGAACAGCTATCAATGGTACTCTTCTCGAGCAAGACTTAAAAAGCCAGCGAGAGTATATGAAGTAGATGTAGTATCAAAATTGGCAACCCAAGTTGAGGCTTTGATCAGAAAAACTAACAGGTTGACTATAAGTCCTCAGTTTCAAGTTATGCAATGTGAGGTGTGTGAGCTAAGACATTCAGGACATGACTGTTAAGCACTAAAGCCCAAACATGTGGATTGCATGGGGAATGCTTACAGAGCACAAAACAATCCATACAGTAATATGTATAATTCGGGATAAAGGAATCACCCCAATTTATTTTGGGAGAATCAAAGACAAGCAAGGAACAACCCTCCACTGGGATTTCAACAACAATTATCTCAAGCTAAGATGCCAACTCTAAAAGATATGATAACCAAATTTGTTCAAGAATCAAACACAAGACATTAGAGAACAGAGGCTTCTACACATAACTTGAAGATTTAAGTTGGTCAGTTGGAAAAAATGTTATCTGAAAGACTGTTGGGGAGTTTTTCTAGTACCACGGAGACAAATCCTAAAGAACATGTGAAGGAAGTCACCCTTACAAGCAGAAAGGAAGTGCAAGTTGATAAAAAGATCCAAAGTGAGAAGAAGAGTAGAAAAAAAAGTCAAGAAAAGGCTAAAGATGTAGTGCATTTTCCAAAAATCAAAGAATTTCAGCCTACCATCTCATATCTAGCAAAGTTAAAGAAATATCTCATGGATGAGCAATTTGTTAAATTCCTAAAGCTATTTAAACAACTTCATATTAACTTACCTTTTAATGAAGCTCTTTCATAGATGCCCAAGTGCGTAAAATTCTTAAAAGAATTACTGTATAAAAAGAGGAATTTAGAGAAGTTAGCTACTGTGAGACTAAGTGAGGAATGCTCGACAATCCTGCAAAACAAATTACTCGAAAAGCTTAAAGATCCGAAGAGTTATATTATCCCTTGTTTTATTGGTAATTTGTCAATAGAAAAGGTTTTAGATGATTTGGGGGCTTGCATTAATTTGATTCCCTATAAATTATTTAAGAAACTAGGATTAAGGCAACCTAAACCCATTAGGATGAATATTCAATTGGTTGATATATTGGTTAAATATCCTAGGGTATCATTGAGGATATAATTTTTAAAATTGATAGGTTCATCTTCCCAGTGGATTGTGTTATACTTGATATGGATGAAGATATAGAAGTACCCTTTGATTCTAGGTTGACCCTTCCTAGCTATTATTAGAGTTATTATTAATGTTAGCGATGGAAAACTAATTCTTAGGGTGAGAGAAGAAGAGGTTACTTTTAAAATATTTGATTCCATGAGACATTCCCTTGAATATGGTGATTCTTATTATTTTATTCATATTAATGGTTCAACAACTTTACAGAAAATTTTGCTAAGGGCATCCAAGAGTTGTCTATTATTCAAAGTGAGGATGAAGATGAGGCCAATAAGCCTCTTATGATAAAGAAAGAGTTCGAAGGGATAGACAGAAATACAAAGACAAGTTTGAAACCCTCTATTAAAGAACCATCAGAGTTGTAACTGAAGAAACTTCCCGATTATTTGAAATATGTATTTCTTGAGAATGAGTCAAATTTCCTATAATTATTATGTCAACTTTAGAAGTGGATCAAAAAGAAAAATTGTTAAATGTTATTAAGAAGCATAAAAGGGTCATTACTTGGAAGATCTCTGATATTGGAGGAATCAACATTTGCTTTTGTACGCACAAGATTCTAATAGAGGAGGAACTCAAACTGGTGATATAACCCCAAAGAAGGTTGAATCCTAATATGGAAAAAGTGGTAAAGGAAGAAGTAACTAAAATCCTAAATGCTTGTGTGATTTACCCTATTTCTAATAGTTCTTAGTTGAGTCCTGTGTAGGTTATGCCAAAGAATGGAGGAATAATGTGGTATCCAATGAGAAGAATGAGTTGATTCCTATAATAACCATTACTAGGTGGAGAGTATTCGCCAATTACAGTAAGCTGAATAATGCGACAAGGAAAGACCACTTCCCTTTGCCTTTCACAAACTAACTGTTGAAACTGCTAGTTAGGCACATGTATTATTGTTTCTTGGATGGACTTTCGAGTTACCTTTAAATTTCAATTGCCCCAGAAGATCAAGAGAAAACAACATTCACGTGTCTTTATGGTACGTTCACTTATAGGTAGATGCATTTTGGATTATGCAATGCACTTGCTACGTTTTAGAGGTGCAAGACGACTATCTTTGATGATCTAGTCAAGGATATAATGAAGGTATTTATGGATGATTTTTTTCAACGATTCTTTTGATTTATGCCTCCATAATTTAGAGAGAGTGTTAGAGAGATGTGAGAAAACAAATTTGATGCTAAATTGGTAAAAAGTCATTTTACGGTACAAGAAGGCACATTTTTAGACCGTAAAGTTTCTCACAAAAGTATTGAGGTAGATAAAGTAAAATTTGAAGTTATAGAGAAATTATCATCCTCTTCCTCAAAATTGAGTGGCAGAAATAGATAAAGGGCTTGCAAAACATAATTGAAAACCTTAGGATGGTAGAAAGTATGAAGAACAATCAAGGAAACCCTTTTGGAGTGGATTTTCATCTAACTAGAGTGAAGTTTTTTAAGATTAAAGAGATTTCATCATATTACCATTGATTTTTTGTTTTCTTTTTAGTGTTGATGTTATGTTGGATTAAATGAACCCTGGGATAGACATTGTGGTGATTTTATTTTATTTATTCTTTAGTTTTATAAGATTCAATTATGTGTTCTTAATTATTCTTAAATTAATATTATCTATATGATAATTCATGTGTGATTTCATGCTATTGAGATTAAGAAATCCTTTGTATTAATAGATCTAGCATAAATAAAAAGATTTACATATAAACCTAGAGAAAGTTGACTTAAATCTTTTAAATTAAAGTTAAACATAATAATGAAATTCATAATTCAATTAATATAATTTTAGGGGTTTAATTTAAAAATATATTTCAATTACTCAACCTACAATTAGTTGGTAATACTTTTGAGAAAGATATTAGCATAACTGAGAAATTCCATATTCCAATGAACTTTAGATTAAATTGATGTGTAAGTTTATGATTGTATGAGAAGTCTTATATAAATTCGAATTCCAGATACCATTGTTTCATTAACTAATTCTTACTTCAATTGTCATTCTGGTTTATTAATTGTGTTGACTTATCCTTAGTTTGTTGTTTTAATTTTAAATTTGATTTATCACTGTCATCTTAAATTATTAGTTAGATAATAGAAAATGAGTTGAAATTAGTAATCATAGCTTATATAGGATCCAACATCGTATACTATAGAATGATAAGCCTAGTTGCATAGCATGATCTATAGGAGGGGGATAAATAAATAAAAATATAAAAAAAGGCCATCACACATATTGTGAATTTGATTGTGAAGGAGCAGTTAAAGGTGATAAAGGAAGCAGTAGAGTCGAACTAAAATAGCATAGTGTCTTAAAGATCAACACCCAAAAGAGTGCAAAATTTTAAAAAAAAATTGTATGTAATTACACATTATGTGCACAAAGAAGATGGTTTTAGATTGTCCTACCATATTGAAATCAACATTCTAGATGTTGGAGTCAATGACCAAATATGTTGAGGTGTTCAACAGGTTGAGACAAATAGATTCTCAGTATGCTTGCCTACTGATAAAAGAGTAATAAGAGTTAGCTAAAGCACTTTGTACAAATTTGAAGATAGGAAAAAAATATCCAACTTTGCATATTTGCTTTAGTAGCATATATAAGATCAAGCAAGCTTTATCTAGTTAGATATTAGATTCCAATAAGGTGATTCAGGTCATGGTAAAGCAGATGATAGAGAAACTCAATTATTATTTGTATACAATCGAACAAATTATGGTAGTCATTTATATGTTAAACCCGAAATATAAGATGGAGCGGCTATATTTTTATTATAAAAAATTGTATATGGTGGGCTTAATACTATGTTAATATCATTAAACAATTTTGGTGCATTTGTTTAATGATTATCAATTAAGATTGGACAAAGATCAAGATCACAGTAGTTCAATATGAAATTCATATGTTTTTCATAAGATTGTTGTAAGTGCCGAATTTACACAATTCATAAAAGAAAAAAAAAGGCTAAGGCTTCTTAAAGTAGGATAATGTTGGACACTGTTTGGAGGCGGGTATTGTCTCACTATCTAACTCCCTCTTTGCTCTAACGCCTATATGGTATTCATGCAAATATAACCCTTGAACTCTCTTCTTTAACTATCTTCATCTATTCACATTGCCCTCCACCACAACTGATATTTCAGATATCTTCAGTGTCACCCCATCTTTTAACCATTGTGTATTTATAATATCCATTGGTTAATCATAGATAAACTTCTGAGTTCATGCCTCTTAGTAATCTCACACCTTTGCCATCCAATCTTGTGAATCCTGACTTCCTACATCCTTCCACCTCATTATCTCCTATCATTCTTCCAAAGGCATCACGCAAGATCTACCTAAAAATAAGGAACTCAAGTCAGGAAAACTTGGGTTCAGGTTATGGGAGAATGAAAATTAGATGCTAAACTTACCTATTGTCCTCCAAATAGAACTGCAGATTCAAATATGGTATATCCACCTTTAGAGGTACTTAAAACAGGTGCTTAAAGATAGAGCACTACACCCTTCTATCCAAAAAGTAGCCACTTGGTGATGAAGGAATAGGTTAAAACCAACTGGTGGCATCATCGTCTGGTTGATATGTATGTGAAAAAAGAAAATACCTTCTTCAATTTTTTGAGTTAAGATGAAGCCAAGAAAGTCCTTGAGATGGGACCATGGCATGTTTGCAATTAATAGATGTGTATTTGACTATAACTATACACTCATATTTCATGTGTTTTGCTTGATATTTTATAGTTTTGTTGTATATTTGGTACTTAATTTGTTCTACGTGAATTTATTGACGATAATTGTGTTCATAGACAAAAAAGAGAAGAATTTAAATAAAATCGTGACATAAAACAAAGATTTGAAGAAACTTGGATTTACGCAGTCGTGTATGCGCCCGTATAAGTCTCTATAAACATGTAAAGTCATGATTTTAGGTATTTTTGGAGCTACACAGCTGTGTAAGTGACTGCGTATGTCCTAAAAATCATAATTTTCACTAAGAGATAGAAGAAAAAAGGAGATTTAGAATTATGATTCGATTGTTTTCTATTAGTTTTCGTTCATGTTTTTCTTTAATTTTGTTTTCTATGATTAGTAACTAAACGTGATTAGTGTCTAGATGTGATGAACCCTAGTTTGTGATAACACTATATTTTGATCTTTTTTATTAAATGCAAATATATTGGTTGATTATTCCAATTCAATTATATGTTTTATTCTTCTAATATATCTAGGATATTAGTGTATGATTTGATTTCATATAATTGAGATTAGGGAAATCCTCTTGTATAAATAGATTTACCATAATTGAAAGGAGTTACATGCAAATCTAGAGATAGACTAACATAAATCATCTGGATTAGGGTCAAATATAATCGTGGAATTCATAAATCAATAATACAATCCTATGGGTTTTAACTAGAAAGATTTGTGTTAATCAATTGATACATTAGTTATTATTAGTCTCGAGAGTGTTATTAACATAAGATAGGGATTTTCATGGTCCAATAACCAATAATATAATTACATAATAAAAGGTTAATTATTTAATGATTTTTAGGAGAATTCATCACCTAGACAGTTTTATTTGATATGGAATTTTATAAGTAATTTCCTTTGTCTTGCATTCAATATTGTTTGCAATCTTAGTTTAATTGTTTAGCTTTATTTTTAATTAAAAACCAAACACGATTATTAGGCTAGACAATATGAAAAGGATCATTATTAGTACTTACTGTCTTCGTAGGATCAAGCCCTACTTGCTTATGCTAGCTACAGCTATATCGTACACTTGCGGTAATTTTAATATTGATATAGAAATAAACCAACCAAATTTTTGGCACCATTTACAGGGATGATAATATTAGGAAAGCTATATTTTATAAATCTAACCATTATTTTTATATTATTTTATTTTGATTTGTTTTGTTTTTCTTATATTTCATTTAATTTTTGGCATACTCATTTAATTATCTTTTAAACTTCTCTACTTTGACAGTGTGCTTATGGTTTATTGTTACGATTTGAGATTCATTGCTATAGCTATAACTTACAAGGGAAGGAGGGAATAGTCAATATTCTCACAAGAATTATGATATGTCATTGCAATATGTAACATCACCATATTGGAAAGAGTTGTTTCTTGACAAGTTTTCAAAGGCTCAACCGATTTTTATGTCTAGTTGTGACATCTGTAGGAGTAATCATTACAATCATGAATGTCGGGCACCAAACTATATCAGAGAGCAACCAAGCTTACATAACAGACCTTAGAATGTACGCTATGAGAATACGTATAATTTATAGTGGAGCAACCATTACGCATATGGATGGAATGACTAAGGATGACAATGGATCGACCCGGGCTCGGGCTACCCTTATCAAAAACGGCTGGCCTGCCTATGGCCTAGATTGTGGCCCCAGGGGTGGGTTAGCCTAGCTTGGCCCCACCTCTTGCCAAGAGTGAAGCTAGTGGACATAAATTCAAGGAGAGATTTTCTTTACCTTGTTTTTTATTAATTTTCCTTCATTTTTATCTTTGATTTCGTTTTCTATGATTAGTAACTAAACATGATTAATGTCTAATGTTAAGCAAGTTTTACCTTCGATAAAACTTCCAATATCTACAAGGATACGGATTGTAAACTTGTAGTATTGAAGGTGTCCATCCCACGAAGAAATTGTTAAAACGAAGTGAACTTAATTTTGTCTAACGTAATAAAATATGATTTGAATGAAAATAAATAACATAAATTAAAGCAATCAAATAAAATTAAGTAAATAACCAAATAACAATTGAGTTGCCACAATTTATGTAAGGATGATAAAGGATGAAACTTAGGATTTATTCTTTCGTTATTTTACTCCCCTAATGATTACTAATTCAATTATGTGTTGATCTTAGATTTTCAAACGGTTTGATTACATTCTCTCAAGACCTAAACAATTAACCCTAATTGATTAAGCGTAATTCAATATGAAAATTTCAAATTTGCAATCTCTCAAATCACAACTCTTTCCCTAACGTTTTCAATTAGTTCTGAAGTTATCTATTGAATAATTAAGTTCTCACATAAGATCTCTCTTTGAATGATAATTGATTTGTTAATCGTGTGACATACTAATTTACCAACTTTCGTTGCACAAATTAATCATATTACTTTTGAATTTCTCTCGATTTATTGCTAAAGTATATGCATGCACCATTAACTTTACATAGAAATTGTATTGAATCAATAAAGATTAAAGCCACAAAACAACTTAAGAACAAACCCTAATCTGGAAATTTCGAAACCCATAAATGTGAATAACATCTTAGAATCCAATTTACATATCAAGATTAATGAAAATAACAAAAGGAAAGAAAGAAAAACTTTATCTGGAAATTTGGAAATCTTCGACGTTCTTCTTAATCCGCCTTGTTTGATTCAATTTTGCAAGATGAAGGCTGCATTTTTTTGGAGTGTTTTATGTTCTTAAATAGTCTCTGAGTGTCTTAAGGGTGTAACTAGGGTTTTCGCCCTTTGAACGGTTTCAAAATTGCCCTCCAACCTCAAAACAGATTAAAAATCTCGCACTAAGAAGTATCTGTCATGAGTATGACCCTTCGTGTAACCCATGCACATTCCAATTTTCTTCATTCCCTTCATGTAACCCATGCACATTCCAGTTTTCTTCATTCTTCACTTATTTGGTTTCCATCACTAACAAACACATCAAATACCTCAAGAAACACAAGATTAACATCCAAAATCATGCTCTAAGCTACATAACACATGAAACATAAACAAAAAATCACATTAACATAATTCTAAGCCTATATATGCAATAATCATCTGATAAACACCTATAAACACACATAAACACCTATCAAAACGTAATATAAACTACACCTATCATTTAAGTGTGATAAACCTTAATCTGTGATAACACTATGTTTTAATCTTTTTATTCAATGCAAATATATTGATTGATTATTGTGATTCAATTACGTGTTTTAATTTTATTCTAATATATCTAAAATATTAGTTCTTGGTTTGATTTCGTAAAATTGAGATTGGTAAATCCTCTTGTATGAATAGATCAACCACAATTGAAAGGAGTTGCTTGGAAACCTAGAGATAGTCTGACATAAATCCTCTAAATTAGGGTCAAACCTAATACTGAATTTCATAAATCGATAATGCTATCATAGGGGTTTTAACTAGAAAGATTTATGTTAATCAACTAATGGATTAGTTGTCCTTATTCTTGAGAGAGTTATTAACATAAGATATGAATTTTCATAGTCAATAATCAATGATATAATTGCATAATAAAAGGTTAATTATTTAATAATTTTTAGGGGGATTCATCACTTAGACATTATTATTTGATATTGAGTAGTAATTTCCTTTATCTTGCATTCAATATTGTTTCCAATCTTAGTTTAATTGTTTAGCTTTATTTTTAATTAAAGACCAAATCTGATTCTTAGGTTAGGTAATAGGAAAATGGTAACTAATAGTATTTACCGTCTTTGTGAGATTGACTTGTACTTGTTTGTGTTAACTACAGCTACGTCGTGCACTTGCGGTAATTTAATTATTGGTATATAAATAACCAATCACTAGATACTCTAGTAGATGACCTATTCTTCTACAAAAATTTGGAACCTTTCAACTTAGAACTTGAGAGAACTTTTAAAGACCTAAACAAAGACTTCAATAAGAGATAAAGAAGAAAAGATAGATTAACCCATTAATAATAAAAATAATAATAGTGTTATGAGTAACTAAACGTGTTTGGTGTGTAGGTGTGATTAACCCTAGTTTGTGATAACAATATGTTTTTATCTTTTATTCAATGCAATTATATTGATTGACTTATTGTGATTTAATTGTGTATTTTATTCTTGTTCTAATATATTTGAAATATTAGTGCATGATTTGATTTCATATGATTGAGAATAAGAAATCCTTTTGTATGCATAGATTTAACATAATTAGAAGGAGTTGCAAGCAAACCTAGAGATAGGCTAACATAAATCTTCTAAATTAAGGTCAAACCTAATAGTGGAATTCATAAATCGATAATGCTCCTATAGGTTTTAACTAGAAAGATTTTTGTTAATCAATTAATGGATTAATTGTTAATAGTCTTAAGAAGGTTAATAACTGATGATCTTTAAGAGGATTCATCACCTAGACACTATTATTTGATAATAATTTTTCTAAGTATTTTCCTTTATCCTAAGGTCATAATTATTTTAACTTTGAGTTTGTTTATTTAGTTTAATTTTTAATTAAAATCCAAAATCTGATACTTAGGTTAGATAATAAAAACATGGTAATTACTAGTAATCACAATTTTCATGGGGTCGACCCCTATTTGCCTATGCTAGTTATAGTTATACTATGAACTTATGGTAAATTTAAATATTGACCTAATCACAGTCAATCAACATAATTGCTAATTGGTGCACAAAAACTTGTCCTTTTATTGGCAGGCTTTAATTGATAATTGTAATATTGAATTCTATTAATGTGCATTGGGTCTCTCATCTAGCTCTTTCCCAGTTTGTTATCAAGTCAATTGATAAGCTTATAAGAAGCTTTTTATGGTCTAAGTGAGTGTTATATTAAGAATAGGTGCATTTAAAAGTGCATAATTACTGAAGCTGCATCCAATACAATGAAATACATCTTCAAAATCACAGAGGAAGTGCGATCTAATATTTCCAAAAAAGTGGGCAATTAAAGAGATACTTTTTTCGAAGGACAAATGGACTAATGTCTATTAAGCAACATACACGAACTATCCAATTTCAAGAATATTATTTGTGACAATGGCATAGTAGTTAAAGCTTTGACTCGTAAGAATGAGATTGTGAGTGAGATTAACTAGCCATACCTAGGGCAGGTGGTACTAAATATGACACTTGATGAGGATGAGATTGATATAAACATATGGAGGCATTCCAAGACTGTAGTATTCGCTAACTTATCTTATAAGGAAATTTACCTAGGCTCTCAACCCAAGGTATCATGGTAGAAGATAAAGTGGTGTAAATATTATCTACCCTAAGCCTTCATATTCTGATGGAAGTATATCAAGAGAATGATTTGGTTACTAGATAGAATTAACAAATAATGATGATCCTAAGTAGATGTTGTTTATGTTTCAAAGCCTAAAAAATTGTTGTTTATATATTCTTTCAATGTGAATTTTCTAAAGAAACATGAAAGATGGTATGGTCTGTGCACAATTTTAGTGAGCCACCGATTGCATAGGGAAGCACAATACATTGGAGTTCCTCTCTAGTTCACATAGATAACTCAATCATCTGGTCCTATTACATATCACTATCCAATCTGGTGTTTATGTTTGAGAGAAGCAAACGTATTTTCAAGGATGAGCAGCTAAATATGCAACAATTCTTTAGGGAATTACAGGGTAGAATTAGAAAGCATATCTCAGTTTTCAACAGCAATAGTCACTTTTCAAACCTGAATATAAGAATTTGGAACATTAATTGATAAAAAAACTCTCTTAACTATACTTGATACTCAACTTGAACAGTAACTTCAAGAAGATAATAAATGAACACATGATGCTCCTCTGATTTTGGCTTTGAAGAACTAGTGCTAAAATAGAAGTAGCAAAACGACATACAAGGTGAAGTAACCTTCTTAGATGACTCTTGAGTTAGAAGACCTTGATATACCCTAACTTGTCAAACTAGAAGCTTCAGAATGGATATATAACAATGTGACAACATCTTTCCGTAAGAATAGTTGATTCTTATGGCATAGAGACACGTGGTTAAAAGCCGTTTTTATTTCTTTTTTGTCCTTAATACATATCCTTCACCTGAGAGGCTAAGTTACTAATGTGTCAATTTTTTGTGTTAATCAACATGACACACGTTTGAAATATGTATTGTGTGGCCCTAGTGTACATTTTGTTACATATAAATGAAATTTGTTTAATTTTTCAAAAAAAAAGTTGAACTGTGGAATTTGATGTATTGGTATGATGGAAAACACATATGGAACCGCTTTTCTTATCATGAAAGCAATTACATGAGACCTCTAAGCAATTCCAGTATCTACGCTTATTTCAGAGTTTGCTTTTAGTACTAATGGTATTGTAGGAGTCCTTATATGTGCCTGAAGTTAGTTAAATGACGAAGACATCCATGGTAAACTCTATTCTTTATGATATGTTTATTTTGTTTACCTCGATATCATTATAATCAACATCCATTTGAATCCCGCACAAATGTGGGGTTTGAGTAGGTCTGATAGTACGCAACGTTATCCCTACTTAGTAAAGAAGCTGCTTCTGATAGACCCACATGCAAATGTGACATGAAGATATGACAAAAAAGTCAAATAAATATAAAAAATGTAAAAAAAAGTAATAAATAATTAAAATAGAATAATAACAGCTTCAGACTAAAAAAAATCTACCATAGATCTTCATTATGTGATGTAAGTTTAGAAACAAAGTTATTAACAAAATAGTAGGACAAATATACATGATATGTTGCAAAGTTCTGCTTGCACCTGATATGCGGCAAAGTTCTGGCCCCAATTTATCAAGTTGTGCATGTTATCCCTGCGCAGGGACTATGCTAATCTACTCTTCCTAGTATCAATAAAATCTTCGAACTGCAATGTCAGGAAGCTCGAGATATCGAACAGAGAGATATGTGATGTGACAAAATGGTACAAAACTCTAAGCACAATTACCAATTGGTGCACAAGCATCCATCATCCCCTTCCATTAACATTGTGCTTTTTCTTTCGAAAGAGGAGCTCCATACATAACTTAGAATCTAATTACGAGCTATCTATTTCATTAACACTACCACACGTTAACCCTCTCGTCTCACTCCACTCGATTGAATAAGTGAAACCAAAACCCAAGTTTCCAGATAATTAATAATAAATGACCATGGCAGTCAAGAAGATATACAAACTCATTGATCATATCAGCATATCTCAAAGAAGACGGATAAACACAAAAATTCATAACACAAGATCCATACCTTAAAGAAAACTTGAAAGTAAGTGATAAAAACAATATAGACTAAAATCAAAGAACGCACTTACATAAAGGAAATAACAAAATCAACTAAAAGGATGTCTTGAACTGCTAACGCTCAAAGCCACAAATTGAAGGAAGCCACTCATAGAGATGTCCAAAAATTACCAACATGTATATTACACATGCAACAGACACCAAAACCTCACCTAAACTTGGAGAAGAGAAAGTTAAAAGCGAAAACCTGGATAGTTGGCCGTGGAGGTGGTGGCAGGAATGGAAAAAAGGTTGGAGAATCCAAACACCGTAAGCCTACATCAAGGGCAGTGACGGAAGGAAAGAGCGTGAGGCTTATGAAGAAGAGGAAAAGAGCAGTAGAAGAAGAGAAAGCTAGATTTTTCAAAAAAATTCAAACTTTACCTTAATATTCATAATGTTAACTCCACCCATTCGATCTATCGATAAAGGATTTAAATCAGACGAAGTAAAAGCACAATACTAAAAAACAAAAGAAACCATATTCAGGTGGATCACAAACTTAAAAAGAAGATCTAAACAGAAAAAAGAGCCACCCCTCGGAACATATAAATTATATTGATAAATCTAAGAGATGAACGAGAAAAAGGTTGTGGTTGTTACAAGAGAAGATGAAGAGGCCGAAAAATGGCGTCTTTTCATCGCCGCTGCAAACTAAAAGACATGTTAGGGGAGTGGATCTTAGGAAGGGGACGGTGACGTTTCAGATCTCGTCCTCTTCTTCTACTGCTATGTTTCTCTTGCGTTATGAGGCCTTAATAATCTTAACAATTATATATTATATTATCTTATTTATACTGACATAAGTACAAAGACCAGTCTTCCTATTGAAATTTTTTTAAACAAATATTCAATGGTAACTGTATGTTTAATTGTTAATTTTCATGAGTTGAATATTCATTTAATATAATTGTTGCATAATCAAGTATAATTTAAATAATAATGTTTCAACATGTAAATAAAATGGTGCGAACTATTGACGATCATGATGATAACGATTAACTAGCCTCTTTCCTCTAATGTGAGTTTGTTTTTTTAAAATCTTTACTTCTCAATTTATTATTTTTCTTGTGATTATTTTGGTGTTTTACAGTTGAAGATATAAAATTTTACTTACGTGTATAAGATACAGGTTAATAACGAAAATTCTATGTTGTTGTCTCTACCAGTTATGTTAACTTCATTCTCTAGCTATAATTGATTTTTTTTGTATCTCTTTTCATTTAGTTAATAACATCAGCATGATAATCTTTTGTTTAGAAAATAGCATGATTTTGAATAAAGTATTATGATACTTTGTATATATTGACATTATTTTTTTTTCATGTTTTGAGAGGACCAGGCACTATTTTATTATTAGAACTAGATAAGCTAATAGTGGTTATTGACAAAACAAAGATATAACAGTTTAAAGCGACATTTATTTAAAAAATTGGACAACTATATTTTAAGTAATTTTTTGTTAAAAGCAAGACATTGGATCTAATAATATTAATTTAATAAAAATGGAATGAATATAGATTCTTTATTAGAATTGAAATAATTTGGCAAAAATAAACAATTTAGAAAATTTATAATTAAAAATTGAACTTAAGGTCTATAATTTCAAGCATCTTTAAAAAGTAAATGAGTTATAAAACACTTTTTTAAAATATAAAGTGACACATTAAATTCTTAATAAAAATAATTTTTACGATAATAAAGTGTGTTATAAAATTTTTAAACAATCTTTTTTCTTTAATACGATATGTTTTTATTATATATTTGAAATTATACATGAAGAAATATATTAATATATCTAAAATAATTAGTAATAGAGTACGTATTATTTATAAATTATTTTAAAACTAATATTTGTGCTGCATATTCTCTCAACTATTTAAATTTTTGATTAAATAAATTAATAAAAAATGCCAACTAAAATCCCCCTAATAAGTGATCATAGTAGGTGAGAAGAATAACGGGACATAAACTCAATTGTGGATAACAAATTGACGTTCTATAACGCTACGTTTGGTTGCTGTCTCCAGTATCTGGAGACGGGACGGAACAGGACGGAACGAAACAAAAGCTGGAGAC
>JAOTAY010000005.1:19548941-19560598 GCA_025629805.1 Erythroxylum baracoense
TTAAATTTTGTATCTTTTCGTTTTACCTTTAATTGTGTATATTTATTATTTTTCTTTCTTTTTGTCTAAATATTAGTACTAATCTTATTCTATATTTCTTTATTTTTATTTTATTTTATTTTATTATTTTTATCCCTTTTTCTTTATATTTTGCAAGGATGTTAGTTAATCATATCAGATGGATATTCCTAAAGCATAAAAATCAAAATGACAAAAGCTTATGACTCAGGGAAGTACCACATTTCACTTTCACACTTTTCATATATGCTTATATTGTGTACATTGAGGACAATGTACAATCTTAAGTGTAAGAAAGGGGTTAATGATTTTAATGATTTTCTTAAGCTTATTATATTCTTTGTTATTAAACTTTATTAAGTGATATCTTGTATTAGTTGAAACATGTCCATAAATACTTTATATCATTATTGAATATTAATTTGAATTAGTATGCAAAAGGATGATAGATAGTTGGAAAAAATTATTTTTATAAGTCATATTATTAGTATTCATTGAGATAATTAAGTTAACTAAAAATTGCATATTATTTACACACATATAATCATTTTTGTGTGAACTTTTGAGCCTAAGAGTAAAATTTCAAAAAGTTTTAAGCTTTTTTATTTCTTTCAGATGTGTTATCATGTATAGTTGAATAATTCTAGTAATTGCTTTTATTATACATATTGAGATCAGATTTTGTTAAATTAGAAGCATTGAAGTGAGAAAGACAATTAAATTCAACAATTGTTTAGCCTATTTCTTTGATAATTACCTTACCATATCTTATCCTTTAGGAAAAGCCAAGTTGAGCCTTACCCTTTTTCATTGGTCATAACCCAAAATTTAACCTTTACCTTATCTTTTCTTGAAGCCTTTTTTATTGTTTTGGACTCTGAAGGTTATTTACACTACTTGAATGTTTTAAACTTGAAAATTTGAAAGATCCAATATTTCTTTAATTGCGGTACATGATGAATGCTAAAAAATTTTATTGCAAGCATAAAAAAATATAAAACATATATAGTACCAATGAATTTGTAATTGAAGGACCTGTATATTGTGAACAAGTTTCGTGTAATGTTTCCTTTATGTAAATTTTCATTAATTTTATCTCAATTTTGTTAGCCCACTCATACCTTACCCAAGCCCCATTAACACCTTATAAAGACCTTTTGATTTCGTTTCTAGTTTACATTTAAGTGGCGGAGATGTGATAATATTGCAAGCCTATAGTAAGAATTCTACTATGCATTGATTTGAGAGTTTAATACTTTTCACCTTAAACACTTTAATGTATTGAGTAAAACCTTGGTAAGGGTGTAAAGATTCATACTTTTGATTTCAACAAGAATATTGACGTGATTATTATTAATATCGACTCATAAAGTTAGTTTTAGGATAACTTAATTATACTTGTATGTTAATTTAATTAATATGACATGATGACTTAGAGTATGAATGGACAAGTTGAAATTAATAAAGGATGGATATTGCAAAATTAATAATTTAAATTACGATTTGCTTAAGGAAAAACAAAAGCTTAAGTGTGGGGGTGTTTGATAAATGCATATTTGAATATAATTATACACCTATATTTAATATATTTTGCTTGTTATTTCATAGTTTTGTTGTATATTGGGTACTTAATTCTCTCCATTTACATTTGTAGGTTATATTTGCCTTTATAGAATAAAAGAAGAAGAATTAAGATTAAAATGGGGTATAAGATGAAGATTTGAAGCAACTAAGGATCTACAAGACCGTGTATAGAGATAGTGTAAGTCTCTGTAAACAAGTGAAGATTGAAGAAATTGAGTTTTGGTCATGTGGAGTTACATGCCCGTGTTTCTTGATATACACGATTATCTATATTGCTAGTGTAAGTCTCTATGCTTGTGTAAAATCACAAATTTAGGTGTTTTGATTATACATGATCTCTCATATGCCCGTGTAAGTGATCATGTATATCTTAGAAATCCTAAAATTTACTATAAAAGGATGAGAATTGGATAAGGAGAGAGAAGAGTTTGGTAGCAGATTTAAGACTCGAGACACCTATAAGGGCATTGATCTTGATCGAGGGACAAGGAGGACATGAAGGTAACATCAAAAGAGATTTGATAGAAACCAACATCAAACCTCAAACTTGCAAGAAGATTCAATAAAAGAAAAATGGAGATTTAAAAATATGATTTATTTGCTTTCTATTAGTTTTCCTTCATGTTTATCTTTGATTTCATTTTCTTTGATCAATAGCTAAACTTTGTTTAGTGTTTAGGTATGATGAACCCTAGTTTGGGATAACAATATGTGATGATCTTTTATTTAATGCAATTATAATGATTGATTTATTACGATTCAATTATGAGTTTGATTCTTGTTCTAATATATCCAAAATATTAGTGCTTGATTTGATTTCATATGATTGAGATTGAGAAATACTTTTGTATAAATAGATCTATTATAATTGAAAGGGGTTGTATGCAAACCTAGAGATAAGCTGACATAAATCTTCTGGATTAGGGTCAAAACTAATAGTGGAATGCACAAATCGATAATGCAATCCTGGGGGTTTTAACTAGAAAGATTTCTGTTAATCAACTGATGGATTAGTTGCTAGTATTCTTGAGAGAGTTATTGACATAAGATATGAATTTTCATGGTCCAATAATCAATGATATAATTGCATAATAAAAGGTTAATTATTTAATAATTTTTAGGGGAATTCATTACCTAGACACCATTATTTGACATTGAGTTTTCTAAGTAATTTCTTTTGTCCTACATTCAATATGGTTTCCAATCCTAGGAAAAGGGTAACTATTAGTACTTACCATCTTTGTGAGATTGACACGTACTTGCTTGTGCTACAGTTATGCCATGCACTTGTGGTAATTTAATTATTGGTATAGAAATAACCAATCACTAGATACTCTAGTAGATGTCTTATTCTTCCATGAAAATTTGGAACCTTTCGACCTAGAAGTTGAGAGAACTTTTAAAACCTAAACAAAGACTTCAATAAGAGATAAAGAAGAAAGGATAGATTAACCCAAAAATAATGGTGGTAATTAAGGCTGAAATGATAGTAATAACAATCATCTAAGGAGAGCTTTAAGAAATGCTTTTCTTATTTTGGAATGTGTCTAACTAAGTTTCAGAAGAAACTTTTTACTCGTAATAATCTTCAAATTAAACTTTTTATGATGCACATCTTTAACACTTTCTTGATATGTTTATTACTTTTAAAATTAACGAACACTATGCCATTAGATTTCTTTTTTTCCCTTTTTATAAGGAATAAAAGTTAAGATAGGCTAAAACTTTATGCCACCTAGTTCTTTTACAAGATGAAATTTATTAAGCTAAGATATATTGAAATGAAATATGAAATGAAGAAAGTAATTAACTGTTGCAAAAGGAATCATTAGCTACACAACATAATTTGATAAAATAAAGATGAACTTACAAAGTTAATAAAGCTAGAAAATAACAAAATGTGTATGGAATAGGATGATTGTTTTGCTATAACTACCCACTTTCCTACATTTTAGCTACCTATCTACCACTTTCCACTTTCTGGAATTTCGTAACTGCTTAACTTTCCAACTTTTAATCCACTCATTTATGTTCATGTCAATTGTCTTCTACTATTTTCTCAATTTCCAAATTCTAGACTTTTGCCATCTGTAATTGTTAAACTTCTAGCCCACTCAGCTGTGTATGTTAATTGTATTTCACTATTTTCTTAACTTCCAAATTCTATACTTCTACCTCCTATAACTGTTTAACTCCTAACCCACTTGCCTATGTCCTAACTAATTGCCTCCCTACACTATTTTTTAAAAAATGTGTCAATTATGTAGTAACTGTCTCAAATTCAAATGTATTAAAATAGTGATGTGATCATACGTTAAAATTTTTTTCGAATCAATATGTTGCTATGCCTTACTAAAGAAAGGTAGAGAAAAACCTAAAGGAAGCACTATAAAGGCCTTAACTAGAAAATTTGAGTTTGGGGTCAAATTATAAAATAAAGAAGGTGTTAGGCACCCTATTTTTTAAGCAGCTACTTAGGTCTTAAACATGTTTTATAAATTTGGAGATTTTTTAAAAGAAAATGAATTTGGATGTGAGGTTAATAAAAGCAATTTGAATAGAAAACTACAGTTGAATGTCTTTGAGTTTGTAAGTTTACCTAAAGCTTAAAACGATGCTTGAATTAATATTTAAAAGATTGGAATGAAAACTAAAATATTTGAATAAATTCCTAGGAATTTATGATTTAAAGTAAGATTTAAAAATAAAAGACATGGAGATGCCTAAACTATATCATAAGGCTTTACATGTGAACAAGTGTGAAAACTGATTTTAAAAGGGTAAATAGTGATTTCTATATAAATGCATATTCAACAAATTGATAAAGAAGGGAGGTAATATATAGGCTTTTATTTGAAAGGATAAAAGGGTCCCTAAAGAACTGAAATTTTAAAAAAGGCTTTGATAAACTAGACTAAAGACCAAGAATGATTAGATTGAGTCTTGTAAGGATAAATTTTTGGATTAGATAATTTTTTAAAAATAGGGAAGGAACATAAGTGTTTATGATGTGAAATCAGCTTGTTTCATATCAGTTTATTGGTTGAAAAGAAATGTAAGATGATTTTAAAGGTCTTAAAAAGGACTTTGTGACAACTAATTTAACCTAATGGACTAATTAACCCTAACTTGTAAAGGACAGAGGAAGAGAATGTCATCCTAAATGAGCCTTAATGTATAAACTCAAACTAAATAAAAAGAACATAATTTATCATTGGTGTTCATACAAGTCCAAGTGATTTTTAAATCTTGATCATTTTCCTAAAAAATTTAAGTTTTTAAAAAAGGAAAATTGGGCTTTTGGAATATTATTTTGTTGAATTTTTTGTTTGGTTCTCTCTCCACTTACTCTCTTTTAAAGGTTAAATTGAATTAATTGTCAATAAGAATGTACAAGGATAAAGCTAAAGAGAAAAATCCAAGTAAAAATAGTAAGAGAGATCTCAAATATTCACAAATCAGTGATCTACTAAGATCGATTAAATATATATACAAATATTATTTATTACACATAATAACTTGGGCTTAGGCTTAGGCTTAGAATTGATCTAAAATTCTTGAATTCAAGCTAGATCCAACTTTTTGTTAGGCTTCGACTTATATTATTGAGTGATTGTCTTAAATTTGGCCCTTTAGATATTATAAATCTATCTTAAGTGTGTGTAAAATAAATGATCTAGCCAACATTAACAAACTTGTTAGTAGAGTCTCACAAAGTTATTATTTTTAAATTTAGTAGGAGAACCACTATATGGGCTTCTTAAATTTTTCCGAATAGAAAATGAATGGTAAAGATGAACATTAAAGCTTGCTTATTTCTAAGGTAATTAAATAATTAATATTTAGATTTTGTGCTAATTAATAACCCTATAAAAGAATATCTCTAACCAACATAAGAGCCATTAATAAAGTAACTTCATGTGATAAAATTAATTCTATATTCAAGTAATCAATTCAGAAATCACAAATATTTTCAAAATGAAAATCATAGAAACATGCAATTAAAATAATTTTAGTTTTGCTGAGATAATTCCATCGTAAATATGTAAACAATCCATGGGGAAATCATGACATTAATTTGAAATTTCAAGATGTATTACAACAATATCAAAGCCCTTAATTTACACATATGCTATCATAGACCATGAAGGAGTGTAATCTTAAACAAAATGGAATTATAACATCAAAATAAACAAAAGTTATGATTTAGGTATATTTTCTTCTTCTACAATACACCCGCTTTGACTTGAACTATCCAACATGCAATTAACACTGACCATATATACATTCAATTACTAAACCCCAACAAATTCTCCCAAATTTGACTCTTATGTTTTCTTTTTATAACCTGTAGAATCTAAATCAAAGACTGAGTCATTCCATAAAAAGGCAATCATTAATTTTCATTAACAAAAATAAACTCTTATTGTGATAGTAAAAGCAAAATAAAACAAAATGCATGAGATTCAATTGTTACATTTTTTATTTTTATTAATTCTCTCAAGTATGGAATTTTTAAGAAAATGGTTCTTTTTCCATAGTTGCCTTACCTATACTTTTTCTTTCTTTAGTCTAATCCCTTTATGCTTCTTAATTTAGCCCCCTTCTTTTCTATTTACCCAAATTTCTCCAAAAATAAAAAAACATATCCTAAAAATGTAAATGTCATAAAATTTAAATAAAGATAAGTTAAAATTCAATTAAAAGAAATTAGTCATTAATGAAACTCCATTATGTGTAAATGTTTGAAATTAAAATTTAGTTAGGGGTAATTAATACTTAAAATAAATAAAAATTAAATAATAAAACTAAGATGACGTAAATTGATGAAAATTAAATATGAGGAAATTTAATGCAAATTGAATGTGATTAAAAATGAAAATATGCACAACTAAATTTTTTTGAATACATCTGCATATGATAATATATAATAAGAATTGAACTGACATAATAGAAATTGACCAAAATTAAACATCAATAACCTCAATCTTATATATACATAGATAATTTATATATAATTCTCAACATTCCCCTTCAAATTGGAGTATATATAATGTTAATGTTCATATTATTATTTCTTAAGAGAAAATGAAATTGATTAGAATTTGCAAAGGAAGCTCCAATACAAGTTAAAACAACTTAAAAGGGACTAAGAGGTATTGGTTAGCAAACTATATAGGATAAAGAAAGCACAAGTACCCCTGATATAAACATAAGCTCAAGATAAAACACTACTGGAGAACAAAAACAGAGTAATGTTTGACCCCTTGCATTGTTAAGTAAGGTAGCAAAACAAATTTAAAAACTATAGATCCTTCCATCATTCCACCATTCACAAGATACACTACTCAAAGTACATACATATATATATACATATATATGCTTTTATCAAGTAGGGAGAAAATTCTAGTTGAGTTTGAATCAATTATTGAAGTTTTTATGGATCTCTTTAATAATAGTAACCTCCCTAATCCAATTGTGGATAGATATGAAAAGTGATTTTGTATCCCTTTCCACTTATTAAGATATTCTATTGATTCTTTCTCTTTAAATGCCATAGTCACAATAACTCATTCTAATCTTAAAGATGATTAAGTCAAATTTGTTCTAAAATTTAAACCTTATAGACTAACTTACCATTTGAGATCAAGTTTCATGTTAACAATTTAGGTTGCATGTATAGGTATATTGGAAGAACAAGTGATATAGGTTTTTAGTCAAGGTCCTACAAAAAAAAATATAAACCATTACCATTGATTTTCCATTTGATCCTACAAAAGCTTTTGACCCTTTTTTTAACTTCCATCTAAAGGATAAAGGAAGCTTTAGGTAAGTTTCCATCACATCATATAGTTTCCATCAAGGCATAAGCTATCCAAAATTTCTAAAAAGGGATATATAAGACCTATGTTTGAAGCTTTTAGACTTATACTTTAACCAACTAGTTAAATCTTCTTTTCTTAAGTTAGGATTATGGCATGTGATTGCATTCATGATTGAGAAACTTTAATTGGTCACAATGACATACTCCCTCTCTAATTATTTATTTAAATCTTACTCTAACTGGAATAGAGAGTTAAAGTGAGTTGAATTTTTGGAATCAAAAAAGAGATATAAGGCATTCCAATTTTCAAACCAGATGCTGGTTATCTCCCCATTCCCAATCTAGAACTCATGACATCTCTTAATTTTAGAATTTGGTTAATGATTTAAGTGTTTTCAGGCTTGTTCTTTATGTTCCAAAAATTATTCCCTTTGAGATACTCTTTATGCATCCATTTAACCCATAAAATTCAATGATCATTATAGAGTCTCCATATTCTTTTGGCAAGGAGAACTTTCTTAGTGATTCCTATGTATCTAAATCTAAGGCCATAGTATTCCTTAGGCAATCATAATTACTTCCAGCTTACCTTGGTTATTGTTATTTGTTCCACCAATCTAAAGAAAATTCTTTAGCATCCTCTTAGCTTCTTTACTAAAGTTATGATAAAAGTATAAATTTGAAATCCAAAAAAATATGAAGATTGTTAAGGATAGAATTAATAAGTTAACACCTCTTGGCATATGATAAAGCATTATTTTTCTAGCTTTCAACTCTTTTGGAAATAAAATTAAACAGGGGATTATAATCTATATACGTGAGTCTAAAGGTAGTGATAAGGATCCTCAGGTATTTAACCTATCAAGTTTGAACCTTGAAATATTGGAAAGTTCTTGAGGTGGCCTATAAAGTTTGAATCCTAAAATGTTGGAAAGTTCTTGAGCTAGAACACTAAAATTAGCAAAAAAGAATATATTTGGCTTTAAGAGCTTTGAAAATTGTTTCGAGTGATAGTATAAGGTTACCAACAACTTGTTTATCATCAGCTCCATAAATTAAGATTAGATCATTCGCAAAGGAAAAACTAAAAAGCTTCAGAGACTTGTATTTATGATGATATTTAAAAAGCTTACCTTTTCAAATGTTGTAAGAAATAAGTCGAGTCAAAACCTCAATTCAAGTGAAATTGTAAGGTGAAATAGGGTCACCTTGTTTGATCCCTTTATCCCCCTTAAATATACAATTAGGATCTCTATTGACGAAGACACTATAAGTTGGAATAGAGATACACTGATCAACCTATTAAATGAAGACCTTGGGGAAACAAAAACTTAGAAAGCATTTAGAATAAATTTCCATCTAATGGAATCAAAAGCTTTGTAAAAGTCAATCTTCAAATAGCAACTTCTAATTAATTTCTTGCTATAGTAAGATTTGAAGAGTTTATGCGCTATTAAAATATTGTCTCCAATATTCCTACTAGGTATGGAAAGGCCTTGTGAGGAATTAACTAAGCATCTTAGTACAATCTTTAATCTTGAGATTAAAATCTTTTAAATGATCTTGTAGATAGTGTTATAGCATGAAATAGGTTTATAATTTAAGAAGGATGAAGGGTTAGAAATCTTAGGGACAAGATAAAGGAAAGAATAATTCAATAAAGAGAGGTATTCTTAGGATGCATACTAAAGAGAGCTTTTTCAATCTTCAAATAAGAGACATGTGAGCATAGTAAAGTTAGTTGATCCTGTGATAAGCAGGGAGAGATAAAGGCACTCGTAGTTTGCATAAAAGATGAGGTTTTAGGTTCATATCCTAAGAAGTCATTAAAGTGATTAATAGCTAGCCTTCCTTTTTCTTCACATCGATCACCATTAACATCTTCTAGGCCACTTATTTTGTTGCAATTCCTTCTACCTTACAATACATTATAAAAGTAAGCAAAATTACTATCCCCCTTACTTTAGAATAGTTAAAGATGTGAAACTATTGGATCCTAAGATTTAATAGATAAATAAGCTAATTAGTTAACAAAATTATAAATTAAGTAATCAATTCTCTAAACAAAATTTTCTCTCATATTAGCTTAAGCTTTTGGTAATAGATTTGGTGTTCTCATCTATAAGGTGTATATTTTAGGGTGAAAGAAGAATTTGGAGACTTCTACTTTCAATTATGAGAATGTGAATTTGTTAAATAGTTTCTTTTTTAATGACTTTTTGGTTTGTGTTTAAACTTATGTTTGACCCCTTGGTTTCTCAATGTTTGCTAAAATTTCTAGTTGATTTTTCTCCTATGTTTTGTCTTTTATAATTGTCACAAATCAAATTTGAATAGCTAGGGAAGAAAATGTCTTTTATTGTTTTTGTTTCTACAACTACTTATAGTTTGATGTTTCATGGGGAAGGATACAAGTTAATATAAGTTGTTTGAATTAAGCGGGCGAAGAAAAAATCATCAATTTTTGATGTTTGGAAGTAATGATAATATTAATGTATAATGAATTCCTTGTTAATTCTTTTACTTCAAAATTTGGGTTTTATGTTTGATAAGGAAGACAACAAGTTAATTTAAGATGCTTGAATAAAATAGATGAGGAAAAATTCATTAGTTCTTCATGTGGGTAGTTTGGATGACACTAATGTATAACAAATTTCTTGTTAATTGTTTTTACTTGAAAATTTAAGGTAATGGAAGGACTAACAACTAAAAGCCCAAATTGGGGCATAACCTTTTTGAGTTTTATTAGTTTAGGACTGAAACTTGGGACTTGCTCAAAGAAGGTCTAACATTTCACGAGTCTGCTTAATTTAAGGTTTTTTTTGGATGAAAATTAGGGTGTATTTTACACGGGTTATTACAATGTACAACATGGCACTATTACTATTTTTTTAAATGCAACGTTTAAAAGATTAAAAGCTTGCTTGGTTTTAACCCTAAATTTTGTAAATTCCCTAAAGTAAAAAAAGTCCTAAAAGTAAAAGTCACAGAAAACCCTAAATTCCCACTGTCTTCCCTCTTTGACGCATCTTCACCGACGATCGATCAATGCTCTAGTCTACTTGCAAGGTTGTTTTGCATGGTTAATGCATCTTTACTGTCACCCGATCCGCGCTTATTCCTTTGTTGAAGGGGTTATCTTGCTTGATTGACGCATCTTTACTGTCGCTTGATTCGAGCTCCAGTCTTCATCGAAGGGGTTGGCTTGCTTGGTTCACGCATCATCTCTTGAAACTAAGGTAAGTACTAGAATCAAGTATTAGCCATTAGACTTAAGAGTAGTAAAACATTTAATTATGATATTGGTAAAAAGAAGAAAGTGCAAAGGTTAGAGAAATTTGAAGAAGATAGTATGAATGAGATGGGCAGAAGCAAAATGATATTAGTATCATCTTCAACCGAAAATGGTCAGGAGCATACACCTTGAACCATTGTCAAACCCTAGAAGCTACCCATTCTGTAACCTCAGACGTTAAAGAAAATA
Source organism: Erythroxylum baracoense (assembly GCA_025629805.1). NCBI lineage: Eukaryota > Viridiplantae > Streptophyta > Magnoliopsida > Malpighiales > Erythroxylaceae > Erythroxylum > Erythroxylum baracoense. The sequence continues at coordinate 19,559,852 of JAOTAY010000005.1, forward strand.
ACAGAAAACTTCAAGTTTGAAATATTTTTAATCAATATACCCTTCATATACCAATTTTTTGAAGAAGATCATCTCCAAACAAATAAACTTGAAGATTATGCTATGGTTCCTTTAACCAAGGAGTGTAGTGTAACTTACATAACCAATTACCTGTAAAGATAAAGGATCTTTGGAGTTTTATGATTCCATGCCATTTTAGTGCTTATAATGTTATTAATTTTTTATGTTGCTAGTGTTAATCTAATGACTTTATCTCTTTTTAAGTAGCTTAGAATAGATGAATTGAAGCCTACTATAATGTCACTTTAAGTTGTGTATTGGTTTATAAATAATGGAAGTTCTACCTGCTAAAGTAGAAACATTCATCTTTCCTACCAATCAAAGCACAATAGAAAAGTAGTTGGTCCCTCTAAATCTTAATTTGATGCTTTGTAATAGATAAAATTCATTGCCCTCCTACATCCTTTTTTCTTTAAATCTTAAGTGGTTGTTCTATTAAAGGAAAAGTTAACAAGTGACACTTACAACTCTAGTTTGATTACTAAAAATTAGAAAAAATTCATTTTAAAGAAATAAAATGTTAACTTTTTAGGGATGACTTATTGATTAATTTCCAACATTATTGGTGTATAAGTCTAATATGTAGTCCTTTATTTCAATTGAGAGTTTTAATTAAGGGAAGAAACATTATTAGGGAAATAAAAAAAGAAAACATCAAGTAAGAAGGAAATGAAATTTGATCATATA
>JAOTAY010000005.1:19568569-19587009 GCA_025629805.1 Erythroxylum baracoense
CTGGCTAGTTGTTCTCGTTACTGCTCTATTGAAACCCAGGTTGCTTGTTTGGCTCTCATTGTTGTCGGATCCCATCATTTTTGGTATCAGAGAATATATCGATTCTGACTTGTTGTTCATGCCAAACACCAGAATGGCAGATAAGATTGAAGCGATGGAGAAGAGGATGGAAGAAAATATCACCAAACACATGACCCAATTAACCGAAACCTTGCTAACCTACATGACCAAAACGGATGCGCGTTTGGCTGAGTTTGCTAATCGATTACCTGCTAACGCTGAAACTGGATCCTCTGGCCACAACTCACCTTCAACTGAACCCGATAACCATCATGACCCCCCAACCCAAAACACCACACCCACAAATGACAAAAACCCTGAACAATATCCACCCACCTACCACTGTTGTGAACATAAGAATTATTCCAGGAAGCTTGAAATGCCACTCTTCTCAGGTGAGGACCCCCACTCATGGGTGTTCCGAGTGGAAAGGTATTTCGCCGTGAATCATCTCACTGAGGTGCAGAAGTTGGAGGCAGCCGCCGTTTGCTTGGAGGGTGGAGCTCTTTCTTGGCTTCGTTTTGAAGAAAAGCGGAGGAAATTTTTGACATGGGAAGAATTTAAGAATCAGCTTTTGATCAGATTTCCTGGGGGCACAACCAATGTTCCTTATCAACGTTTTCTGTCTCTGAAACAAACCGACACAGTGCAGGAATACAGGGAGCAATTTGAAGCCTTATCCATACCTCTGAATTTAGATGATGAGATGTTGATGGCCATTTTTATCAATGGACTGGTCCCTAAGATACGGGCTGAGGTAATGGTGCTTAATCCCACTGGGCTAGCTGAGACCATGGATACAGCCCAAAGAGTGGAGGCCCGCAGCTTAGTTTTGTCCAACACAGATCCTTGGAAGTGGACATTCACCAAAACGACATCACATACCAGTTCACCTACCCTCCACAATCATTCAAACCACAAAACAAACACCGGAAACCAAAACCCCAGAACCACAAATTATCAAACCCCGCCGCATAGCACCACAAACCCAACATCCAGACATTCCTCCATATCATCCACAGCCAGTGTACCCAACCGTGAGAACTCACGTGGTTCTTTCAAACGGGTTACTGGAGCAGAGGTACAAGCACGGAGAGAGAAAGGATTGTGTTTTAAATGTGACGAAAAATACCACCCTGGGCATATTTGTAAGAATCGCCAGTTACAAGTGTTGTTGGTTAATGATGACTCGGATGGGGAGGAAGCTCCAGAAATGGATTCTACGCAAGCAGAGGGAGATGGACCTACTATGGGTACTGTGGAGGTATCCCTAAACTCTGTAGTGGGGTTGACCTCACCAAAATCACTTCGGTTGTTGGGAGAAGTCGCGGGACGGGAGGTAGTTGTGCTGATAGATAGTGGCGCATCCCACAACTTTATTTCGACCAGATTAGTAGAGGAGTTAGATTTGCCTAAATCGACTACGGGAGGTTATGGGGTAGTGATGGGGACAGGAATGACGGTGGGGAGTGAAGGTGTTTGTAGAGGTGTGACAGTGAGATTGCAGAAACTTGTGGTGGTAGAGGATTTTTTACCTCTTGAATTGGGCAGCTCCGATGTAATTTTAGGGATGAAATGGCTTACAACCTTGGGGGAAACAAGTAATAATTGGCAGGAGCTCACGATGAGAGTGAAGGTGGGAAGTAGTGAGGTGCTTTTGCGCGGTGACCCAGTTTTATGCAAGTCAGCCGTGTCCCTCAAGTCCCTATGGAAAGTATGTCATGCTGAAGGTCAGGGAGTATGGGTTGAATTGGGCCAGTTGCAAGCTGAGGCAGGGCACACGGAGGAAGCGGTGGAACCAGCGGTTCAGTCTCTTCTGAATGAGTTTGAAGATGTGTTCAACATGCCTTTGGGATTACCACCAATAAGGGAGAAGGATCATGGTATCGTTTTAAAAGAGGGCACTGAACCAATTAATGTGCGTCCATATCGGTACCCGCACTTTCAGAAGTCAGAAATTGAAAAACTTGTTGGTGAAATGCTGGCAGCTGGTATTATTAAGGAAAGCGGGAGCCCGTTTTCAAGCCCGGTATTGCTGGTTAAAAAGAAGGACGGTAGTTGGCGATTCTGTGTGGACTATCGCGCCTTAAATAAGGCTACAATTCCGGATAGGTTTCCTATTCCGACCATCGATGAGTTACTTGACGAGTTGCATGGGGCGCAGTTTTTCTCCAAGCTGGATTTAAAATCAGGTTATTACCAGATTCGTGTAAGGGCTGAGGATGTCCCAAAAACAGCATTTCGAACTCACGAGGGGCACTATGAGTTCTTGGTTATGCCCTTTGGTTTAACCAACGCGCCAGCAACTTTTCAATCCTTAATGAACTCTATTTTCAGGAGTATGTTGCGGAAATGTGTATTGGTGTTCTTTGACGACATCCTGGTGTATAGTCCTTCATTGGAAGCTCACTTGGAGCACCTTCGAGAGGTACTTTTTCTGCTTCATACTCATAAGTTGTATGCTAACCGAAAAAAATGTCACTTTGGGAAAAAGCAGGTCGAATATTTGGGGCATGTAATTTCTAGTGAGGGAGTTGCAGCTGACCAGGAGAAAATTAAAGCCATGACAAGTTGGCCACTTCCGCAGAATCTTAAAGGGCTCCGCGGATTCTTGGGATTAACCGGGTACTACCGTCGATTCGTTAAGGATTATGGCAAGATAGCCTTGCCGCTCACGCAACTCCTGAAAAAAGATGGATTCAATTGGACGGAAGAAGCTACAATTGCTTTTGAGAAACTGAAAGCAGCCATGACGAAGGTGCCGGTTCTTGCACTACCCAATTTTGCTGAACCTTTTACACTAGAAACTGATGCTTCAGGGACCGGATTGGGGGCCGTTTTAATGCAAAATAGACACCCTATAGCTTACTACAGCCAAGCCTTAACAGGTAGGGCTCGATTTAAATCAGTTTATGAAAGGGAACTTATGGCGATTGTTTTAGCAATCCAGAAGTGGCGTCACTACTTGCTTGGGAGGAAGTTCACGGTACGAACTGATCAAAGTAGCCTTAAATTCCTTTTGGAGCAAAGGCTAGTGTCTATGGAGTACCAAAAGTGGCTATCCAAACTATTGGGATTCGAGTTTGACATCCAGTACAATCCAGGGGTGCAAAATCGGGTGGCTGATGCCTTGTCCCGTGTTCATGAAGACCAAGGGGAGGAGAAAACATTGCAGGCAGTAACAGTGGCAGGGGTTCTCGACTTAGCTGGAATTTCTGAAAAAGTCCAGCAAGATCCCAAATGCGCAGCCATTATCGAAATGTTGGAGAAAGATCCGAATGCCAAGCCAGGATGGAGTTTAATACAAGGACAGCTGCGGTGGAAGGGAAGGTTAGTTTTACCCCAAGATCCGGAACTTATTAATGTTATATTGAGAGAATACCACAGCAGTGTGCTTGGGGGTCATTCAGGATTTTTTAAAACATACAAGCGGATTGCCTCTGAATTGTTTTGGGAGGGAATGAAAAAAGATGTGCAGGAGTTTGTGACAAAATGTTCCATTTGTCAGCAAAACAAGTATCTTACTTTGTCTCCTGCTGGGCTGCTCCAACCCTTGCCCATTCCGGAAGCTGTTTGGGAAGACATTTCGATGGATTTTATCGAGGGACTTCCGAACTCACATGGGTTTAATGCTATCATGGTTGTGGTGGATCGGTTAACAAAGTACAGTCATTTTGTGCCACTGAAACACCCTTTCACGGCAGCTAAGGTTGCGGACGTTTTTGTGCAGAATGTGGTTCGCCTTCATGGATTTCCTCGGTCCATTGTCTCCGATCGAGACAAAATTTTCATTAGCCATTTCTGGACTGAACTTTTCAGATTGCAGGGTACTGTTTTGCGTCGGAGCACCGCGTATCATCCACAATCAGACGGCCAAACCGAAGTGGTAAACCGTTGCGTGGAAACTTATTTGCGATGCTTTGCGAATATGAAACCTAAGACTTGGCAGCAGTGGGTTGCATGGGCTGAATTATGGTATAACAGTAGCTTTCATACGGCTGTCCAATGCACTCCGTTTAAGGCGGTGTATGGTCGTGAACCCCCTCCTATAATACGTTATGGCTCAACTTTGACTCCTATTTCTGAATTGGAGGACCAACTTCAGGCTAGAGATAGAGTGCTGGATGAGTTGAAGGATCATTTGTTGATCGCCCAGAACAGGATGAAGAAAGCTGCAGATTTGAAGCGGCGTGATGTTGAATTTGCAGTAGGAGATTTGGTGTACCTCAAACTTCGACCTTATCGGTCTAAGTCATTGGCACGGAAACAGAATGAAAAGCTGTCTCCTCGTTATTTCGGGCCTTATGAAGTGGTGCAGAGGATAGGACCTGTTGCTTATAAACTCAAACTCCCAGAAACTTCAAGTGTCCATCCTACATTTCATGTTTCTCAACTTCGGGCAGCTTTAGGAGTTGACACTCCTTGCCAAGAATTACCCCCATTTTTGACTACAGATTTAGAATGGAATGTGGAACCGGATGCAGTGCTGAATGTGCGCTCTGGAAGTGGTGGCTCCGGAATAGAAGTGTTGATTGCTTGGAAGCACTTGCCACGTTTTGAGGCTACTTGGGAACCCTTTGATTTGATCAACCAGCAGTTTCCAGCTTTCAACCTTGAGGACAAGGTTCGTCTTCTTGGGGAAGGTATTGATAGGCCTCCGGTGCATAAGCATTATGGTAGACGCAAGAAGAGGAACGTGGGGCTAGAGACGGTGGGCCAGTGACGTGAGATGGAGAGAAGTTTGTTATGGGCATGCTGACTTGTGTTTGTTACGTACGAATGAGAAGGAGAATTCTGTTATCATTGAGTAATATATATATCAGAGGATAGGGAAGAATAGGGGGATCATCATTTTTTTTACTCAAAAGAAATTACAATGAGTTTGTGGGAGAGCTGCACCCTCTCGAATTGGTGTTAGGAGAGATTCAGCCTCTCAAATTGCTGTTTATACTTTTGTCAACAACTACAACATTCTCAATACAATATAATATCAAGTATTCTACTCTATTATTCTGTTCTGTCATTTCTTACTGGCTGGTTGTTCTCGTACTGCTCTATTGAAACCAGGTTGCTTGTTTGGCTCTTGTTATTGCCGGATCCCATCACAATACTGAAGAGACAGGAAACTTACTGAGAGAGGGAAAGGGTAAAATAGAGATGTTTGCCGAAAAAGAAGACAGAAGTTAAGGGAAGGAACGATAAGAATTGAGAGAGCAATACTCGACAGCTATTGAAAAGAAAACCAAAATAGAGGTAAATGCACTCCCAATGACTGCAGGAATAAAAGACAAAATAGAGGTAATGATGCTCCAATGGACAACCAGAGGGAAAGACATAATAGAGATAATTGGGTTCCCAATGGGTCGGAGAAAGGAAAGACATTAAAATAAGACTGTCAGAAGAAAAGACATAATGTTAGTAATGATGCTCTCAATGAATGATAAAAAATTATAATAAGAATGGAAGTGCTTCGCCAGAAGAGAAAGGATATCACATCGAGTGAAGGAATAGAAGATCTCAAGAAGAAAAGGCAAAGGTTGCCTTGGACTCTAAAGTAGAAGAACATGGCTTTATACCATGTTAAATTTCATAATTTTTGTGCATAGAAGAGAATTAGTTCATATATAAGGAGGGACAATATTTAAACCTAAAATCTTAAAGCATTAAATTATGGGTCCTTTTCTATATATAAACCACCCTCAATTCTTTTTCCTCCTAGTAAATATAAGAATCTGACACGCTTAGTTACTTTCAAGTCCCTGCATTATTAACTTCGAAAGAAGAAGATAGCTCGCCATGATGCATTATTTGTGGCTATGATGCATTATTTGTCAAGTGATAAACAAGATCACAGTAAAATATGGATTCCCTACCTTAGCCTTGATATTACATGTTAGATATGATTTAGGAAGCAATATTTTTGTAAACATATAATTATGAAGAGAGTACCATCAAATCAAAATTAAACCTCATGATGAATAAAAACTGACCACCATGACTAAGGATGAATTTTCTTATAGTTGGTGATATTGTTTGTTTACAAATATGTTTAATTGAGTGACGAATCAAATCTTTCAACCATTCTTATACAGATTTTTGGACCTACTCTGACATACTAATGTAAGAAACAATAATTTATTTCATGTTCAACTAATCTAAAAAGATGTCGATAAGAGAAGCTACACATTAACTTAAAAGACAATGTTCTTTTAAGCAACAAATGTTATGTTCTTATGTCATGCTAAGGGACAATATGGCCCCAGAAAGATTAATAATGCAAAAGACTTTTATAAGCAAAACAAAAGAGGACAGAGCAAAACAAAAGAGGACAGATCATTCAACCACAATCTTTAGGGATGAAGAGTGAGAGCTGGTCTGACACTATCTATTAAAGGTTGGCCCATATCCAAAGAATGTTTATAAATGACGAGTGATTTATCCTTAGATTGCCTGCCCAATGTTTCTGATACTGGAATGTATTAAGTAGGAAGGGTTCATGGTAAAACTTGGAGGTTTGAGCAAATGAAAAAGGAATGCTTTATATCAAAATTTTAGAGTAATTTATAATAACATTGAGCAAACAAAAGATATTCAGAAGATATGCATGGAGAAGCAACAAAGAATTTTAGATGAGATAAGACCATACTAACGACTGATGATCATTCCTACTGTCCTTCATTAAGACCATACTAATGCCTGGAGATTGTTTCTATTGTCCTTCGTTAAAGAGGGGCACATTAAAAGTTAACCAGTTAACAAAAGCAAAAGTTTGGACTATAGAAGCTACTGTCCATTCATCATGAACCATGACAAGACATTCCTCATGAACCATGGCAAGACAAGCATGGATTGTCTTGAAAGAATCTAAAACTATTAGGACTTATGTATGTGACGATAGATTGATTCTGAAAAAAGGATCACTTCATCCCACGCTCCAAGATTTATGATGGTGTCAACTTCACCAAACTCTTATTCAAGTGATAGTGCGTCTTCGTGGCCTCCCTTTGACTATTTTCAAATTACAATTGAAAAATCATGTGGGAAACATTCAATACATAATCTTCATTTTCATGATCTTCTATTCTTCAAACAGATGGGCAATTAAAGCTGTCAATTAAGTCTTAGGAGACTTATTGGGAAGCTTGGTGCAATAATGTAAACAATTGAGACCTAATTTATGGAATATGCATCTAAGAACCTGATCGTGACTTGGTTCATCTACTGCAAGAAGCAACGTTCATGCTAAAAGTTCTGTTGAACTCAAAAAATGCATCTTTGATGGGGAAAGGTGAAAAATTAGAGCCAGCAATCTAACAATGAATATGCTGAACAACAATGATGGTTGGTCAAACATAATGAAAGTGATATGGTAAAAATAAGGATCCACAAAAAGCATTTTTTGAAGACGATAATACAAGAAAATTCACTTAAAAAAGAGTGTTAGATCTTATAAGATCCTTAAGAAAATAAGTATTTATAGTTATGTTCTAGAATTGCCAAGGGATGTAAATTAGTCATAATTTAAATGTGCGAACTTGACTACCTACCATGGCATGATACTACACACTCCTCAGCAACCATAAAAACTACAACTATTTCTGATCTTAAATAAGAGATTGAAGATGCTCTTGATAAAAAACTTGTGTCCATAAGAGCTGGCAGCTATCAACAGCTTCCTTCCATGTGGGAACTGGGAAGGAAGACCAAAATATAATAACACTTGGATTTTATAATCTAAATTTCAAGAATTCAATCTAGTCTGATATGAAGCATTTGTTACATACTAGGACAACTTCTAAAAAATAGGGACAATTGATGGAACAAATTTTAAAGTCTTTCAAAGGAACAAGAAAGGATAGATACTTAATCCCAAACCTTAATTATGGGATGTGTAGAAAGACACTTAGTGTGACCTATACAATAAACCAATGAAGAGTAAAAGGGTTGGTTGTTCTATGTGCTAAGTCTTCTTTTATGCCAAGTTATGTTTTTCTTATTAGAAAGGAATTTGACATAAATATTTTATTTCAAGTTTGCGAAGTTTTTCTTATTGGAAGGATTTGACATAAATTATTTCATGTCACTTTAGTTCACTAAATATTCAAGTTTATTAAGGAATAAAAATCTTATTACAATGATTCAATTTCTACTCAAGAAATTTTAGTTGAAATCAATATTTCCTTATGATTCGAGGTGACAGATTTTTACAATTTCAATGTTTCAAATGTTGAAATTTCAAATTAAATGGTGACTTTCTCATAAGAATAGTTCTTAAGACTTTAGGAATGACTTCTTATTTCAAACTCGTAAGATAAAATCCTAGAACTAACCTTTTGATGCTACCATAACAATGTCTTAGACCACTAATTCTAAAGCTTAGGAGTTCGAGTAAAAGAAGAAAAGTAGTATCATATATACTCAATGGTTTCTTCAAGGAGAAAGTTTGGTGTACCTCAAAGCTGTGCTGAAAAACAACGCCACTCCAATAACATCAAAATGGTTCACCACAATTCGATCAAATCCGCATAGTAGTTGATATCTCAAGTTTGCATAAAGACCAAGAAAAGCACCATAACCAAGTGCATATGTACTAACAGGTGGGATTGTTACAGATAACCTTCATGTAAAAGAAAGTCCCAGTCATATTTTGGCAGAGAACCAATAATAAAAGCAACATTTTAACTTTTTAACGGAAATATGCTCATTTAATGAGGGAAAAAAAAAGGAAACATTACTAGAATGTTGATACCTATCTTCTTTTTTGCTGGATAAAAACTTCGATAATGAACCTTGGACAGCCCCAGCAGTTAAGCCAACTGTACACAATTCAGCAGCCTTATAGATGAAAGACTGGATCCTCTTTTGCAGGTCAAATTCCCTAAGTGGATAACTCTGTTCGAATACATTGTTTGGAAGCTTCTGTAATGTATTCTGCAAATCAAACCGGAAAGTGTTTCCATATGAACGACAAGGAGCAAGCAACCAAACAACCATGGCGTTGCAAGCTGTTACAGTTAGCACATTTACAAGTGCAAGATCCCACTCCTGTTTTATTCTGGAATTGCAGAATTGCAAATATTTTATGTCAATATCAAATTCAGTATTATCAACCTTCAACCTTGTTACCAGCGAGAAATAATTACCTATCTTTGCGAGTCTTCAACTCCCACCAAACAGTGCAACCAATTGTAGCAGCTTGGTCTAAAATGAGCCTATATAAAAAGGCAGGATCGGCTATCATCCTGTGGATAAAACGTTACACTTTCAAAAATAAAAAAAGAGTTTCAATAATATAACCGGCTTAAATATACAAGCAAAAGGAGGTGTAGCTATAGATTATCAAGGGAAACTTTTAAAATCACAATATTTAAACATATTGTAAATCCAACAAGCCATGTCCCAAGTTGGTGAAGTTTTAAACTAATATCTAACAGCTATGTACTGACAGTTGCCACTTTAAGGGCAGACTCAGCCATCCATGACATTACAGATATGAAGCAATACATTTATAATAGCAAAAAGTACTTTATTCACAGTTTTAAGAGATTTAACTGTTGCAAGAAGTCAAAGAGAAAATTCTACGTCCATAATACACACGAAATATCAGAATTCTGCAAAGACTAAACGAATACAATGTGTTGATAGATAGAACAAAGGAAGCTTTTAATGTGGTAGAGAAGAAAGTATGACATTTTACATTGCACAAGTGAATTCAAGGAAAAATACTCATCATAACTCGAAAAAAATCAATTCAAGCAATGAAGACTGGAAAGATACAATTCAAAGCTGGCGGTTGTCACAGAAAGCAAAGTTAAAAATTGTGTCGAGCAGAAAACAAATCAGAAGTACCTCCCAATGAACGCCCTGGAAATTTCTTGAGGACAAGCTCTAGAAATAGACCTCGTAATGGTCGGCCTGGCATTAATTGCTAGGAATTTTACCATCTGAGCTGAGCTAACCAAGCCCTGGAAGCAAATGTTGTATCGGGAATTTAGACATGAACATGAGTTAGTTTAGTAGAAAGAAAAATGTATAAAGAAAAAAAGCAACATGCCATCTCATAAGCTTGTCGCAAACCAGCAGGCAAATCCATCATTGTCTTGTGCCACTCGTTCAATACAGCATCCACAAACTTTCTATCAAAAAGCTGTCAACAGACGACAACACGTAATCAAGAGGATTTATTTATTTGAAAACGAAAAATCAAGAATTTTGAGTTGGTGGTGTTGCAACCTCTTGAAGAAATTTCCTCATCCTAAACAATCCACCATCATCGCCCTCATCACCATCATCAAAATCATCAAAGTAATCATCATCATCACCTCCATCATCATCACCTCCATCACCACCACCATGATTAATTTTCTTTCCAATATCTCCACCACCTCCACCAAGAGCAACCTACAATTTCAACCATCATTATATATTATGAATACTGAATATGGCACCGTTATTACAGTTTACAAAGAGTAATAAAATTAAGAAAACCCTAAACTGGGAAAGCAAACCTCTGGAGAAGAAGTGGATTGCTTTTGGGACAAATCAAGTTTGCCTTTCTCAAGAGTAACAGCGCCAAAAGCACCGTATTTACTTCCGCCCTTCATAATAGGAGCATGATCAGAAAAAGAAGAAGAAGAAGAAGGCGAGGCCAAGTAGCAGCGCTCCAAATATTCACCATTTCTACAACTCTGACTTCCGTCGACGGCGGAAGAAGATTTAATAACTGAAATTTGAGACTTCTTATTCTTCATAGGTAGAAGAAAACGGTGGCGGCAATTGAAATCAAAGGTGTTGTTGGGGATATGAGTAGTTTGGAATAGGAGGTGAGACATGTCTGTTTGTTTTGTGGATTATTTCAATGGGTCTCTGCTCTCTCTTTACAAAATCAAAATGGCACTTAGAGAGAGTCAGAGAGAAGAGGAAGTGAAGCGGGGTGTGGAGGGGGCGTTTTGTGTTTGATTAGATGACGATAAACGACAACCCCAAGCCCCTATCTTCTTCACGAGTCTTAACTGAGTTGCCTCGCTTTAGTCCACTCCAACATGACATGCCCAACCCAAGCCGCCTTTGCCTTTCTCTATCTTTTATCCTTTTTATTTTCTAATGTTTTCTCCATTTTATTAAATGTTATATGGTTTTATTTCTATTTTGTTATTTTAATAAAAATAAAATTTTATTTGAATGATATTTGTAATAAAAATTAAAAATAAAAACTCATTTAGTTTACTATTTTTATTTTGTTTTTATTATATTCTTAAATATTAATATTAATTTATTTTAATATATTAAATTGTATGCTTAAATTAATTAATTTTTAATATTAATTTATTTTAGTATATTAAATTGTATGCTTAAATTAATTAATTCTTATTATCATTAAAAATAAAAGTATAAATATTTAATATAATTAAAGAAATTATACATCAAATTTATATAATAAAAGTCCATAAATTATATAAATTATATTAGCTCATTTTGATTAAATAATAAAAGATGTTATTCACGTTATGCCATGCTTTAAAACATAATAAATGGTATCAATTACAAAAAGAAATATAAATCAATTAGATCTTTCATTAATATGATCATTCTATAGTCTCCTACCAATTTCTTCTCATTTTCAAGACATACTCTAAAGTTATGTTGGAGTGCTGTTGTACTCTAATAAAGAACTTGCATCTTCATTTACACTTTCCACAATTTACTCTTCATTTTTAATACAATTATCAAATAATTCATCGTATTATTCATGCATTATAATAAAATTATGCATAATATAACAAGTAATAATAATAATTTTTGTTTCTTTATATCATAACTTGGTATATTCAAAAGTTTAGGAAATCTTACTTTTACAATGTCAAAACATCTTTCAATAACATTTTTAATGAAGAATGTATATAGTTAAAGAATTCTTTCAAACCTTAAGGTCTTCCTCTTTTTTTGTAATCTCACAGATGATATTTCTCACCTTTATATAGTGAAAGAAATCTAAGCATATTAGTTTAGCCTAAGTTAACTAAGTAGAACTTTCCTAAACATATAAAGAACATACTATTTAAAAAGGCTACAAAAATTAATCGTAAACATCATATTTATTTAAAATAATGTAATATCTTCTGGAGTCATATAAATTGGTTTATTAAATTTATTACTATTTCTAAATGAACTCAAGACTCATTTCCAATACCTTCTCGTCTAACCATTTCATAGATAAAAGGTCTGTCAAATAGGCAACAACACATGATATTTTGGGTAGAGTAATTCTTTTACCCCTATATAGTATTTCATTGGTTAGAACATAAGCATCAACGTATATTGTAATACCCTAACATATACCCTGGAAGTATTATAGCATATTTAGGGTGTATTAACAAGTGAACATAATGAATTAAGTACATCCAAGTATAGTAAGAGATATAATAGTACTTAATGTAAAAGACAAAGGTAAATGGATAATTTGTTCATTTTGGCATGGACATACATACTTAGACGTGAAATATGTACGGAAATTTTTGATATGTTTGCATGGATTTATAAATGTGATGTGAGGAGATTTGATAAAAGAAGTATTCCATAAGTAAATGAGATGTTTTTGGTTAAATTGGATGTATTTTTGTGTCGCTCTTGCATGATAAGACCAAAGTTAGTTGATTTGGAATGTGTACCTCGCTGAATGGATAGGTTCTACTGAACAAATTTCTGTAATTTGGCCATATCTCGGCTTGTAGACCTCCAAATTGGATAATTCTAATTGTAGATTAAACTAGAGACAAAATTCTAAAACTCTAATTGTAGATTAAGAGTTTTAAATTTTTGTTTAAAGTTGAGTTTAGATGTTGTCCTTATTTTCGAACAACCTATAGTTTTTGGGGTATAACTCTCGATATAATTAATCAAATTGCATGAAATTTATTCCATTAGAAACTTAATGACATAAGGGAATGAAATAAATTGACAAGATTATAGGCCAGTGTGCAAATTAAAGGAAGAAGAAGGACCAATGTGCAATTTTCCTAAAGTCAACTCATGAATCAATAAGATTAAAGCATGTGTATCCAATAGAATTGTAACACATGGTTTAGTAGAATTGTAATGCATGGTCCAATATAATTGTAACACATAGTCCAATATAATTTTATCACATGGTCTAATAGAATTGTTGTAACACCCCATTCCCAACTGACATATGCATGTGTGTCCATCGGATACACGTGTACATACCTGTCAAAAATGACATGTTAACTATCTCACCTTCACTGTACATAACATGGCATCATACACTAAACCATTAATCACACATTTTCTAAACCCAAAATGTTATCACATTATATCAAAACTATAATTTACATTGTTTCATATAGTACAATATCATCCATGTTTATACAACATTGTCCTATGAACATAAACAACTCAGTACACGTCGAATACTATAAACTTGAAAGAAACAACTATGTCCTCAATCCTAGCTGACCGACCTTTGAGCCAAATCTGACTGTAACAGTTTCACAAAATATGCTTCTACAAAGTCTTAGAAGCTAGGTCGTCTCACTCTCGAACCTAAAAAGCAACGGTGCAATTTTGATGAGTTTTGCGAACTCAGCAGAGAACCATCCTTGATGATTCACTCATGTCATAAAACAAGATCAATTAAAATATGTAATCATACAATTTAAATCCACTTGACAAGTACCAAATACTATCACAGAAAAATCATTTCTCAGTTAAACAGTTCAATCATATAACGACATTCACACAGCTTCACAAATCATTCAATGAATTCAAATTATATGCAGATGCGATATGTATGAGACTCAAATTCATTTTTATATTGTTGTGAGTGTGTGCTTTTACAATATCCCGCATTATCGGTCTCAGTTAGTCAGTCAGTGACTCATTGATCACAGTAAGCCATAGGCTCGAACCACATATGCAGGAGCTTAAAGCTCTTATCAGTAATTGTATCAGTAGCAACAACAGTCACAACTCCTTTATATTACATGCATCGGAATGAAGTGCATGCCACAATTTAGTCATCAAATTCAATCACTTTCATTTGCATGTAATATAATAGTATATCAGTCCCAGTATCAATTACAATAATAGTCATAGTAGCAGTGGTCATCGGACTAAGTCTGACATTCAACTTTTCAGTTAAGAATCAAAAAATCATTTAGGCAGACGCATTCACATTCAATCAACACTTCCAATATCATTCTCATGCATCAAAACGCCTTGGAAAAATATTGTCCGAAATCCAGTACACAATCAGCACAATTCAGTACAATTCAATAAGATAGCGATACAGTTCAACAATGCACAAAATAATAAGGTGAGACCATCTTAGGTTACTCACAGTATGCTTCAAACAGTTATTGCCTTGAAGTACCGGCAATGTCTGGATGCTGTCGTTCAATGCGTTCCTCTATACAAACAATAGATTCGCATATCACAATATTGCACAATTATATATTTATTTATGCACATTCATGTATATTAAATATGTACAATGCATGTTCATGACAATTCTGAGTTTCTTATCATCAATCTAGTCATAATAATCATTGGGATATCCACATTCAATTTATTAAATCATATTTGTTTAAAGGTACACTTTCGGGTCCATTTTACATAATTAATTTCATCAGGAAAGTGACAAAATTTGGTAACACTTCCTTCTAACAAATTATTCTCCTATGTCTTTAAGTCTCTATTGATACTAAGATCATTCAATTTGGTACATTATTCTATGAGTTATGCTCAAAATACCACAGACTGTGTACATTTGAAAATTTGGCTAATGCATGATAATGCATTCAAATTTTACAACCCATATCTCTCAATTATCATATCCAAAAATTACAAACTTAATACCAATTTAAAGCTAAGAGAATAAGCTAAAACTTTGGTGTAGAAACCTTAATTAAGTCTACATCAATACATTTATTTAACAACCACAGGACATGTTTTTTGTCCCTAGTAGTGCTACAACCTAGGTTAGGACTCAATTTCATGCCAATTTTGACAGTTTTAGAGACAGGATTAAAATTCTACTTCTTCAAGAAAGTTGTAGACATATATCTCTAGTTTAATCTGAATGAAAAATCAACTCATTTAGAAATATACAGATCAAGTTATAATAAGAATACCGAAGCATATTCATGAAAGTTCTCCGGTTCATAACATTCCAGCAGACTTCCACACTTTCATCCTATCAACCACTTTCAAATTAATTCAGATAGCTCTAAATTTGTAGGGAGAGAAAGAAAAATGTCTTAGGAATAAATTGATCCATGTTTCAAGTTATTTGGAGTTCGGATGAAAAAGTTATAGCTAAAAGACTTAGAGCTGTTAACTGAAATACTCTAGTTCATAATTCATACATACAACCACCACCCTTTTCTCTCTCTAAAACTCAATCCTTCATCTTCTTCACTGACCTGCACTTCTCCTTTTCTTCTATCATTTTCTTCCATTTCCAGTTTTACACACTTCTAACACTTCTAGTATTGCATTTCTATATCTAGTAAAAACTTTAAACAAGTTAGACTCAAAGTTACACTTCAAACACTAAAATTCAAAGCTTCATTTATTCCCTCTCTTTCTCTCTACTGCGTTTTTTTTTCCAACTTTCTGCACTTTTTCCATTTCTTTGTCTTTCCCTTCTCAGTCCACGTTTTCTATCCTCTTACTCCTTAAAACACAATACCCCATTATACTCTATGTTTTCTTTAACTTTAACCTCACATAAATCTATCCTTAACATTTACGCATATATCACAGAAACAGGGCATGTTCATCAACTGCACTTTTCATTGTTTTCTTCTGCATTTCTCATGTTCATCAACAACTTTATTTCGTCATAAACTTTGCCTTTTAATTTTTTTCCCATGGCACTGCATCACTTAAAAAAAAATTTCACTCAAATTCTTCTCTGTTAACACTTCATATATTTTTAGGCATGAACAGTATATCAACTAACAACCATATACGTATTTCTTAAAACCAGAACAGGGGACATATATTTCTTCATCAACTTACTTAAAATTTTCATATATTTCAATCCAGAATCTATTTCATACAGTTTTTGAACAATTCCCAATTCCCAAATCCATCATTTAGTTCATATATCACCGTAATCTCACTTCTCAAACCCATGCATGCAAGTTTATATTTTAAACTCATCAGAGCTACTTACTTGGTTCAGCTACACTTCCCAGCGGTAAGGATAATTCAATCACACACAAGAATTCAATATTTGTAAATGAAGAACATAGAAGAAAATTTCGGTGCTGGGTGATCTTCACAGTGAAAAATAAACAAAAATTAAATCATTTACCACA
Organism: Erythroxylum baracoense; assembly: GCA_025629805.1. Lineage (NCBI taxonomy): Eukaryota > Viridiplantae > Streptophyta > Magnoliopsida > Malpighiales > Erythroxylaceae > Erythroxylum > Erythroxylum baracoense. Next base: position 19,584,973 of record JAOTAY010000005.1, read on the forward strand.
ATACCAATTAGCCATTGTATATATTTCAATATTTGTAAATGAAGAATATAGAAGAAAATTTCAATGCTGGGTGATCTTCAAAGTGAAAAATAAACAGAAGTTAAACCATTTACCACAATACCAATTAGCCATTATATATATATATATATATATATTGCCACGTGTCACTATATAATTGATCCATAAATCAAAATTTCTCTAAAATTCACCAAAAATATGAAATAATCTAAATGTTCTTCAAATAAATTTTTAGCTCAAATAATTCACAATTCACATTTTAATTGCATTTTTAACAATTAATAATACCCGAAAAATGTCAATGAATGCATGTACAAATAATTGTAATGTGCAAGATCAATAATATCGTGTATGTGTATACCTCATTATATATAAACATGAGTTATGCTTCCTAATTTCTCATTAATCTCTAATAATCACCATTTTAATCCTAATTCAAGTGATAGGATGTTACAATACTTCACTAGAAAATACTTCAACACATTAACACACTTATGTTTTAGCCTATATCATCATCTCTATATTCTAAAAAGAATATGACCTAGCAGGTTATATTCACCCAAAGACTTTTAAGAAATGTTTCTTTTCTTTTCAAAATACTCCAAGATTACATACCAATGTATATGATTCATATATATCATAAGTAAGCCCACGTACATTTGGAATGATCTTCTACTATGGTAATAAAATATGGAATGGTATTTGGTGACCTCCCTAAATGTCATAATGAATTAAAGCAAAGTAATGCGAACTTCTTTTATTATAAAACAAAGATGTCTAATTATCTGTGAAAAGATGACAAACTTCACAATTTAAATTGCAATCAAAGGTTACATTAGAAAGTTACTAGATATGTAAGAAGATCAAGTAATAGAGGGATGATAAGGTCTAACTACCAGAAGAAAGACGTAGACTAATAAACCACAAATGAGGCTTGTAGATAAGGTGGCTAGATAAAGTGATATACACTATGATGTATTTTTCCTACCCTAATCAACTTCTTCAAAAGGTTCTAAATCACATAAAAGTTAGGAAAACATAACAACAAACTTTAAGGAGCATGTTAGTTTATTCACAAATAATAAATTAAAATGAAAATCAGGAATGCAAAGGACATCTTACAAAAATATATCAAGTGATAATTAATATGAGATATAGCAGTATAAGTTTCATTAGGAAATATAACTAGTTTGGTGTCTAGGCATGTTTTAATTTATGGCATATTGGTAATATTATGTGTAATGTAGTTAATGTGGTCTAATGACCCAACTATCAATTATCTAAGGATTATCTGATTTAAAATGAGTATGATTACAAGATCTCTTACTAACAAAATTAGCTTGAGGTGGTTGTTTGTCTTGGTTGAGGGTGTTTATAAGATATTCGTATTAACTAATAATTAATCCAATTATGGGGAATTTTTATTTAGCATTTAATGCAACTATAAAAGCGTGAGTCATTTGAGAAGTGGCATATTATGCTAAAACCTTAGGATTTAGCCTAGTTTGTTCTAGTTACAATTCTTTAAAGTCTAATTTAAGCATATCTAGCTAGTTTAAAGAAAATGGCTCTTGTAACATGTTTGATTACAATATTTATAAATTAGGTTGCTTTTGCCTCTATCCAGATTCTTCTTATTAAAGGAATTTTCTCCTTTTGATGAGTGTTGCAACTTTAATGGGAGGTAGATTAAAGGAAGTAACAACTTGTTATTTCTCATCTTATAAAACTAAAAAGTAAACTTTATTAATACCTACATTAGATCCATAGCTAAAACTTAAGACTTTATAGTGGAAAATGTGTCATTAATTCCCATAAAAAATAATGAACTTTTTCTTATTTAAACATGAAAATAATTTCCCTTAACACACCATAATTACAAGTTAAAACTCTTAATCTAGTTCCTAGCTCATCCCAATAACCTTTTAGTATAGTGAAATATTGCAACATCCCACTACCATAGGGTACATACCCAAACATTCAAGCATATTCAAGTACATATCCTATGATAATGGCATG
>JAOTAY010000005.1:19587109-19611213 GCA_025629805.1 Erythroxylum baracoense
ATGCATAGGCTATCACCTTGCCATGCTGCATCAATACACATCCCAGTCCCTGATGTGAAGCATCACTGTGTACCACATATCCACCGGATCCTGAAGGAGTAATCAACACCGACGCTGTAGTCAATCGATGTTTCAACTCTTCAAAACTTCTCTGGCACTCATCATTCCATCCAAATGCCACATTCTTCCTCAAAAGTTTAGTCAGAGTGGCTGAGATTAAAGAAAACCTCTCGACAAACCTCCGGTAATAACCAAATAATCCGAGGAAACTCTGGATCTCTGATACATTCTTCGGTGTCTCTCATCTTATTACTGCTTCAATTTTCATTGGATCCATCTAAATACCATGCCCCGTTACTACGTGACCTAGAAATACCACTTGATTCAACCGAAATTCACATTTACTGAATTTGACATACAATTGTTTTTCTCTCTTAGTCTGTAAAATTATTCTCAAATGCTTAGCATGTTCCTCATTGCTTCCAGAATACAGAAGAATGTTATCAATGAACACAATTACAAACCGGTCCAAATAGGGCTGAAATATCTTATTCATCAATACCATGAATGCAGCTGGGCCATTAGTCAACCTAAATGGCATAACTATGAACTTAAAATGTCTATACTTGCATCTGAAAGCACTTTTTGGTACATCAGCCTCTGCTATCTTTAGTTGATAATACCCAAATCTTAAATCAAGCTTAGTGAATACTTAAGCTCCTTGCAATTGATCAAATAAGTCATCGATTCTAGGCAACAGGTATTTATTCTTCACTGTAACTCGGTTAAGTTGCCTATAATCAATGCACAACCTCAAAGTACTGTCCTTCTTCTTCACAAAAAGAACTAGAGCGTCATAAGGTGAAACACTAGGCCTAATGAACCCCTTCTCGAGCAACTCCTGCAATTGAACTTTCAACTCCTTTAGTTCCACAGGTGCCATCCTATATGGAGGAATGGATATAGGAGCAATACCTGGAACTAAGTCAATTGTGAACTCTGTTTCCCGATCTGGAGGCAAACTAGGTAATTTGACGAGAAACACGTCCAAGAATTCCTTAACCATAAGAATATCCTGTACACTCTGTTCAGCTCAAGTATCAATCACACGTGCTAGATAGGCCTCACATCCACCATATATTAACTTCAAAGCACTAATAAATAAGTCTGGTTAGCACCGCTTGGCTAATGCCTCTGAATACTGCTCTCAGTTGATTAGGAGACTCTAAAATCACTTCCTTCATATAGCAATTCATGATGACCCTATGAGTAGTGGGCCAATCCATGTCTAAGATAACATCTATCTCCTTCAACTGTAAAACAATCAAATCTGCTGCCAACTCTGCCTGATCAATTCGAATCAGACACTTCTTACAGACCTCCCCTACCATTATAATACTACCAATTGGTGTACTCACCTCTAATCCACATCTCAGGAATTCTCTATCATAATGCAATCTAGATTCCATGTGTGGTGTGATAAATGAATATGCAGATCCAGGATCTAGCAATGCATAAACCTCAAAAGTAAATAATGATAACACACCTGCGACGACATTTGGACAATCCTGAGCCTTCTGTCTCGTCATGGCATAAACTCTGGCTTGAGACTGCGGTTGATTGCTCTGCACCTCAGTCCTCCTAGTAAGACTTATAGACATCATTCTGCCTCTGCCACGACCTCTTTGTCCAGCCCTACTGGCTCGGCTCTGCTGAATTGTAGGTTCTGTTACTCTACTCCTACTCCCACTATACTGTGCTCCAGACATCAATGTACAATCTCTGATTTGATGATCATATGAGCAACATCGAAAGTAAGCTCCTGTCAATCTCCAGCATACACCACTATGCTTATTGCCACAATACTAACAAGCTGGCAACTGACATGATATTTCACCTCTATTATTCCCAATCTGAGTAAAACCACCCCTCTATCTGAATCCTGACTGTCTAGGTCCAGCTGGTGGTCTGAATGTTCGAGTCTGATGTTTACTGAACCTTCTACTAAAACCACCATAAGACTCATTGGGCCTCTTCTGACTAGTTTCTAATCTCTGCTCAAACTGATTGTCCCTCAACAATTGCTCCATTCAGATTGAGGCTGCTTTGAGCTCAATGAAACTGCTCATGTTGGTAAGAGCTAGCCTTGTCCGAATCTCCATGTTCAGGTTGTCTTCAAATCTCCTGCATTTATCTGCCTCAGTACGAATTAAGACAGAAGCATACCTCATCAACTTATTAAATATGATCTCATAATCTGCTACAGACATTCCACCTTGTTTTAGATCCATGAACTCCTTCATCTTCCTATCCATATATACTTGGGGCATATGATTTTCTCAAAAAGCCGTCAAAAAGTCTCCCCAAGTTAAAGTGTATGGCCTGGTGGTACTGTCGGGAGTCTTCCACCATTGATAAGCCGGGCCTTATAGCAAAGAAATGGCATAGTCAAATTTTTTGTCCGACTCACAGCCATCTGATCAAATACTCGTTCTTTCCGCTCTAACCATCCCTCAGCTTCTGCAGGGTCTATACTGCCATAGAAATCTACAACTCCCTATTTTCGCAGTTTGTCGTACCTCCTTTCCCTTCTCTCAGGAATTCTTGGAGGCACTCGCTCAGGTCGAGATATCGACGACTCCCAACTGGCTCCTTTCGATCTCAGGTCAACTGAGTATTCCATTTGTTCACCCACGTCAAATAACCTATAATACACAATAACTTCAATTACCATCAGACATTTCCATAACATTTCACACTTAATATCATCACATATCCCTATGGATGTCAAACCATGCTCTGATACCAAAATGTAACACCCCATTCCTAATTGACATATACATGTGTGTCCATCGGATACACGTGTAGTTGAACGAATAACTAAATGCATATTGAATTCCCATATGAAAGCGGTAAACATATTGATTGCTTCACTAAGTGAACTTTGGATTTGAAGCCAAGTGAGCCTCTAAGGTTTAATGACAGGTGGGTCTAGTTTATCTTCAACTGGCAGCAGTGGCATTGAAATTTCTTTTTCGGTTTTGTGGAATGTGAAAATGATTGTTCATGCTGTTAAAATGAAGATGAAGAGTTTAAAGGGTTTGTTTATGCTACGGTGGTGGGTTCGCTACATTGCCTTTAGAAAATAAACTTCTATTTTTTTTCTTTTCATGGCAGTTTTAAACCTTTTACTGGTTCTTATTTTTTGTTTCTTTTCGTCTCTCTCTCTTACTCTCCTGCTCAGATGGTTGTTAATGTTATCCACTCTTTGTTCCTTCTGGATCTTTTTGTCCACTCTTTTATTCTTTTCTCGTTTATTTTCATTTCAGCACCGAATTTTCTTTTGTTTTGAACTTTGCTTTTCTATGCTGGCCCCAAATTTTATTTTTATTATCGAATTAGTCCTAAAACTTCTTCAAACTCACATTTAAAACAAGAAATTAATTTTATGGAAGATTAAACAAGCCCATAACAAAATTAAAAGCAAACAAAAACTGATATAAATCAATTGTGATAAATAAATTAAAAAAATATCCTAAAATTAAAATAAATGTAAGTAAATTAAAATGAGATTAATAAACAAATTTAAAAGTATTAACATATAAATCAATCCTAATGAAAAAGGTGATAGAATAAGAGTGACTGAAATAAACATAAAAAAAGTTTAAAATATTATTTTTTATTTTTCATAATTTTTAAAGAAATTAATAAAAATAAATTTCATGGGACAAAGTTAAGTGTCTATAATACATATTATATAGTATTATTGATTCTTGACCTTGGCCTTCTCTTTACTCATCACCTTCTTCTGCAATCTTATCTTGTCCACCACTTTGTCTAGTCTTTCTTGAACGAGTCTTCACAAAGGCTCCATCCAATTTCATGTTTAAGGATAATGGGTTGTATTTAGATTTAGGTGTGAGCTTATCATTGACAGTCTTGAAAAAAACACAACTTGGTGGTGAAGATATATTGTCAATTTTTTATTTTATTTCCTCCCATATAGTGAAAGAGACCAGAGGTGCAGAAAGTTTAAATCGCTCTCATGCCAACTTTGAGAAAGAAGTTGAAAGTGATTAAATGATAACAAAACCTGGCTACTGTAAGAAAGATTTTTGGTTTCCCTAGGCTTTTGGTTACTTACATGATTTAGTAGAAGGATATTTGAACTTTCTTTTTGATTAAGTCATGAATTTTTAATATAGATCAAAAATAACAACACTTACAAAGGCATGGATTCCTATTATGCAATTGTGTACACTTGGAATAGTCAAAAATTTTAGTCTCCTATCCTAAGTGGTATATGGTGGTGATTTTTATTCAACTTATATTGGAAGTTATAGTAAAAAAGTCAGACATTAATGGGGTTATTGTATAAAGAAATGTAAAAAGAGGTTTTTAACCTATAAAAAGTAAGTATTTAGTGAGACCATATATCTTGTAATAAAAATTACGAATATAAATTCGACTTTTTTTCAAGATTGATGCCCCTTTAGCATATTCAATATTAATGATTTTAGAGTTCATCAAAATATGGAGGTTTAATGGGTGGATGAGTATGATGCAAACTTACTTAGGAATAAAATCTTAAAGAATCTATAAACAAGTTTGAATACACCAAGGGAATTAAATTAGAAATATAAAAAGAATTAACTCATTGATCTTAAATAACCAAGAACTAAATTTAATAAATAATTGAACATCTTAAAGGAAGAAATATTTGGTAACTTCTAAGTTTGATAAAGAATAAGGAAAGAAGCACTCACAACTCTCAATAAACAAAAAGCTAAAACTAAATAGACACTCCTTTTATAAAATTAAAATTAAGATTTCAGTGACAAACAAAAATTAAGATATGATTGTTTTCATTATTAAAATATTAGCATCAATTTGATATAATTTGGGATACAACCATAGAGGAACTTGTGCCTTAACAACTTATTTTTCTAAAAATTTTATATACATTTATAAATGACTATATAACTCACTATAACTTTACTTTTATATTAAAGGAAGAATAAGGATAGGGTACAAGATTATGTGTAAAGGCATGTTCTTTAATACTTGATTCTCAGGAGTTATATAGGCTATAACATGATTGTATTTGAGACCATGTTTACATTTAAGTCTTCTCTTTCCTTATCTTAAATCAAGTTAATTAATAGCTGGTCTTCTTATAGGTCCAATAAGCCTCCTAAAATAGCTTTTAAAATGCCTTTTGAAACATGATCATAAATTACCCTATTTAAAGCCTATCTAACTTTATTACTTCTAGCTCTTATAATTTGTCCACTAGGTATAAGTAATAGATCCTTTAAAGCTTGATTAGTTATGCTCACATCATTTTACCTCTCTTTAAAAGGTTCTGACCTCAAATCTCCGCCTAGATTAAAAGGAGGAAGATTAGGAAAATTAAAAATAGTACTAACATTTTAATTACTTGGAAGCTCTAGGTTATAAGCATTATCATTGATTCACAATAAATTGGAATGTACCATCTCCCCTTAATTTTAGCTTAGACTACCTCAGTAATAGGAGTGGTTCCTTCCTTATATGCACCTAAACTCAATCACTAGGTTCAGAGTTAACTCATCTTCTACCCTTGTTAGCTTTGGTAAAATATTGCTCATTCTTTTTTTCAATCTGTTGCTTAAAATATTTATAAAGTTATCTCACCATCTCAGCTTTCTTCACTCTATATAAACTAGCTCTTTCATTAAAGAGTAAAGGTAGTGAATCCAAAGGAGTTAGTAGATTAGAACCAAGTATAACTTTAAATGGTAAGTAATTAGTATATGAATGAACACTCTTATTATATGTAAACTCAACAAATGGCAAGAAATATTTTTAATTCTTTAGGTTCCTTTTAATAATAACATGAAGCAACATAGTTAAAATCCTATTTACTACTTCAATTTGACCATCAATTTGAGGATGTCTAATAGTAAATAATAGTAACTTTATTCCTAATTGCCCCATAAAACTTTCCAAAAGTAAATAAGGAGCTTAGTATCTCAGTCACTCAATATACTCTTAAAAACTCCATATAGTCACACTACTTTCCTAAAGAAAAAATTAGCAACATTGTTCACATCATCAATTTTATTAAAAGGAATAAAGTGTGTCATCATAAAGAACCTATCAACTACCACAAATATAAAATCCTTGCTCATATTCGAACCAATGAACTTATCACAACATTTATAGAAATATCCATCCATGATTTAATAGGTACAAGTAAAGGCATTTACAACGTGTAGAGTAAAACCCTAGATTTAGCCTTCCTACAAGTGATACACCTACTATACACCCTTTCTATATTCTGTCTTGTTTTATGCCAATAAAATTTTTTACTTAATATATCCAAGGTCATTTTAATGCCAAAATGACCCATTAATCATCCTCCATATAGCTTGCATATAAACAAATCACTCATAAAACACATAAACATACAAAGTTTATTTTCACAAAATAAATAACCATCATGCATATAGAATTTCTCAAACAACTGCTTTTCATACACCAAATAAATATACCAAAGTCACTATCATTAGCATATAAATCATTCATTATTCAAACCCTAATAATTTAGTATTCAAAGAAGTGAGAAGAACATATCTCTAAGATAAGACATTACTAACAACATTCTCCTAACCTTGTTTATACTTAATCACTTATGAAAGTGTTTTAATGATTATCCACTTGGCATAGCATTTGTTTAAATTAACTTGTTGTCACATCTTTAATGTCCTTCCTAACATATATAACTCTTTATTATAAGATGGATAGTTCAAAGCTACTGTATTGAGCTGCTCACTAAAATAGACTATTGGTCTATCATTTTACATCAAAATAGCGTCAATACCTAGTCCTAAGACATCACACTCAATCTCAAAATTCTTAGAAAAGTTAGGCAATGCTAACAAAGATGTTATACATAGCCTATCTTTATGGACATTGAATTCTTGCTCCTTTTTAGTATACCAATGAAACCCTACAAATTTCTTAACAATTTTAGTAAGAGATGTAGCAGTTGCACTAAAATATTTAAAAAAATTTATGATAAAAGTTGGTGAATCCATGAAAACATTTTTACCTAAATTATGAATTTAGGTCTTGTCATTCTTGATTACCTTCACCTTTTCCTCATCTACCAAGATACCTTTTGTAGTAACAATATAACTTGGTTATCATTTTCATCTTTTCCATATAGAAAGTATAATTTTGAAGTTAACATATAGATGTTCTTCCCTTAGCATATTGAGCATACATCTTAAGTGGGAAATATGCTCCTCTAGATGTTTACTATACACTATAATATCGTAGAAGTAAATAAATATAAATCTCCTTATGTCTACATGCAGTACATGATTCATTTGCAGACCTTGACATAAAGAACCAATGTGATCTTACCTCAATAATAAAAAAACTTTCTAAATGAAGTTTCAAAAAGGCAAATAGTGCCCTATTTTTTCCTAATTATAGCTAGCCACCTCTTTCGTTCCGAACCTTATGTCTATCAATGGAATGAATAATAATCCTACCGAACTAATTAATATTGACTTCCTCAAGTGCGTGCGTGCGTGTGCGTGTGTATGTCTGTCTGTGTGTGTGTGTGTGTGTGTGTGTGTGTGTGTGTGTGTGTGTTAGTGGATCAAGTCCTTTTAAATTCATTACAAACAAAATGAAGCCTTCTTAGTCTTGGTTAAGAAGATATAGACAAAAGGCTAATAGCTTGATCTTTTATGGCATAATCTTTAAATGAGAAAGCTAGTAATCTCATGAAGGTTCTAAATATTAGTAAGACCAAAGAACATAAATAACCAATCATATGGCCCATTTTTAGCCTTAAATTTTTTTTTATTCATAACATTCTCTCATCATAATTTAGTGATACCCACTTTTAAAGACAATTTTAAAATATATGTTAAGAACTATGCAATTTAGTGTTATGTCATAAATAGCTTTTTAATCAACAAATATCTGTCAAGTTTCATCCTTCCTAAGCACTTGAAGTACTAATATTGCAAAAAGACATTCTCCCTTACATACTCTTTAACCATCAACTGTTATACTTACATTTTTATCTCCTTTATTTTATTTAGGTTACCCCTATAAGTAGGTGTATTAGGAATGATAGCCCCTGGTCTAAATTCAATTTGATATTTGATCCCTCTAATGAATGGTAATCTATTAGAGACATTGACAACCAGCGCATCCTCATACTCCTCTGATAAGGAAACAACAATACTAAGAAGAAATATATTAAGATCTTCGACATTAAAATAAGCCTCTTTGTATAAAAGTTAAATTATAGGTTGGTTAGTATGGAAAGAGTTATTAATATCACTCATTTTTCTTGGCAACTCATTTTTTTCTTTTCTTTTTCATTGTTGATTCTTTCTTTTTTGAACTTTCACTGTCGCTTTCTTTTTCTCTTATAACTAACCTCTGTCTCTTTTAAATTCTTATCCTTACTCTCTTTTTTTCTTTAATTATTTTTCGTATACTTTCTTTTCAATTTTAGCTGATTCTTATAGACCTACTTATGAGTTAAAGGTATAAGATAATGGATTTATCATCCTTTAAAAAGGCATATCTATTTTTAAAGTTGCTATATGTTACACTTTGAACATATTGCTATAATCTTCCCAATAATATATGACCTAATTATATAGGTATCATATTGCACTTAATACCTTCCAATTGTGAACAAAGCCTAAAAATGTTTATTCACCTTGATTTCTCCATATTCATTAAGATACTTAAGTTTGTATGGTTTCAGATTCTTTACAGTAGATAACTCTATCTTTTTCATAAGAGTAGTATTAACTTTATTAGTATAATTCCTCCATCAATACTAATATTATATACTTTGTTATAGACTTGCTATTTATTATGGAAGATGTTCTCCCTCTGCTACTTTAATTCATCCTTCTTAACTTGAAGACCTAATTTGCTTTTAATAAGAAGCACCTCACCCTCAACAACATACTCCACTCTTATCACTAGGTATAGTCTTATCTTCCTTGAAAGCACTCTTACTTAGTACTTTTTTATCATCCCTCATGGTTTTAACCCTCTTATTTAGATAATGTGTGACAATATATTATGTTCCTAAATAATAAAAATGCTTAAGATCTCTACTTAGAGGGGGCTAAGAGCTAATATTGCATTTTTCCTTATTATAGACATCTTTTTTTAGCCTTAGATGTCTCCATTTTTATATTAAAAAGGCTTCTATCATCCTTCTTTCAATTGGACCTCTAAAAGTTACTAGTGTAATTAGAGTACTTTAATGCCTCTTTGCATTTAAGTTGCATCTCAGTTCATATGGTCTGATGAGTTAAACCTAAAATTCAATGATTCAGGTTTTAAAAATCAGCTCATATATTAAGTTTGAGTTTAAAAATTATAAAATGGCTTTTTATACAAGAGAGTTCCTCACACTCTTGGTTTTTTGTACAACTCTTGAACCTTAAAGACCTAGTTAAAGTTGATATTTTCTGTAAAGTAGGGAATGGTAAGAAATATTTTGTTTGGTTTGATAATTAGACAGGTTATGGTCAGTTGATCCAATGACTTAGAATCTCTGCAACCAGATATCTTGGTTCTTTGGACGATAAGGTCTCTAAGCTGATAGAGAATAACAATTGGGCACTACCTGAGGGCTTGTTGAGACATAAACCCGCCTATTCTCTTGATATACATAGATATGATAGTTTATTATGGAAAGGAAAGCTAGTTACTAATATATTTAGCAAGCAAATTAGGGGATTGATGCAACCATAAGCATCTTAGGTTTTTTGGCTCAACATTGTTTGGAATAAGTTCTTGTTTCCTAGACCTTCATTTATGTTATGGCTGATGATGAAAAATAGACTAAACACATTGGACAGGTTGCATTTTTTGGTAGTGGATAAGAGCTTTACCTATGTAGAGATAATGATGAATCTAAGAACCACTTATTTTTTTAGTGTCACTTTGCTTCTGGTGTTTGGTTTGAGATCAAAAGATATTGTCAATGGGACCTCACATGGAATTAATTATTAGAAATCATTCAATGGTTGATGGATCATTTTTGTAATCATAAAGACACTTTAGAGACTTACTTCATTGGTTTGGTCCATCAAATTCGAAATGAAAGGAACAATGAGAGATTAAAAAACAAATTTGCTGCTGAGAAAGAGACAACAGTTATGATTTTACATCCCATCAATAAGACCCTTTTCTGAAGAACTAAGTCAATTGATTTCATGGTAGAATAATTGCTAACATCTTGTTGCTCTCGTTGCTTGTATATTGTTTTAATAGGCAGAACGCTTCAATCTCCTTACTAATAATTAGGATTTTCCCAATGGACTATTTGTAATCTTCTTTATGAAATTTTATACATTTCTTTAATTTTTTAAAAAATAAAAAATTCAGTCAATACTTATATTTATAAATATCCCAAATTTCAGTCAACTTATTATTTTCATCTAGTAATTTCTCATTCATATAATTACTAGTTAGGGAATAGAAGATACAAAGCTATATAGATAAATGTTTATATATCTTTTAATTAATTATTCTATTTTAATTATTTATTACAATGAAAAATGATGATTTTTCTTTTAGTGATATGATATTAAAGAATACTAGCTTAGTTAATATTCAAATAAATATTTTATCATTTAAATTTTATTATAATTATACATTTTTATTTTTACTATACTTAATTTTTATTAAGGTTTTCTAAAAAATTATGTTCTTTTTATAATAAGCTTATGATTATTTTTACTTGACAAATGGTCAACTATTTTTTCGTTCAAATTTAATGTGATTTCATACGCTAAGGAATATGTCACAATTATATTTTATATAATTATTAAAATTTTTAGAAGGTGTGGATTTATAGATTGGTTCAATTTTAAAAATTATAATTAATTGAATTTGGACTCTAAAATTATACCTATTTTATACGTCGAGTTAGTATATACTTAAGAATTTAAAAAAATTTTAGATTATACTTTATTTAAACCTGGTCAAATCCAATCTATATATAAATCTTTAGATCTAAGAGTTATAACTGTGTGCTTTGAAAGGTTGGAGAACATTTTAAAGAATACTATAAAGTTATTATCAAAATATTATCAAGAAATTGATTATTATCATAATATTATCCTCAAAATCATATAATATTATCTTCTACATAACTTTCTTTAATAATTATTTTTTTGATTCATTGATACTTTTATTCTTATCATAAAAATCATTCATAATTATTTAAAATTTAATAATTTTATAAATCATTGAAATTTTTATTAATTATTTATAAAAATATAAAATATTTTATTTAATTATGTACAAAATAAATTATATAATAAACTAAATATAAGTACAAAATTTGTCATTATTATTATTAACTTTGTTTAATAGTATATTAAATACACATAATCAGTATTTTTATTCTGACTCTCACTTTCCATTCCCATTTTTATTTTTTTATTCCAATTCCTTCATTACTAGTTACTAAACCAAACCTAATGGTTTATGTATGTGATGGATTAAATAAGATTGAGAAAATAGTCCCACGATAATAATGAGATTTATGTAAAGTTTGTGAAAGTTTTAGAGAAATACTGGAAAAGAAATGTAAAAAAAATATAGATTAAATTAATTTTTAATTAATTAAAATTTAGATTTATGTTATTGTGGAATGAAGTTTTATTATGTAGCATTTCACATTAGTAGTATTTAAATTTTATAATAAGTTGAAATTTTTTGTATTTAATTGATATGATTTATAGTTTAGATTAATGTTCTAAAATTAAAGAAAAATTGAATTTAAAATAAATAAGGATGGATTTAGAAAGAAAGAATAAGGAAAATGAGTTCTTTAAATTTGAGATAAAATTAAAAAAATAGTATTGCAAGAATCCAAAATTTGATTCCAATTAAAACGAAGTTGAAATGACTAATGAAAGTTAAAAGAAATTGAATTGAGCTTGAAATAGATTCGACTTTGTACTCACCTCTAATTTCAAACTCCTCTATTGTGCCACCTGCCTCTATCCTTTTAGCCCCCAACCCCCCAGGTCCCCATACCCTCCCGTTCCCACTACCCCACTGCCCTTACCCACGGTGGACACTTCTACCTCTACGCACCTCCAAAGGCCTTAGGTTCAGGTCGCAGAGGAAGCCTCTACTAAGGTTAAACTTAGCTACTTTCCCCTTTCTGCCTCATCTGACAGCATGATTGTGTCTCCTCCTGTCGAGGTACTCAAAACAGGGGTCTTGAAATGGAGCTCCATGCTAGTCGGTTTCTTCATAGACAAGCGAGTAGCTTACCCAATTATAAAGCACAAGTGATGGCCAACTGGAAAAACCTGGGTTTACTAGAGGTGCTCATCAATAATGACGATATATGTCTCTTCAAATTCTCTAGCTCAAAGGATGTGAGAAAGGTACTCCAATCTGGTCTGTGGCACATTCACAACAAACATCTCTTACTACAGACTTAGAAACTGGGTATGAAAATGGAAGATATCAAACACGACTACATTCCCATCTAGATTACCATTCATGGGGTCCCGTTACAAAATTGGACCATAGCCAATCTGAGTTACGTAGCTAGTTTTATTGGAAGTCTATTTGCATGGACTAGACCAATGCTGAGGTAAGGAGAGTGCAGTTTGCTTGGATTTGTGTCTTAGTTACATCCACGTCTGACTTACAAGAAACCATACCAATTGTTCGACTGGATGAAAGCATGGAGCCATTTGAAGATCATGTCAACGTCACCTATGCTTGGAAATTACAAAATGTTATGAAAAAACTTAGAAGCCCACTATCATACTGTTTAAAACAGGAGGACATGAAGAATTATTAGGTCTCCATACCAAAGAAATGATACTAAAAAATACATTACAACAATCTCCTTCCCCACCTTAACAACCAGCTGGTCATGAGGACTCTTTGAGCAGCAATGTGGATCTCCAACAAGAAACAACACCCTCTTATGATGTTGGAACTAAGAGTGAGCCACAGCTTATCGCACAAGAAACTCTAATCAAGAGCCCCAATGTGCAGGTGGACTTTGAACTGGTGGTGAAATGGAGAAGAACCCGAAAGAAGAAAGCCCCCACTGGGGCTCTCATACATAAAGATTATTGCTTGGAATGTCCTAGGGGCTAATGCCCCTCACAAAAAACTTTTGTTACACAATCTAGTGGACTAGAATAAAGCCTTTATTGTGGGTTTCATGGAGACACGTATAAAAGCCCACAGCTGCAACCTTCTACATTTTTCGCCTCACTATTGGAATTTGATATCTAACTACACTCACCACCCAAGCGCCAGAATCTTGATCATTTACAATGCTTTAGAAGTCACAACTAATGCCCTCTTTGTCTCTAACCAATTAATTCACATTGAAGTGGTTTGAAAGGATACTAGTAAGACTTTCTATGTATCTTTCATCTATATGCACAACAGTGCTTACCAAAGATCAGCACCCTTGTCCCAGTTGAAAGCTCTTTTAGTAACAACTCATCATCTTTAGTGTTTACTTGGTGACTTTAATTCTATACTAAACCCTAAAGTAGCATGAGGGATCAGGTTTTTAGGCACTCCTTGTCCTGAATTGAGATAATGCATCTTGCACATCCAAGCTTCTGATCTGCTGAGGGGAGGTAATTATTTCACTCAGTACAACAAGTAAGATGGAGAAGATTTCATTCAGAAAAAACTTGATCTCAATATGGCTTTATGGCTTTATGGCTTTTCCAAATAGCTACATAACTTTTACCTCTCTTAGCCTCTCGGACCATTTAGCCTTAATCACCTACTTGGACATTGAGAGAACTTTCTCACCTTTCAGATATAATAAATTCCTTGCTAAACTTGCTGAATTTGAGCCCCGCATCTTCAAAGTCCTTAACGTTCATATACCAAGCTACAAACAATTCATACTTGCCAAGAAACTCGCTCTTATTAAGCAAGAAATGAAACAACTCTTTCAGGCAAATGTGGGCAACATGCACCATCTTTTGAACATAGCCAAATGTGCTCTTGACAGGGGTTCAGGTAGACCTCTATGCTAATCCTCATTCTCCTAGCTTGCAGGAACTTAAAAGCACTGCCATACATTACCTCTCTAGTGCACTCGCTTTTGATTACTTGCTGATGAAGCAAAGGTCTAGAGTGGAATGGATGAAGGATGATGACCGTAACACAACTTACTTCCATAGAGCTACAATTTCTAGACAAAGCAAAAATAGGATCTCTCATTGATGCAAAACAATCCAAAACTTAATTCCTAGCAATCTTTGCTTTGCGGGGCCTATGATTATTTCTCTCATCTGATGCAGGAACCATCTAATGCCATACCCTCTTAAGAGCTTTTGAGAGAACTCATGCCATTTCACCTCACTTCTTAAAAAGCGAAGCACTTGACTAAACCAGTCACCAGCCAAGAGATTGAAGGGGTATTAAAGTCTTTCAACCCATCTAAGACACCTGGCCCCGATGGGCTCAATATATTGTTTTATAACAAATCATAGCATTTGATTAAAGCTATAGTGGTTGAGGTAATAATGGAGTTCTTCAGTAGTGGGAAATTGTTGACAGAACTCAATAGCACCTTCATAACACTTATTCCCAAAGGAGAGGAACAAACTTGTTTCTCAGATTTCCGGCCCATTTCATGCTGTAATACAATTTATAAGCTCATTTCCAAGGTGCTCGTTAATCGAATGAACACAGTTTTACACCACTACATAGACTTCACCCAAGGAACTTTCATAGCAGGCTGTATTATGGGAGATAACATTCTACTATTGTAGGAGCTTATTAAATCCTACAAGACTAGACGAGGAAGGCAAAATTGTATATTGAAGGTGGATCTAAAGCGTTTGACAGTATTGATTGGCGATTCATTCTTAACACCCTTTAAGCCTTAGCCTTTTCCCCTTATATTCATTCATCGGATTTCGGAATGTATCACCACACCTACGTTCAAAATACTGGTGAATGGTCAACCTAGCTATCATTTTAAAAGCTCTAAGGGGATCCAACAAAGGGACCTATTTTCCCTTACCTATTTACTCTCATTATAAAGGTATTTAATTAAACTCAATAAGTTATTATGGAGCGTAAAAGAGCCTTCAAATTCCACACGAAATGAAAAAGGATGAAGATCACTAATTTATGTTTTACTGATGACCTCCTACTCTTATCTAAAGCTGATCCACTTTTGGTCTCCATACTAATGAAAGTATTGAAGATTTTCAACAAATTATCTGGCTTAAATGTGAATTATGCAAAGATTGGTTTCATTTTATCTAAATATGCTCTTGAGAAGAAAGCTAGTATTAAAGCCATTACGGGTTTCAATAGCCAAACCTACCTACTAGTTTATCTCGACATTCCTATATCTACCTCCAACCATACCTCTGCTGACTTCTCTTTGTTTATTGAAAGAATTAAAGCCAAAATATCTTCTTGGAGCTTAAGAATGTTATCCACTGTAGGAAGGATTCAACTTATTTCTTCCGTAATAAACTCGATCGCTAGGTTTTGGGTTGCACACATGGCTTTCCCCAAGAGAACTATTAAGCATATCGAGAGACTATGCAACATGTTTCTATAGAATGGGAATGACGTATAAGCTAAGCGAGTGAGAATGCAATGGAAGGAGGCATGTCTTCCTAAGAACAAAGGTGGATTGGGGCTCATTTCATTTAAACTAATGAATTTTGTCATGTTAGCCAAGGGATTATGGCGACTATTGACTGATAAACAAGCTCATTGGTGTCGATGGATTCATAACTTCTTTATCAAGGACCGCAGTATTTGGGCAATTCAGATTCCATATAACTCTATCGCCACTTATAAGGCCATATTGAAAACAAGGGGCCCTTTAAGGAATGAATTTGCTAATTTGTTAGGAGATGGGAAGCAAACCAATTTCTGGTTTGATAACTGGTTACCTTATTGACCTTTACTCAATTTACCATAAATGGAAAACCTTAAACCATTTATCCACCATAAGATGACAGTTACAGAGGCTTTGGGAGACGACAACCTATTCACTCTAGCTACCATTCCTACTCGGGTTTCTTCTGAAATTCTAAAAACTCATTTGCCTAGAGGGGACGACATTATTATCTGGAAGCATTCCAATTAAGGAGTTTTTACCAATATATCCTATAGACAATTCCTAGTGGAACAGTTCGGAATCATGCATCACATGTATGGCAACGTAGTGGAAGTGTCGAAATCAAAATTCCAACTCCGAAGATATCCCTATGAACCCAGAATCTATGTGCATGTATAAGCAGAATGTAAGAACATGAAATTACAGCATATGTACTTTGCAAATGCTCCTCCTTTCTTGAATCTTCTCCTTGTTTGGGTTGTAGCAAACTCCAAATACCTTCAACAGCCAATGAAGAACACACAGAGATGAAGAAATATAGAGGGAAGGTTTGAGCACCAAATAAGATGGAAACATAAGTAGGATGCTCAACAGGAAGGATAGAAGAAAATTATATCACATGCAATAAACATCAAGCAACCCTTGCCTAACACGCAAAGAAATTCTCCCTCTAACTCCCTTTAAATGTCCAGAACGTTTTTGGACTCCCTAGCTATTAATCTCTATGTTTAAGTGATAAGAAATCATTTATATATGTTGATGGGATTAGTAGGTGACGATCGTGACTTAGCTGGTCGCGATCGTGACTCCACCTTGGACATCCATGCAACATTTGCTTCGTCCATTCCTTTTCAAAAACTTTTTTCACGATCATATCGCGATATTATCCCAAAACATTCCCTCATTCTCCAAAACATGTGACCTTTTAGGTTCCCAATTTTTGACTACTTGAATTATCTTTTAATTCGAGCAATTTATGAATGGTTTCATAACTCCAATTTATCGGAAGTAAGTGGATCGACATACGAACTCTTTGATAGTCAATTATCCGACTTATGAACATTTTCATAGGCAATTACTGTGCAATTTGTCCTTTCATCATTCTACACCCCACTTGGTTCGGAGTATGGGCTACGTGTCAATTCCTACTAAACTAACTACGTCACATCTAGTCCTAGTGATATTAGTTATCATCCTGAAGATCTCATTACTCTTTGTGTCATTAAAGACTCTCTTTATGACACATCTACTCTAGCCAGAGATTCTTGAATAATGACCCTGACAAGAGGTTGTAGGTATCAACTCCTTCTATTAGGAGTGGTGAATCCTTTATTGGTTATTCAATTACCTTCGAATACGAATAGATGTATCCAATCACTACCTTATGAGCACCTCGTCTTGAGGTAACAAGGAATGGTGTCAAAGCACAGGATCAGTATCCAAGATATCCTTGAGTACCTCAAGTCTAAGGATATTTGCACCATTGTTATGATAAGATTAATCACTAATATTTGATAAATCATCCATTTGATAATCTCATAGAGGGTCATCTGATGTAGTTACTACTCTTAGTAAGCATCCGCATGTTAACTCTAAACATATCATGTTTATAGTTTATGAAATCCACTGCTTGATCAAATCAAGGAATATAACATGTACTAGTCTATCAGGATTAACAATGTCCTATCTCATTAATCCTATGACTAAGGATAATTTAGATATTAACATAATTGCACATGACAGGAATCTCGTTATCATGATCTCATTATGATTTCTTTCATGCTATGTTTTGTATCATGGACTTCGTTAACTCGATTTAAGATCGACATCAATTTATAAATATGAATATTAAATTAATGAAAATTATCTTTCACTTTATTAATCAAATTAAATAAAGTTTGTACAAAAGTGCTAAAAGTAATTGCCTTTAGGATACTACTCTAACAATTCCTACAAAGGAACCTCACCATCACTCCATGGTCTAAAGTAATATGGATCAATAGACATCATCCCCGAGCAGCCTTCATACTTTAGGCAACTATGAAAAAATGAATGCCAACTGTGGATAGATTGAAGCGTTTCCTTTACATGCCAAATTGGTGCATCCTTTGTCAAAAAGCAGAAGAAAGTCATGATCCCTTATTCTTTAAATGTGAATTTGTTAACTCTAATTGGTTGTCCCTTCTACACAGATGTTTAATTAGTCTTTACCTTAATAACTGAAGCTTGATTAAGTTATGGAGTGACAGTTTACCGGCACTTCCCATGATGATATAAGTTGGTGTTTCTGTTTATCTTTCTGCTTCCTTATAAAGGCCATTTGGTATGAAAGAAACTCTCGTATATTTTAGAATCGACGATCTACCAAAGAGTTTTTCTAACAGAACTTGTTCCAACAACTTCGCACCTACCTTAATATTCATAAACACAGATTCAATAACAATGATTATTGGGCGAGAATGTGGCATATTTAGCTAACACTTAGACTATTAAGGTTGGTTTTGTTTTTTTTGTACTATTCTGGTTCCTAATTATGTATTTATTTAGCTTCACAATAACGTAAACTCTCAGTAGCCTATAAACTTTTGATTACTTTTAATGGCCAAATTCTTTACATTTTCTCAAAAATTTTGGGCTTTGATTTAAACAAGATTTGGAAAGGAGCGGAGAATTTTTCTCTTTTTTTTTACTTTGAGATTGGTTTTAGTTTAAATTAGAATGGAAGAACAGGAGTAAGAAATTGCATTTTGAATGAATTGTCAAGAACTTATCATTGATTTCAATGTAGTTTCATTTGAAACTGTGGTTTGAGATACTAAAATAATATAGTTTTCACATCCAAATCCAAATTGGAGTTGGAGGAGATTCCTATAAATGTTAAAAGCTACAAAGGCTTATAAATGCATTCTACATACGCTTACATAAATGAATTGAGAACTCCAAAGCCTAGGTGAGTTGATAAGGGGTTTTCTTGATCTAAGTGAGGTTGTGGGTTTAAATCTTTTCATGTATGTAGTTGTTTAAAACTTGGGGTCAGAGCTTTGTCTCCCGCAAGAGTTTTACCCGACTCGAACGGGGATTAATCTAAATATAAATAACTTAAAAATATGTTCCTATAATTGAGACTTGCCTAATACATCTCGTGAGAAAAAAAAAAAGAGAGAAACGGTGCCCAACGGATAAATTAAAAATCCAACAGTTATGGTTAATTATCGAACATGGGAGTGGGACAACATAAAAATAGGATGAAAAGAACGTTTCAAAAGAGACGGAGAGAGAGAGAGAGAGAGAGTAGCCTCCTGGACCTCTTGGCCATGGCTCCCTCGCTTTCCTCTCTAATTTTGCATTCTCAATCACCGTACTACTTCCCTTGCCAAAACCCTAATATCCATCTTCGCCGCCTAACTCTCTCCGCTAAGAAAGACGCCGAAAAGAAGTCGTTTTCCGTGGCGACTGGGGAGTTATTCTTGGGGCTGGCGGTACGGCTTCTGAAGAGAGGCAACAGAGACTCTGCAGTTGATTATGATGTTGTATTGGAGAAAATAAATAATTGGGATGGAAACTTGAAAAATACTATGGTGATTGAGGATCCTACTCAAGTTGTTTGGGAACAGAGGGCGAAGGATGTTGAGGCTGAGAGGAAACGACAAGTGGTCACTAGTCCTGGTTTTAGTTTCTCTGCTGCTGGTTTATTGTTTCCTTATCATCTTGGCGTTGCTCAATGCCTCATTGAGATGGGTTACATTAAGGTCCTTCTCTCTTTTAATGTTAACCCACCAAACATACAGTGAAATATATATATATATATATATATATGTTTACTCTAAATGTCATTTCACATAGGAAACCACTCCTCTGGCTGGTTCCTCGGCTGGAGCTATAGTGTGTGCAGTGATTGCATCTGGGGCGAGCATGCAGGAGGCCTTAAAAGCTACCAAAGTGCTTGCTGATGACTGCCGTCTAAAGGGGACTGCTTTCAGGCTTGGTGTAATATTTCTGTTTTATGTCACTTGGTTTACGTGCCCATATCTGGTCTTCTGCAAATCGTTTTGTATGGCCCGATTCATAATAGTGGTCATGCATTATTAAGCAAGCATCTTGGAAAATTTTCAATGTTACATTAATTGCCCTGTTGTTCTGATTCCAACTCATAAATTTGCTTCTCAATATATTGCAAGTTAATTATCCAGTAGCGTGGAAAAATGTAAGTAGTTTGAGCAGCTGATCGAACAAATTACCACCATTCAATAAAGTCTCATCTCCTCTTTCTTTCCACTATTTTTTATTCTTGCATCAGAAACGTGATTTAGGTTCAATTTGACATCATGGTTATAAACAGCTTGCTAAGTTCTAGTTTAACATGAGCATGATTTTACTTCTAAGTTCTATTTTTGCCATTTTCAGCTCCCCAGTTTGTGATAGATAAAGATCAAAACACACTATTTTTTATTCTTGCATTAGAAACATGATTTTAGGTTCAAATTGACATCATGGTTATAAACAGCTTGCTTAGTTGTAGGATAACATTAGCATGATTTTACTTCTAAATTCTATTTTTGCCATTGTCAGCTCCACAGTTTGTGATAGATATATATCAAAACAAACTTTTTTTTTATTCTTCTAATAGATATTAACACTTTGGTTTTAATCTGTGTCCTCTATGGACAGGCTGTGCTTCGTGATGTTCTTGAAAATTTTCTTCCAGACGATGCTCACCTAAGGTGCAATGGGAGGGTTCGTGGTGAGAACAAATTTTATTTTTCTCTACCATTATTCCATAAAAACAAAGTTGGAAATGTTTTTTCGTATGATGATGTCATAATATCTTTGTCTGAGCGGGAGTAAATAGGCTTATGCCTTTAATTCTAGAAACTTTCATTGTGTGTGGTTGTGGTGATCGCCAAAGTGTTTTATTTGAGAAATGATAAAATAATTAATGAGGAAATCTGCAGACTAGACTAATGCTGAGGTATTGGCTTATGGGAGTGGACTAATGTCTTTACTTCCATCATAGTTTTTCCTTTTATGGCTGGTAGGCTGTAGAACATCCAGTGGTTTATTTCTTGCATATAGAGAATGGAGGGCTCTGTTAATTTCTTTTCCTGTTGATAATCAGAATTACGTTTTGAGTCTATATTCTTCATATTACATTCGTAAGTTGATGTAGATTATAATCATTGTTAGCTTTTCTTTTGAGATGTGGGAACAAAAAGGGGGAAAGGTATGAATCTTCTTTGTTAAATGTTCGGAAAATGAGGCCATTACATATACCTTCAATGATTTTCGTCTTTCTTCCTAGTTCAACAAAAATTGGGACTTTCATTGCAAAGGCAGTTGAGTTAGAGTCCACTGAAAATAGTTGGAGATATTGGGC
This sequence comes from Erythroxylum baracoense, assembly GCA_025629805.1. NCBI lineage: Eukaryota > Viridiplantae > Streptophyta > Magnoliopsida > Malpighiales > Erythroxylaceae > Erythroxylum > Erythroxylum baracoense. The sequence continues at coordinate 19,608,406 of JAOTAY010000005.1, forward strand.
ATTATAAAGTTATTGGCTACTCCAATCACTTGTTTGCTCTTGAGGATGTGATAACATCGTTTGCTCTTGAGGATGTGATAACATCATCTTTGGTAGATAGGGTAACTGTCTTTTGGGGCAGTTAAGAGACTACTTACTGGTGCTTTACTATACCTATGTTCCTGTGGAACATTTCCTTGTAGTGGTCATGTGGTGCATTATTATTAACTTCTAAATGTTGATTTTTTAGTGAATTGCTTATCCATTCCCTTGACACATTTTGCTTCTGTGACAGTTGCTGTAACTCAGATTCTGTGGAAGCCCAGGGGTTTACTGGTGGATCAATTTGATTCTAAGGAGGATCTCATAAATGCTGTTTTTACTTCTTCATTTATTCCAGGGTGAATATAATTATATAGGTTTTGGTTTACTTTTTTGATTTTGCTTTTATTTCCTGTGTCAGGATTGGGTGTGGAATGGACATGTTAATGGTTTTTAGTTTTCCTTTTCTCTTTTCAATTATTGGTTGATGTTACACTAAACAATGAACAGTGCAGATATCTTGCACCAAGACCCGCCACAGTGTTCCGTAACCGACTCTGTATTGATGGGGGTTTGACATTGTTTATGCCGCCAACATCTGCCACTCAGACGGTATTTTCTTGAAATATATTTGTTTCTTGTGTCTTGCAATGAAGGCATAGTTTTTTTTTTCTATTATCTTCCTGCTATGATCAAATTTTTAGATCTTTTAGCTTGTCACTGGCGTGCATGATCATTGAGTTAATAGTTGACCTCATGTTGGGTAAGACATTCTTCTAGCAAGTTATGCATGCCATGAAAACTTTAGGGCTAATGAGTTTTTGGAATAGAGATCTGATTGATGCTATATGCATTTAGTTGCTAGGATCTTCTCATATAGTTCGATGTTTAACAGAGTGGACAAGATAAGAGTAACAAATTGAATAGAGCGATTTGATTCTGGGGACTGATCATTTATCTTATGACCGATAAGTTTGCTGGGCTGTAACCTTATTAGATGCATGTTAACTGTATCTCTTTTTTTTTTTGTTTGTTTGTATAAGACAAAATTATTATCCAGTCTTACTCTTCTTGATCCCAGTAAATTTGGTAAGTGGTTCAAGTTCTTGTTATGCAGCTAAACTCGACTTTCATGACATAAGTTGCATGCTTCTGCTTCTCACGCTTCTTGCGCCACTTCTATTGCCTTTTGATTCATAAATCTCGGTTTCTATATCCTGTTAGTTTAATGACAAAAAGAAATGCTTTAAGTTCACTTTATGGAGGTGGGAGGCATTTTGACATCTTTTGCTGGAGCATCTGCCCAGTAATATTTCTTCAATTGTATGTGTCGGGTTAACTGGTTATGTTGATCTAAAGGTATAAAGTTCTATAACTGATGATGGCATTTAAAGTTCTGAGCCTGAAGTTGGTGTATCCCACGTGAGATCTGGCGATGCTTGTACATTGTTGCTTCTATAGTGACCTTATTTTATTGTGCGAACTGTCATCACATTTCCATCAAAAAGATAATATTATTTCGCATTGCTACTAACCACATTCTGCTTTGCAGGTACGTGTATGTGCTTTCCCAGCCAGTTATATGGACCTGCAAGGCATTGGAATAAGTCCAGATTGCAATCCTAGGAATTGGGGCAGCCCAAGAGAGGCAAGTGTGCAGTTCAGCATGTCTTTACAGTAATTTTGTGTTCTTAATTTTGAGATTGATGTAATGGACATATTTGTTCCCAACCATTCCAGTTCTTTAATTGGGCGTTGGAGCCAGCAGAAGATCACATTCTTGACAAGCTTTTTGAGTATGGATACTTGGATGCTGCAGTGTGGGCCAAGGAGAATCCAGTTGAGAAGGTGGTTCAAGATGACAGTCCTACGGTTGAGAATGGCAGTCCGGTTGAAAAGGGCGTTTTGTAGTCCAACATAACAAGTTCCTCCCAACCTGACGTTAGACATCCATTTGCAGCGACCATTCACCAAAAGAAAAGTCTTGCATACCATCAATTTGGCAGGTCAACCAGGTCAAAGTTCCCATTGCGCAGTAGTGCCCTGAATTAGGAGATAGAAGTACAGACTACTACCATTCTATATTAAATGTTTCATAGCTAATGTATCGTGATTTCAATTTCAAAGCTAGAAAGAAAGTGGGGAAAGGATAGCATGTGGCTTTCGCCATTAAAGTATGAAAAAGTAGGTCAATATTTTGCTCTGCTCTATCCAATTTTCAACTGTTTCTTAATGTATTAAGAATGTATTGGAGCCATCTTGCAGTCACTTTCAGCGGTCAGATTCTGAACTACTGTGGCTGGACTATATCCAAATTACCAAGTTACCCTTTCCTTGCTAAGGATAGTTGCACACGGGTTTTGGATAGGCCGAACTCAACCAAAAGTATCGAGTAAAACATCGTGGCATTGTATCGTTAATTTCTTTTATCAGAGTTGAACCAAACTATATTATATACTTTAATTTATTGACCCCCAAGATAAATACAAGACAACTTTGTACTTCCAACGTACAATACCAATAGACTGTTATGTTGTTTGGACTTAAGATTGCCCCTTGTCATGGTTAGAGATGACAATTTTAGCCCGACTCGGCCCGTTTTTAGCTCAGATTTGGCGAGACGTGGACAGGTCACAGGTTGACTATGGTCTATCCGGGTCGAGCTATGAGCTGACCATGGTTCGTCCGGATAAAACGGTATCGTTTTGTTCAAAACGACGCCGTTTTATATTTTTTAAATTAAAAAAATATAAACAGGTTGAGTTTGGCCCGGCTCACTCGTGGCCC
>JAOTAY010000005.1:19624688-19639928 GCA_025629805.1 Erythroxylum baracoense
TGACCTTTCGAGTCAGTATTTTGAATTGTTCTGCTTACACATTAGGGGATGTCTCTGGTCTCATGTTTGGTTATTCTGCCCACAGGTGTTGGCCTTACATGCAATTTTGAGATGTGCATAAAGGCATTAGATAGAGGAAAGCTGTTACTTAAATGATCTATTCACCCACAGGTGGTAGTATCATGAGAGTTGATGGTTTGTACTCTGATCGCTTTTATATGTGGAGGTCTAGTTACATATATTATACATTTAGCCCATAGGTGTTTCATAATATGTATGACCAGTTTTTTAATAAAGATACAATTTAATGGCTTTCAATATCTCTGTTGTTCTACATTTGTGCTGATCTAATCAAAGTTACTATGTAGTCACCTTTTTGGTCAAGAAAATCAGTGTCACTAATGAAACCTTGACCGGTTTCAATACAAAGAAGAGAACAGAGGATGTATTGAATGCTATGGAAATAGTTGAGGTTGATATGGCCATAAGGCAGGATAGGCCATCTCCACCTACATCCATGAGCTCGAAAACTCATAAAGCAGCCTTTAAAGCCCAGGATCAGTCTAACAGATTAAGTCTTATGACCATTAAGAGATCCATACCTGACCATCTGTTAAGTGGACTTCCAGAAATAGACATAGCAAAGTAATTTCTTGGTAATGTCTCACAAAGGTACACAGTCTCACCTAGTGTTGAGACAAGTACCTTGATTAAATAATTATTTCCATGAAGTATACGGGAGAAGGGTGAGTAAAGGAGAATAAATCAAGAATGATACATCTTCACAACAGACTAAAGATAACATTCCTCTTTCTGATGTATTTATAGTTCACCAGATTCTTAATACACTCCCTCCAAAGTTTAACAATTTGGTGATGCCATATTATTGGCAGGATGAGGAATGAGACTTCAATGCTTTGATTGCCTATTGCATTGCTGAGGAGGAGACACTTAAGCTTGTTACTCCTACAACCCTCGATGTAACTAAATGGAAGGCAAAAATGAAACCCACTAAGATCAAAGGTAGAAAGAATAAATCTTCTCCACATGTTGATGTTGGTCAATCTAATGCTGGCGAAAGTCTTAGGGACATAAATAAGCTAGCAGTATAAGGCCTAGAAAGGAAGACGGTGATCATCAGATAACTTCGTGGCTTGTCAATTTATGAATCTAACTTGCGATAGTCGCATTAAGTACTTGGTGACTATATAGTGGAGCATTTGATCAAAGTGCTTCCATAATGAAAGGGTTTATATCCAAGATAAAGCCAAATAAAGAGAAGGAGGAACTGATGGTTGACAGCAATGAAAAAGTGGAAGCAATATCTATAGGGAATGTATGAGCTAAACCTTATTGCAAGGTTTATTTGATTTTTACACGACATATTTTATATGTGATCTTTGGATCAATTTTAGACAAAGAAGGTTGACGTTTTGTATTTAATACTTCTGTTATATAGTTATGTTTAATGCAAAACATAATGGTACAACATTCTTGTCATATGATTTACATAGAATGTGTCTTACCTCAAATTAGATATATGCTTCTTCATATCTTGCTAAATAACTCATGAAATGAAAGGCCAATGAAAAGTCATACATGGTGTGGCATAAAAGTTTAAGCCACATTTTTAGAGCTAGGGTTAAGAGATTGATTAAGGAAAGCATTCTCTCAATTCTAGATTATGATGATCTGGAAACATGTGTTGAATATTACAGGGGTAAGTTCATTAATAAGGATATTAAGGTTAACTCATGTTTCTGACTTGTTGATTCTGATACATACAGATATCAGAAGACCTTATACAGTTGCATTGTGCAATTCTAAAAGTATTCTGACATTTGTTGATGATTATTCCCATTATAGTTATATGTTTTTTCTTAAAGAATGAAGGTTGAGAACTAATTGGGAAAATTTATTCAGAATGGCAGATCTGACCGTGGAGGAGAATATCATGGCAAACATGGTGTTTCAGGACTTGAAAAAATTTGTTTGCCAGATATATGGAATCAGTTGGAATAGTGACTTGATTCACTATACCGAGTAGTCTTGAGCAAAATGGTGGTTTGCCCAAAGGCATAATCACACCCTAAAGGACTTGAAGAAGTCAATGCAGAATAAAACTAATCTACCTGATTATCTAGAAGTGTGAAACCCCAGTCTCACACACATTTGTGTGTAGGGCTGCCCTACCGAGGTAGTATAATCCTTATAAAGAAAAGTGCATGCTCATTGCTATTTAATAAGATATCCTGACCACTCTAAAGGCTACAAATCTCACTGCAGAGAAGGAAGGACCAGAATAGTAGAATCACAAACAGCTAAGTTTCTGGAATATAATTTCTATGATGATGGTTAGGCCCTTTGACCCTTCGGATGATAACAGGGTGGATACTATAGTTATTATGTACTCGCCACTCATACAGTTAGATCTGGTGGATTTAGGTTTTTGTACCATGCCTTTACAAGAACATGAACCCATACCTGTATGCATAAGGGTTCCTGGGGGTACAAGTCTAATACAGTTATGTAAATCCACAAGAATGAGATAACCTGTTATCCCATCTGATTACATAGTTTATTAGGTGAAAAAGACTATGATATTAGGTATGTTACAAATCTAGTTACTTTTACAGAAGCTATTCCTGAACCTAATGCAAAAGTGCAGTGAGTCATGAAGCATAGTAAGGTCTGGGAGCTAGTTGATTTTGTAGCAGAACTACAAAACTGTTAGTTGTAAATGAAGTTTTAAGACCTAAAGGATTTAAGGATAAAGTTCATTAGTTTATGGACTCACTCAATTGCCTGATGGTTCACTTAGGAAGAAACGTTCACTTTAATGTTAATTTTTCACTTATATCCTCGAAGGATACATTTTAAGTGATTAAGGTAATTGTAGCTCATGATGATAAAGAGTTACATCAGATGGTTGTCAAAACTTCTTTTCTGAATAAAGACCTTTATAAAGTAGTCTATATGGTACAACTAAAAGGATTTCAGAATCCAGATGGAACTGACATGGTTTGCACCTTATACAGATTAATATATGATTTACATCTAACCTCCCCAAAGTGAAACTTTACAGTTGATGAGGTTGTTACCTCTTTCAGCTTCATGAAAAATAAAGTTAAAAAGATGCTTGTACTATAAGGTTAGGGAGAGCAAAGTTATTTTCTTATTATTGCATGTGGATGATATATTGCTCACGTCAAATTACTTGACCATGTTGTATGAGGTTAAGCAACATTTGGTTGAGAATTTTGACATAAAGAACCTTGGCGCATCATCTTTTAACTTAAATATTTAGATTTATCGGGACATATCTTAACACTCATTATACCTCTCATAAAATGCATTCAATGAGCATATATTACAAAGGTTTAATACGGTTAACTGTAAACCTAGCGTAACACCTATCTTTTATAGTGAGAAAATCTTTGGCACAATATCCAAAGAATAAAGTAAAGAGAGAGGTTATGTAGAATGTTCTGTATTCTAGTACGGTTGATAGCCTGATGTATGCTGGACTATATACTAGAGAGGACATTGCATTTACTGTTTGACTGTTGGTCAGTATCTAGTTAGCTCGTATGTAGACCATTGAAATGTAATCAAGCAAGTGTTGAGATAATTAAAGGGAAGCAAGGATTATGTGTTGACATATAGAAAAGTCAACAGACTAATCCTCATAGCAAATTCATATTCAAATTTAGCTATGTGTCCAGACGATCGAAAGTTCACTTAAGGTTATAGTTTAGGTTAGCATATGGTACAATGTTGTGGAAGAGTCTCAAGTAGACACGGGTGACTTCCTCAACCAATGCATAGTGCATGCTATAGGGCTATTTCACAGACGGTTTATCTCAGAAATTTGATTTTTGAGTTATCTGTGGTTGATTTGGTGGCTAAACTCATTCAGTTGTAATGTGATAATCAAGCTGCTGTGTTGTTTAATAACAACATTGAATATTATAAGGTCTTAGCATTTTGAGGTCAAATATTTGACCATGAAGTGGTTGATACAAAAAAGTGGCACTAAGGTTTGGAGCATTTAAGGACTGTGGAACTATAAGTCGATTCTTTAACTAAAGGACTTTGCCCACTTGTGTTTGAAATACAAGTATACAGTATGAGTGTTTTAAAGTCTTTAGACACTGTTAGTTATGGGATCATTATGTTTTCTCCATGTACATTTATATGTTTTGATGTACTATGATGGCATGATGGTTCATCAATGAAGATAATCATTGTTTATCCTCAGTAATACATGTTATCATTTGTCATAATACATATGGAGTCTTAAGATTTGTGTCAATCTTAAGCATTTAAAGGTCATTGGGCATATATACAGCTTGACATTGAGTTTATGTCATTTAGACATATACAGTTTTGTATGGATATCCTTAAAGTTTAACATGACATAGGGGATATAAGTTTTTAATCCCATAAAGGTTCTCTAATGCAGTTTAACATTCAACTGGAGATTATAAAGGTTTTCTCTAACATTGTTTAGCATTTAGTGAGAAAAAATAAGTTTTCTCTAATGTTGTTTAGCATCTGATGAGAGAAAACAGGATTTCTTTGCTGTAGTTTAGCACATGTAGATTAGCATAAAGTTGGAAAAATCAAGACATATAAACGAAGATAATACGGTATCATGCTAGTTTCCCACACTCTATTTTCCCATTCATGTTAGTGAGCTATTAGATATGCGTGATTGTATTGGATCTATGTCACTCATGACACATGTATTTGATACTTTTCGATATCAAAAGCCTTACAGGACGAAATGATGGATTTTCATTATCTTTGAATCAAATATTTTGTTTTAAAACTTAGTCGACTAATACAGCAGCGTAGCTTAACTGAGTTTTTAAACTGTTTTTAAACTTGAGTCAAAACTGCAATTAAGTATTGTCCAAGGGGGAGAATGTTGGACATTTTGTCCTTTCCCATAAAGTTGGAGGACATTTAATTGCATTATTTGGTTTTTAAATAAATTATCGGTTAAGTTACATAATTTGATCCGGATATCAGTTAGAGAATCCTTATGCTTACTATTGATATGAGCAATTGCAGGAGACCTTAACCTTTATATATAGATTTTATATCGGGCTTCTCCATCACAAGGCTAATATGGGTCCAGTCCACACTAATCGGGATCTATTTTCTACCTAGACTTCGACCCATTGATTTAGGTCATTTATTGAGCAACTTTATTATCTTTATCCAGATCAAATTACGTAACTTAACCGATAATTTATTTAAAAATCAAATAATGTAATTAAATTTTGTCCAATTTTATGAAAAAGGACAAAAATGTCCAACAAAAAGTGTGCTTATTAGTCATGTAGAAATACTAATGGAAACCAATGTTTTGATATAGATTGCATAAGTTTTGAATTAAACTAAAAATTATTTAAAATTGAATAATGAATTAAAAATTTTAATACTTTTGAATTTGTTCTATAGAAAAATAACTACCAATTTGATACGTAAAGAAAAAAATAAAAGATATGGGAAAAGTACAAAGTAAATCTAATATTTAACAAATTTTAAATATTAGTGTTACTAAATATTTATAAATCAACCCTTATTATATTAAAATTTGGTGATATATCTTCTCAATTTTCATGCAATATAAATAAATCGACTATTATATTTTTAAATAAAGAAGGACGAAAGATCTTTTGTTCCTAACTTCGGTGTGTCTTTTGTTCCGGTGCGATTCCAGTTGTCCAATTTTTATGGGCTCCATTTATTGAATGGTTAGATTTTTATAAAACAAAGTTAAAACAGAGTAATAGGAACATGTGATCTGATCCCATGAAGGGTGTATTATGATCATACATTAATATTAAGAATTAGTTTATAAATATTTAAAACTTTGTGCAAAATTTATGGACGAAGACACATAAAAAGTAAAAAACAAGACTAAGAGACATGGATTTAAAAAGAAAAAGAAAAAAGAAAGAAACTGCACGGTTGGCAATGTAAGTTTTGGTCCTTGCGCATATTGAATTGTTTCAAAAGAATTATACTGACATTTCCACCGTTACATCTCACTTTTATAATGTATTGTCCACGAGATAAATGTTTCATTCAGATAATCTGAATTTGTAATAAGGTTGCATATTTATGTGATATGTAAATCCGCCAACTTTAAAATTACAGGAGAAAGTTGCGTCATCAGCAAAGAGTTGTACCGTTTCAAACAGTATCCAGCAACTGTATCCGACTTAACGTTAGATAGGGACACGGTATGATGGATCAACCATTTTCAATATAAACAGATTTCCCTTGTCCCCTCCGGATACCCTGTCGGAATGAAGAAGACATTAGCTTAGCTACCAAGTTTTCAGCCGGAATAGAAATAATCAGAAACTCACCGTAGGTCTTCGTCCAGATATGTAATTTCCAATTCCCCACGGGCCCTTCCAGGAGCCTTAACAGGTATCTGTAGAGTCACAGCATGATGAATGGTGATCGATCCATGTGATAAGTATCAACGGGTATTGTAAATTAGCACATCGCAAAACATGCACAGGAAAGCTACAGTTGATTGCTTTGCTGAGATGAGACTGAATTACCAATTGAACTTCACAACAATTCTTAAAGGTCATGTTCTCTACTTAAGCAGGGCCATTATGTTCAGTTTCCAACACTGCCAGAGAATATAAAGTAATGACTCCTCGAGGGAATGTTCTAGAAATGAGATAAAATGCGGGTTCAGTACCAAAAACTTGTGTTCTGTTGTTTTGACAGAGGGAAAAAAGGGTTGTGAAGAGATTAACAAATTTGAATAACCATCTCTTCATTTAACTTGTTTATAAAACAAAAAATTTAAACCTAAAACACAATCTTGTCAATCCGAGTGATACAAAGGCGTAGGTTCCTTAAGTTGTGGGCAAACTAGCATTGAAGTTTTAAATTTCATGCTCTAAGCGATGCTGTCAATGAAGTTAAATATTGGATACCAGGAAATATTGATATACTGTAAAGTGGAGAAGTTTTCTGATATGGCAGTCATGAAGTTGGACTAAAGTGAAAAGAAAGTTCATGATGAAAAGAGCCAAGAACAAGCATACTTACCAAACCTGCAATTTTGAAAGTGTCAAACTTTACAGAAACCTTTCTTGCATTCAAGGGTGTTAGATCTGCTGTTACCTAAGAAGCATGAATGTCGAAACCAAAGCAACAAGTTAGTCTTGAGCTGCATTTTTGTACTTCTCCTTCTTTCTGCGTTTACATTTTCTCGGGATTATGGGTCCATTGCAATCAAAGTAGAAAAGCTGCTCCACTTCTTCATTTCATAATCAAATTAATGCAGAAAAACAAACATCTTAAATTAGACTATAGGCAGCATGACCATATTTGAACAAGAAAAAGGATAGCGTATGCAAGGGTGATTTGTAAAGTCTGTAATATTTCTTTTAGCCTATTCATTTTACATAAGACAAGCTAATCAGAAGCCTCAGTTATCCTCACTGCATAGATGAAGAAGATTCTAAAGTCCCATACCTGGTGTTCTCCTATAGAAGTGGGACACCAAGAAATATTCTATATGAAACTTATCATCTCCAGATCCCAAGTTTTTTCTCACGTGCCTAGATCAACAGGTTTCCCAAACTTATAGAAGAAATAATCTTTAACTTGACACAAACAAAGAAAAAGTGAGCCATTTGCAAAGTTTCAGGATTGCATGGACAATGGCTTCACCAAAAGGTTGTCTCAAACTTTTCATTAGGATTAAAATAATTTGCTCTCTCCTGGTAGAAATCCAAATCAAATAACTTTGCAGCTTTCACAGTTGACAGAGGACGAGCAAACATGTCATAGATTATTCTGTGTATCCTAGCTGCTAATCTTTTTAATCCAACCTCTAACTTTCATTAGCCATGTCAGATCGAATTAAAGGGTGCCGAACAATACAGCAACATAATGATTTTTTTATTGATCACCAGCGTAAGCCTTAGGGTATGTTTGATTGGAGGTATATTAATGGAATGGAACGGAACAGAATGAAATATTATTCCATTGTTTGGGAGAAGGGTTTATAATGGAATGAAATGGAATGGGATGAAAGGGGAGGTTTTCATATTATATCTCATTCCATCCTAAACGGTAAAAATGAAAAACCTCCCATTTGGGGGGTTTAGGATGAAATGTAAAATGATAAATAATTTTACACTATATTACATTATAAACCCTTCATCCAAACAACATTTAACTATATTACATTATGAACCCTTCCATCTCTCCCAAATAACAATTTTCTAATATTACATCCATTTACATTCTATTCCAAAACCATTCCATTCTATTCTATTAAAAACTTTACATCCAACCAAACATCGCCTTAGATAACATGAAATACAATTAACTTTGTTCTTCTTTGGTAGTTCAAAGGAACCAAACAAGAAAATGATACTTTGAAGTTAATTAGTAGAAATTGTACCTGATTGAAGAATGGCCAAGACTCCAAATTCTGCGCCCTAAGTGTGTCCAAATTGATGGCTTGATAGTTTGTAATAGACCTTAAGAACTTAGGTCGCTGCATTTTAGACAAAAACAGCCAAGAAGAAGCTCAAATTTTAAAAGATCGCGAAAAAAGGGGGAAACCATTGTAAAAAGGAAATGGGGAAAAAAAAGAAATAAATTTGCAGAAGTAAGATTGGTTAGTAAGACAAGGAAAAGCTAGAATGGAATAAAAATATTTACCCCTCCTTTATTATTGGGAAAACAAAGCAAAATAGAGACCAAACAGAGTTATAGTCAAGGTAAACTATATCTTATTGAAAAAAACTACTAAAAAGAGTCAAATACCCAAGTTTTCTCACAACAAGAATTCCAATCATTAGGCTAAGAAATGAATATGGTCTAATCTGGAAGAATATAGGAATAAGCTATCCATGAATGGTGGATTTGTAAAACAGTAGTAAAGCAATCCTGGTATGAAGGCCTGATGTGTTAATAAATGCAACGTGAATATTATGAGAGTAATTACTGCTAAAAAGGGGGGCACAACATATCGACAGCTATAAGACTGGCGATGTCTTTTGTTAGCAAGTGTTGAGTATATAAAGGCAACAGATTCATAAGAGAAGCCTCGCTTAAATTAGACTATTTGCGTGGAGGTATAATCATAGAAGTGACAATAACTAAGAAACAGAGGCCATCCATAAGCTTGTGGAGCAAACATCTATTGCAAATGCGTCGGGTATTAAGTATTAACATATGGCTGCGTATGCAATAGTATAGAATCCATGTACGGAAATGAAAGAATGAAAGGCGTTTGAGTTCAGTCTTCATAGGGATAAAGGGAAGATTATTCTTTGAAAACCTGAAAAGACTGAAAGAGAGTTGGACACTGTTATTGTTAGATCTCTTCTCCCAAGTTATCCCTAAGCACTCGTGGCTATTAAAGACAAATATGAAAACTTGGTCGTGTATATCAAGTGCCAAACAGATTTTACAGGGGAGTGCATAACAAGAAAAACCGCAAGCGGCAGAGATAATTTAATCTCTTCACCCTTCTGTTTTGATTCATCAAGTTTCATAACTAGCTCCAGGTTCAAAAAGAGTGCGGAGGGGGTTGGACTGTTTATGTAAGGCCAAATTCTGTATAAGCTAGACATGCAGTCAACTACCTGCATCACAGAAGATATCATGACATAACATGATCGCCTATTACCAAACTTGGGAAATTTTACTATGGAACGTTTCAAAATTTTGATCTTTCAATTGTCATATCTTCATTAGAAGAGAGAAGATAAAAGGACAAATTTATATTCATGTCCACTCTATGTGACTTGGAAAGAAGAAGAATATTACCTGTGTCTGCAAAATTGATTGGGAGGTGGTGTATATTAGCTCCCATTTCCCACTGAGTAAATCAGATTTTAGAGGCTCCCTGGCCGGATTCACTGCTTCAAGTTTGCGAGCAATCTATTCAGAAATGAATTCCCGCGTCAAAGAAAAGAATAGGGTAATAAGTCCCACGGATCATCTGTTTAATAATGACTTCAAAGCGACAATTTTGACACTAAATAAAAGAATTTAGCTCGGAACTTTAACTAGTCACTCCTAAGTTTCTATTTATATGCAGAAGCAAGTGAGACCTTAGAATAAGCAAAGCTAAAACAAGAGCCTTAAAAGAGAAAAAAGGAAAAAGTCAAGCAGAAGTGCAAGCAAACGGGACCTCATCAACTCCCTGCTGGTCTTCAGGAGTAGCTGCGGCTCCACGATCAAGAGGAGAGATTGCTTGAAGTAGTTCCTCTTTGAATTTGAGGGCCTTGTCATTCTTACCTTTGTTCAGGAAAGCTGGAAAGAAAGAAAATTGAGCAACAATACTATTAGTAGAGCTGCTATTTCTTCTCGTTGTTGTTGTTGTTATCGTTGAAAATTGGAAGTTGGTGTGGTTGGTAGGAGAGAAGAGTGGAGAGGTGAGTTTTGGGAATGCAGAGAATTGGGAGGTGGCTCTGAGGATCGTTGCATTACCAGAGTTTGGAACAGATAAGGCCATTGCTGTCTACCTCACTTCTGAAAAAGATAAAACTGTATACTTTTATGTTTCTAATTTCTGTAAATTGAAACCATAATTTAAAATAATCACCACCTCCTCCTATCTTTAATTTTCTAAGATTTAAGCATAAAAATTTGTACTTAATAATAAAGTTGAGTAAGTTTATTGAAAAATCAAACAAGTAATTAGGCTTGAATCAAACAATCTTGCCATGATAACCTATTTGATTTTAAAAACATCTTATTCCTGTTAAGCTTGTATTTTAGTAGCTTAATTTAATTTTAATTTAGTTCTTATATAATTATGGAGACATTAATTAAATCTTAAGATCAATTTTATCAGACGTCTAGTGAAAAAATTGATAGATCAATACTTCTATAAATATATTTTAATTCAATTAACTTTTAAAATAAAGAAGTAATTTTATTTCCATTCCTATTAATTATATATTCTATTTCACTCTTTTAATTGTAATAATATTAAAGTTTTTCTAAAATCAAAATTTAAAAATTAATGACTACAAACCATCCTATAATTTTTTATTTTTAAAATTTTAATTCAACCTCAAATTAATGTGTTTTTATGAAACTAAGGATGTTTTCCTTTTTTCTTATATCGAGTGATCATTTATGAGATTATCCTATTAATATCTTTCCCTCTCCCACAGAGAGTGCGCGTAAATGTTTTTAAATGAAAAGAATTGGTGCTTAGGTTTGGGGAGGTTTGTTTGTTTTTAAATAAGAAGATAAAATGAAACTAAACTAATGAAATCAAATTAAAGAAAACATGTAAAAATGATGAAAACGATGAATTCATTAGGGACCCAGTTCTTTGATTCAATCTCAGCGTACATTTAGTTAAATATATTTCATTAAATTGTTATCTTTATATCTCTCCTTGAACTATTGGTCGTCGATTAACAACAAGCTCTGTTAATCCCAGTTTTTCCTTAGGTCATAGTTAGTTAAGAAGAGCTCGTTAATTAATCCTAGCTATCGGATAACCTAGTAGACGTCTCTAAGTTTAATCGAACAACTGCCTTATGAATGGGAAAACAGACCAATCTAAGTAATAATCTCATAAACTTGGATTATTTAACATAGGTTACGTTATCCTTAATGATATAATATCATTAGTAGCCATAAACAAATCTCAGCATAACTATTATGAATTATATTGCAATTCTAACAGTGGGTTCATACATAAAAATAATCAAATAGAGCATTCAATCATTCTCACACAACACTCAAAGATTAAACATAGTATAATATAATCAATCCCTAAGAAAAAGAAGAACAAATAATGAGAGAAATGCTTAATTAGGTTCTTCGATGTCGATATCACCCCCGAACCGACATTGAGAAGTTAGCCCTCCATAGGTCTCCAAAAGAATGGAGCTTTGCCCCTTCTATTCTTCAAAATCAAGAGCTCACCCTTAAAAACACTTCTCCCCAATATAAGTCTGTCGTCACATTGCATCATTTTATGCCAAAAAGTAGGGTTAAATAGGATAGGTGGCATATATCATGGGCGTCACATGGGCTATCATGCGCATAACACTAGTGTCACGCCCATGACAAGTGTTTCATAGGCATGAAACACCTCTCACGGCCATGACAAATTTTTCATGGTCGTGAGACACATCTCATGCCATGACAAAGTTATTCTTCCTTCTTTTTAATGCTTTCTTATCGCATCTTCATTATAATTCTTCTCTTCTTGTTTCATGAAGACAAGTGACTGTGAATCTTCAAAAAATGGCTCAAATATAGAGCTTTCGACTTACTTTAGCTCTTTCGCTTCTGAATTGTACCTAAAATCAAATATGAACTAAAATGAATGTTTTAAGCATTTCATATCATTAAAATGTTTTAAGCATTTCATATCATTAAACATTAAGTGTTATGGAATAAATTCATAACCAATTAAGCACATATTAGTCCCAATTGTGTTTTTTCCCCATAAAATATCTCATTGGTGTTGCTCCTCCAAGCAAATTTATTAACCTAAAATTTATGGACGTTTTGTTAATCATAAATAAAATGCGTATAGACAAGTACAATCATAAAGTCAAAAAAATTAATATTGTCAGAGCAATTATATATATATATATATACACACATACATATATTAAATCTCTTAGAAATAAATATTTTTCATGTACTTTTAAATGTAAAGTAGATAATATATAATAGAATAGAAGATGAAGCTACGGAGAGGTGCTTTACCTTCTTGGTCATTTACCATTCTAAGTCCTTGGGCGAGGAAACCTCCTACTCACAAGGTAGTTGGGATTTTTTGCATGAGAAAACCTTCCTCCCCCTCGTTTCATTGGTTAGAATTCCTTCCTCATCTCTAAATAAAAGATCAAGTGAAATTCCCTTGGGTAGCGACCTTTCTTGCTCCCTTGTGACATCTCTTCAACCCCTTGTTCATAATAAGGATGATTTCCCTACCCTTACTAGTGCGGCAGAAAAGGCACGTCTTGTTCTCTTCAAAACTTGGAGCAAGTTAGTAGATTCTAATTCAAGTAGAGAAAAACTTTCCTTCTTTCATAACTCAAAGGTGGATCGAGTCATAACTCTTCTAGTGAAAATACTGTAAGCTAGAGCAATAACTTGGTCCTTTCTCTTACAGGATAGTTTCTCAATAAAGGGCCTTCTTTCTCTTAGGTGCAACATGGGGAGACTTCTAAATGATGTAAGCTAGATCTAAAGAAAATGTTGCTCATTAAATATGATGCTTTTCCTTTCAAATTTTCAAAAGATACAAACTTATTATTGAGTACTATAAAGTAGGGACCGTGGCATATATAATCTTACATAAATGGTGTCTTATGTGGCATTGGATAAGATTAGAGTCCAAGTTATTCCCTTATGGATTAATTTCCATAATATCACGCTTGAACAATAAATTGTAAATGGACTAAGCTTTTAAATAAGCTCATTAAGGAAAGCCTTTATGTCTAGATTCTCAAACTACGAAACTTAAGAGGACAGGATATGCTAAGATCTATATAGAAGTTAATAAGGAGGATGAGCTTCCTAAAACTCTTTCTATTATATGGTTGGATGTACATGGTGATTTAACCAAATAAAAAATTATACTCATTTACACTTAGAAACCTTTAAATTAAACAAAAAAGATGGAAACTTTTGGGATGAACATTTAATATTTGTTTTCACCTGAGTTAATAGGGATTTAGGAGGGGAAAATAACTCCATAGAATTAGAAGTCACCCGTGATCAGGCTCAAGACAAACTTGTTAGAGAGTTATTGGTTGAAGGAGATCTAGAAGTTAACTTGAGCAAGGACAAAGTAACTCAATCTATTAAAAAAAGAAAATGTTGCAAATTAAGTTGAAGATACACTAGTTGCCAATCTCATTTTAGATAAATCTGACCTTATTTTTAAGGACATGAATGAGGCAAATGCTAAATCCTAACTATCTCCTCCTCAATAAGGAGAATAGGAAATGGAGCTTCCTAGTAAAGATTTCATTATAATGGCTTCCTCTTCATTCCAAAAGGAGGTTTGATTGAAAATTAGGTAAGATTGAACTGAAGGGATCCTAGATCCTAGCTAGATATCTTTTTTAGATTGGAATCTAAGAGAACTTAATAATCCTCTTAAACAATTATTAGTTAAAGATATAATCCTAAGAAAGAAGCCTATTCTCCTTGGACCTTTGGAAACTAAAATAAAGTATGATAAAATGAGCGAAAGTATGTAAGTTTTTGGGGCTAACTAGAATTAAATCTTTAATCACTCAAACCACTTTAATGGAAGGATAATGGTTGCTTGTAACCCTTTTTTAATAAAGGTTTCTGACTTGTTCATAACAAAATAGTTAATTCATTTTACAAGTTAGCTAGACTGGTCTCCTTACCCTTTTGAGGTTTTTATTATCTATATTGCTAATATATCTTTTTAGAGAATGAAATTGTGGGATGAAAGGAAGACAATTTATGAAAATTTTTAGACACTACAAAAATTTAACAGAATCCGTGACGTTTTTTCAGAAAACGTTGCAGATTGTTAGGACTTTTGGCGACATTTAGAAAACATCACGAAAATTCTGAACTTTCCTCGACGTTTTGTGTTAACGTCGCCGATTTTAGGAATTTTTTGCGACGTTTGTGCAATAAAACGTCGCAGAAGAGAAACTGTGACGTTTTATTGGAGAAAACGTCGTTGTTGGTTTCAGGAACAACAAGACGACATTTGGTTTAAAACTAAACATCATCGTTTTCGTTTGGTTAAAAGTTTGGGCGCTACAGTGACTGCCCCCCACCCAAACGTCTTTCTCTCCTCTGTTGTTTGGTGCGTCTCCATCCCCCCCACCCAAGGTGATATGCTCCGTCGGCCGTTGCATCTCCAACCGTATTTGTCATCTTCTCCGTCCGTATTCGTCGTCTTCGTCCGTTTTTTGGTGTGTCTCCATTGTCCATTAT
The DNA here is from genome assembly GCA_025629805.1 of Erythroxylum baracoense. Taxonomy (NCBI): domain Eukaryota; kingdom Viridiplantae; phylum Streptophyta; class Magnoliopsida; order Malpighiales; family Erythroxylaceae; genus Erythroxylum; species Erythroxylum baracoense. The sequence goes on from JAOTAY010000005.1 coordinate 19,639,668, forward strand.
GTCTTCTAATTATGTTCGTAATGTAGGGAAAATGGGTTTATATCTCCATTTAGCCGAATGTATTATTTGTAAATATGTTCTCTCTCTCATACATTCTGGTTAAGAGTTAGATTTTCTGGGTTTGGATCGTTTTGGTTTTGTTTTCTAGAATTCGGGTTGATGGATTTATGGATTTCAATGAAATAGAATTTCTTAACACTCAAGCATTTTCTTATTCTAAGAAGCCGGTTCTCAATGCTCTCCTGGTAGGACTTACTCTCA
>JAOTAY010000005.1:19640028-19671040 GCA_025629805.1 Erythroxylum baracoense
ACTCGTATGATTCCGCAACATTTTATATAAACGTCGCAGAAAGTCCAAATTTTTCATGACGTTTTCTTAAACGTCGTCGAATATTTATACATTTCGTGACGTTTCTCTTAAAACGTCGCAGAAAGCTTTTGCCTACTCCACTATCTACAACGTTTTTTGTGACGTTTTTTAAAACATCGCAAAAGGGTATCTGCAACGTTTTTGGAGAATTTGCGACGATTTAAAAATGTCGCAGATTCTGTAGTATTCTTGTAGTGAGAGTTATTGGCTAATTATAGATGATATGAATTATGTGTTATATATGAATAAATTTGAGGGCTCTAAAATGGAACAAAATAATTTATTAAGGGATTTGAGAAATGTTCTAAATTAGATTAACATTATGGACCTCAACTATATGGGGTAGTTTTACACCCAAAGCAACAAGTAATAAGTAACAAGGTGATTGGTTTATTAGAAAATAGCTTGACAAAGCTTTTGTTAATAATTATTAGCTAAAGCAACTAATTGATGGTTTTACTTGCTTTGGTCCCCCTATGTTCTGACCACTTTACTATTAAGTTTCTTCATCTTATTTCTTCTACATCTCCTAAATTTCCATTTAGATTTCACAAGTATTTGTTAAAGGTTAGAGGCTTTAAGGAAGTGGTCAAGGATGGTATACGGAAGGTAGTGAAAGAATGTAGAGCATATCAATTGATCAGGAAGCTAAAGGTAATTAAAGAAGGGATTAAAACTCCAAACATGAATGTTTGTCCTGACCCTAAGGCTTAACTCAAGTTTGTAAGGTAGACTCTCCAATGGGCTCAGATTGAATGCTAAAGGGGCCCTTCTTATTTTAGTTTAAGGAACCAAAAAATTGCTCTCAGTGACTACAATCAGGCTTTACATTTCCACAATTCCCTATTTATATAGAAAGCAAGGATTAATTACCTAAAAGATAGGGAATTCTTTCACAATTTAATACTTTCTCAAAGAAATAGAAATATAATTTCCTTCTTAATTAATGAAAAAGGGAACATATATAAAGACCAATCTAAGATCAGTTCAATTGCTCTCAACTACCATGAAAATCTACTCAGTGAAAGTTTCCCTTTTGTTTCTTTTGTTAATGAACTAAGATCTTTTATAGGTTCTACCTTGGACTATGATATGATAGAGAGTCTTACAAGACCCTTTACCTCTTAAGATATCAAAAATGCACTAGTTAGCCTAGATTTAAACAATTCACTTAGGCCTGATGAGTTTAATGCTTCATTTTTCCAAGACACTTGAGATTTAACAAGTCCTTTATTAGTATAAGTAGTTCAGGAATTCTTCAGAAGCAAGAGGACGATCAAGGAAGTCAATCAGAATTATATTTGCCTAGTTCTAAGAAAAGTAATCCTAATTCTATGCAATAATTTCATCTAATCTCCTATCAAAATAAAGTTTATGAAGTTATTTCAAAGCTTTTAGCCTCTAGACTAAAAGTTACTTTAAATTTTTTAATTAACTCTTGTTGAGGTGCTTTCATTAATAGAAGAACAATATGTGATAACATTCTACTTTAAAGGAATTGTTTAAGGACTATGATACCAAAGTTTTTATTATAAGTGGTTTAATAAAAATTAATTTCTTTAAAGCCTTTGACACTTTAGATTGGAGTTTTATCATAAATAGTTTACATGCCCTTGAATTCCCTAAGCTTTTTGTTCATTAGATTTAGGCTTGCTTAACCTCAACCATTTTAGTATCTTATTGAATGGTTCTCCCCTTATGAGCTTTGATGGAGCTAAAATATTAAGACAAGGGATCCCATATCCCTTTACCTTTTCACTTTATCCATTAAAGTTTTTACAAGAATGATAACTTTTACTATATAGATCAGTAATTATAAGTAGCTCAAAATTTTTGATTTGGCCTTTATTGATGAATTAATGCTAGATTCTAACTCCTTTCAATTGCTAGTAAATTCCCTCAACTCCTTTACAAAGATGTTTAGATTAAGAGTTAATTTCGGTAAGAGTATGTTATATATCTCACTTAATGTGCCAAATGCAATGATCCTCAGTTCTATCTTTGGTCTCCAAGTTCACAATGCACCTTTCAAATACTTAAGAGCTCCCATGTCTACTAAAAAGCCAAGATATATTGATTGTCTTCCTTTTTTTAGAGACTATTAGAAGCAGAATTGACTGTTTTTTAAAAAAGAAAAAATAATCTATTAAGATGTAATCCATTTTTTTTTACGAAAGTAGTAATAAGATAATACCATTAGAGATTAAACTGTCTCTAACAACTTCATATTGAAATTACAAAAATATACAAAGAGATTTATCTATTTGATCTTACAATCAAGTAGGCACTTAGCGCTAAAACAGTGATGACCTTTATAGACAAAAGAAAAAATATTGCCTGATTTTAGAGAATAAGATCTGCAATATCCTTTTCTTTGTTGTTGTGCAAATCACAAAAGATCCTATTGTTTATTTCTTCCCATATACTAGTAACTAATTAAGAAAAAGCAACTATGAACAACTAAAGATCCCCTTCCTTTGTCATATGGATCACGTACCACCAATCAACTATTTCTTACCAAGAAGTTGGTGGATTGAACAGATAGTATAGCTAAGTAATTCTCTTCCATAAGTATTGACTATATCGATATAGGAAAAAGATGTGTTGAATTCTTTCAAAGGCTGACTTATATAAAATACACCAGTTAGGCCAAGTTGAGTAATATGATATTCTATCAACTTTAGGAAGACGATTTTTGATTGCTAACCATAAAGTGAATGAGGTGCGAGGTGAATGATGCTTATACTAGGTGAGTTTGTGCCAAGGAACAGTAAGGTTGATGTTTTTAAACAAAGACTAACAAGATGCATTAGTAAGTAGAATTGATTGTTGGTAGAACAAATTCCTTTCAAGAGCTGGTAGGCTCTAACTAGTCGCTTTAATTATAATAAACATTCATTTATTCCTTCCAAGGAAATTAATCAAGGAAGTAAATATGTGGAAAAGCTAATCAAATACTATATATAGATAGGGGAAGTAGATAACTGCAATGGTTCTAAAGCCAAATGGCAACAATTTTGTAGTCCTAAACAAAAGGGAGGACTGGGGCTAGTCTTAATTAGGGTTACAAATTTAATTCTTCTTGTAGAAAGAAAATGAAGGTTGTTCAGTGATAAAGAATCTATCTAGACTATGTGGATACATGAGTACTATCTTATAACTGCTAGCTTTTGGAGCTTAAAACTTAGTAAAGAGCACTTAGTTATGGTAAGGAGACTTACTTTTAGTACAATAATTAGTTCAACCTCAGCCCTTTATGTCTTAAAGTGGAATTGAATGCTTTTAGAATGAGGATTCCTATTAATGCTAAAGCCAAAGAAATAATATGGTGAGAGTTGGAGCTATAACTTTAAAGGGTTAACTCAAGCCAATCTCCCTAGTTATCAAGCTAAACTAAAAAAGATAGGATGAGTCATTTAGGGCCTATTTGGTTGGTTTTTTTTCCTTCTATTTTTTGTTATGGTTTTCATGAAAAAAGAAACAAATCATTAAAATGTGTTTGGTTAAGTATTGTCGCCATTTTTTGTTTCTAAAAATAATAACTGAAACAACTTTATAGAAACGTAAAAAAGACATTTTTGTATGTTTTTAAAACAAGTTTCTTTTTTAAAAAACAATAACACATCCCCACTTTTTTATTGTCTTTTTTCCTCTTTTTCAGCCTTGTTCTATCTTTACCGCCCTATTCTATCTCCTTCACAATGAAAATCTATAAGGCAAAAGAGCTTCTTCTTAGCAATCAATTGATGGTGGAGATGTTAGTCGATAACAATCAGACTTCTTTAGTCTCCGTCAAACCCAAAAAAAGTAAAAGAAAAGTCAAAACCACATAACAGGGAGATGACATGGTCATAGTCAAGCCACCATTCCATTGTGTTTTCTATTTTTTCTAAGCTCATTATCTTTGAAAAGATACAGATTGATTCACACAATTAATTAGCGAAAATCAATAGATTGGATAGGCAAAGACCTCTTATCTACACTATCTCAACCAATAAACTTCCTTTTCGCAGACACCTGCTTACCCCATAAGCTCTTCTCTCATTTTATTTGCATAACTACTTTATTATGCTTTTTGGGATTTTTAGGTCATAAGAAGTTTATTCTTTTTGCTTCTTTTTTTAAATGGATGGTAGCTACTTTAGTAGATGTTTATATTAATGTTGCAGATTTCCCTTCACGTGTTGTCATATTTTGCTAGTTTTAAAGAAACAGGAAGAGGGTTTCATGTTTGGTTTTTTCCATGGTGAGTGATTAATGTAATTTACTAATTTATAGAATTTTTTTATATACAATTAATGTACAAATTTCTTTAATTATAAAAATATACATATATTTTATTTCTAACTATGAGAATTAATTAATTTTAAAACAAAATATATTATATTAAAATAATTAACATAAGAGTATAATTAAAAAATAGAAACAAGATGACAAAATCAAACATGTGTTTGTTTTTATTTTTTATTACAAACCTCAACCAAACAAGTGTTTGTTTTCTATTTTTATATTAGAAATCTCAACCAAACAAGTTTTAGTTTTTTTAACTAAAAATAAAAACTAAAAACCACAATAGGAAAACAAAAGACGGTCTTTTAGTTAAAGGATGTTTCTCATAGGTTTACAAACAAATCACGTATAAAGCTATTTAGATTTTAATCTCATAATGTTCATTGGTATGACTCAGTGTGGGCTAAAACCTTGATCCTTAAAGCTTCTTTTATAACCTAGTTAACAATTAGGCAGAGATTGAGAATAAGGGACTGGTGCTTTTGCATTAGAGATCATTTATTTTTATTTTATCAAGAGGTTACTGAAACTAGTTCACCCCTATTTTTCTACTATACTTACTCCCAAGATCTTTGATCTAGTGTCCAATTGTTGCTTCATCTCTACTATAGTAATAAATATTGGACAGTCATTGTCCAATGTGCAAGTAATTAGATCAAAGGGAAGGGACATGATGTAGACTTCTTGTAAAATCTTTTGTAAGAATTATCTACACTTTATAGTGAGAAAGAGACAATAAATTGCATATAAGAACCAACTTGGATAAACATGAACCAATAGAGAGAACAAATTTTTGGATCATAGAAGTTCTTTTAGCTAACAAAGTTTGCGTGGGAGTTAGCATATATATGAAACTCAACTAAAATCTAGAGTATATGGATGTAGTAAGAAGCAAATAGTGATTTATGTAATCAGTATATATTTCCCTTCTGTTTGGTTACCATTAGGATAAGCTTTAAAGTTACATAAGTTATGTTTGTATATTGATGGAATTGATTTGTTTTTGTAGAAACTTTTTTCTTAATTCCTTAATTTAATTCATCCAACTTTCAAAAAGAAATTAAATGTGAAATAAAACATTGTATCTTATTTATGAAATTTCCTATTTGAATTTTAACAAATTATTTTTAGAACAAAATTGAGTTATATAAAAAAAAATTAAACACTTCTTTATGTACTATTTTGAAAACTTAAGAACCCAATTTTATGAATGTAAAAAATATAGAATTTTAGTTCTAATAGAAAAATATGGAATTTAATAATCAATTTAAAGCTTGCAAATATACTTATATATTAAATCTCAATGAACAAAAAATTTGAAGTGATTTCTTACATATTCTTGATAACCGATACTTAACTTTAATGTCAACTCTTCACCATCTATATATGCATTATGTTCTAAAGGTTTACTTGTTTTCATATTAAAGCAACACACATGTTCAAATATGGATATATATGTATGCGTATGAGTGGGTGGGTAGTGTGCATTTGTATGTGTATGCGTACAAGTGTGAGTGAGTAAGAGTGTATATACGTGCATATATATGTACGTGTATGCATGTATGTGCGTGCATATGTTGTGTGCGTGTGTATGTGCATGTGTGTGCACATGTACAAGCCTGTTTGTTTGTGTATTATGTGAGTGTGTGCTTGTATTATGCGTGTGTGTATTTTTTTTCATGTGTGTGTGTGTGTGTGTGTGTGTGTGTGTCTATATACTTGCGTGTGCGAGCTCACACACGCTTTTATGACTATAAAACTTGTATCCTTTTTATCTCGAATCATACCCAACAAAAAAGACTTTCTCCCTCTTTTATTCAAGCTTGCATCTTATTTCATTTAGTCTATAAGATTTTGCAATATCATTAAAAAAATTTAAATGAAGGAGACTTGGTTTCTTTCTACTCTATGCCTCTTATAGAGTGATCTTCTCCAAAATTCTAGTAGGACATCAATTAGACAAATACACTATATATGCCATTATTGCAGTCCCAAAATCTTTAGGCATTTATTTTCTTTTTAACATGCTTCTAACCATATCAAGAGCACTCCTGTTCTTTGTCTATATAACACCATCTTTTTTGGAGTGATCTTAGGATTATCAATAACTTATGAATACCATTATAATCACAAAAACCATTAAAATAATTAGAAATGAAGTTACCATCTCGATAGGTTCTTAATCCTTTAATTGGATAACCACTTTTCTATTTTCACTAATGCTTTGTATTTCTTGAAAACTTCAAAGGCTTTAAAATTTTCTTTTAATAATTACACTTGTTTCTTGTGGCTATAATCATGATTAAAAATTCTAGTAGGAAATCAATTAGATAAGTATACTATATATGCCACTACTGCAATCCAAAAATCTTTAGGCATTTATATGCTTTTTAACATGCTTCTAGCAATATCTAGAGCACTCGTATTCTTCATCTCGCTAACACCTTCTTCTGAAGTGATCTTGGGATTATCAAGAACTTATGAATACCATTATAATCACAAAACTATTAAAATAATTAGAAATGAAGTCACCATGTCGATCAATTCTCAATTCTTTAATTGGATAACCACTTTTCTATTTTCATTAATGCTTTGTATTTCTTGAAAACTTCAAAGGCTTCAAATTTTTCTTTTAATAATTACACCTATGTCTTATGGCTACAATCATCAATAAAAAATAGGAAATACTTGCTTTTGTTAAGAGAAATTATATTAGAAGGACCATAAGTATTAGTATGCACATGTTGAAGTGGTTTTGAGGCTCTTAAAAATGATTCCTTTAAAAAGAAACTTTTGAATTGTTTTCTGTATAGGCACCCTTAACATAAATGATTAAAATGATCAATAAGTGGTAGCCCATACATAAGCTCCTTCTTTGATAAAGACTTCAATCCTCTAAAATTCAGATGACCATTCAAAGATGCCAAAGCCAACACGTATATCATATATATGCTTTTAAACTCATTGCACAATTGGTATTTATTGTGAGAGAAAACATTCTATTATTGGATATTTTTACTTTAGTAATCTATTTGCTTTTGTCACCTCTTAACATTAAAGTCTTATCCTTCATATTTATCTTATATCTTTTTTCTAAAAGTTGTCCTAAACTTAAAATGATAGATTTCTAGGCTATAACATAATAAACTTGAGAGATAAATTGATGAGACACATTATTTGTCTGAATAAGAATGTTACATTTCCATTCGATAACAACTTTTGTATTGTCTCCACAAGAAATATTAACTCAGGAAAATTCATCAAGTAATATAAATAAATTCTTTTCTTTAGTCATATGGTTACTTGACCTATATACAATAACCACATTTCTTGATAATTTTCTCCATCATCTCTATTATATGTCAATTACCAAGTTGGCTCTTCATTTCCTTCACTTTTGTCCAATAAGCATTCTCTTCTTTACCATATGTGTTTCTATAATCTACTATAAAATGGCTAATTTATCACAACTATAACATTGTAGATTAGCTTGTGCACCTTTTATATACTACTTCTATCATGTCCTCTCATAGGCTGATTCTAGTTTGTAACTTTATATTTGTTTAAATTTCTGTCAAAATTCCTATTTCATATCCTCGATAATTACTACATCCTTTTCATCATTTTTTAATTTTCAAGTTTAATATTTTAGTTCCTTAATAGCCATAATAACATAATTGAATTTCGGATCAAGTAATTGAAGAATTTTTCCAATCACTCAAACATCTTCTAATGTCTCCCCATATCTTTGTAGTTGATTGACAACGTAAACTTTTTAGTGAAATACTATGAAATTGATTCAAAATTTGTGATCTTAAGTGCATTAAAGTCTTTCTTAAGTTTTAAGATGAAACTTTACCTTTTTATCCATTCCTTGTAGAGAATTTTGTAAAATCCCCTATGTTTGCTTCATTGATTTTTTGGAAATCTTTTTCAAAAACAATTTCATTTAAGCACATATGACTCAACACTAATACTTGTAATCCTTTTTTTGAGCCTTCTAAAGTGCCTCTTTATCTACTTGAGTCAAGACTTTTTCATCATAAGACTACTTCACACCTTTTTTCAACAATCTCCTATGCGTTTTATGATCATAGCATGACTTTATTTGGATAAATCAAATATCATAGTTTTCTTTGGTGATTTTTGAAAATTGAAAGGGAAAATGGATCCATTCATTATTTTCTTTTTCTTTTGTGCATGTATAGCTCTAATAATATTTTGTTGGCTATATAAGAGGAGGAAAAACTTCAAAGTTAAAGTTATTGATTCTATTTCATATGAAGTAATAAATGTATCTATATTCAAGAAAACATAACTTACATGACTCTTCAAATACTACTATATTAAAATTAAAATATTTTCATATACATGAATTTAAAAAGCTTAAAATTCAAAAAAACCTATGACTTTATAATGACTTCAAGAATTATTAGTAAGTATAATTCCTTCATTCAAGATATCGAGCACGACTATCAAAACCCAACTTATTTCTCATAATAAGGAAGAGAGATATAACGTCTATAATATATAGATCTTTTTGAAAACAATAGAAGAACAGGGGAGGGAGAGAGAGAGAAAGAGAGAGAGAGAGAGAGCAAATAGAGAAGAGAGGAAAGGGGAGAGAAAGGAACTTGAGACGACTATGAAAGCATCGAAGGCACTGGCAAAAATGAAAACCTAGTTAGATAAACTAATAGAGAAATGGCTAGGAGAGAGGAAGCAAAAAAATAAGAAGAAACAATAAAAAGATAATAGAAAAACAAATATGAGATCAGGAGCATTATTTAAAAAACAGAAGGAGAGAAAGACATCTAAAAAAAGTAAAAATATTTAAATGCCTCTCTCTACCAAAAACTTCCATTCCTGTTAATCTTTGTCTCCTAAATCAATGGTATTAGTACTCTTGTGCTTGGTAATTAGTGTATCCAACTTTATCTTCAACCTTACCATCCTTCTTGCCACTCCTAAGAGATACCTCAATAAATCAAAGCCTCGATCAATTTAAGTCATCTGTTTCAAGTCTTATGACTTTATCTCTACGCATTTTTGTTTTTATGTTAATTCCTAGGTAAAATTATAAACTCTTAAATATTGAAAAGTCTCTTTTAAACCTTTGCATTTACACTAAAATAAAGTTCATACCTTAGTATTTTTGAGTGTACAATTTTTTTTAACATTTCAAAATAATCTAATTTAAACTTTTAACTAGTTTATTAGGGTTTCATCAAATAAATAACACCTTAGCATTGGTAAAAGAATTTTAAAATTTTTATTTTTTATATAAGACTCACTAATTCCATTAAGTTTAGTTAACTATCCCATCAGTATTTTTAATTAACCCCCTAGCCCAAGAGTAAAATTAATATAAACAGTGCACAAAAGGTGTTAATAATTGAAACATGATCTTCAACTCAATTTCATAAAATTTATCATTAGGGCATAAGCTTGTGGCTTGAACTTTTTCTCAAATGTGGAGTCAATTTTTGTTAGAATTGTAAGTATACAAAGGAAATAACCCAAATGATAACAATGATCCTTACAAAACTAACCAGAATCAACTAACCCATGTCCCATTATAAAGGAAACCATTCTTGACAAAAGTTTCATCCAAAGATGACTCAATTGCATCCTTTCAAAAACTCGTTAACTACACGAATCACATTAAGAAAGTGCATCTCTTCATATATTAATTCCAACATATAGCAATTAGTTTACCATCTAAATAAGACATTGTTTTCTGCCATTGAATTTAACTCATCTTTTGTTGCATCAATCAATTTATCGGATTTATCACTCTCTATGGCTTATGAAAATGAAATATGACCCTTATTAATGTCATAATAAAATTATGACTTTTTCAAATAAACCACATAATCACTAGGAATAACTAATCTCTTTATTCTTACAGATTTATTTAAAGCTATTCCACATGGTTCATTTATATCAATTGGATGTAAGTTAGTTTCTTCATAAGGTGGGGTTTCATCCAAAAGTTGTCTAGGATCACTTTGTTCTTCCAATAATGGGATAACATTTGGTATAAATATGGATATCGGGACATTTATGGGTATTAGAACATCATCCCTTATTTTATTAATATCCATGACATGTTACTTATCACTCTCACTAACTTCAACATTTTCAATGAACATGACATTAGTTGTTTCAACAATTCTTAGACTATGGTTTCGACAATAAAACCTATAACCTTTATATTTTTTGGATAACCACTAACTATTCGAGAATCTAATTTCTTTTTATATGGATTATAAATTCGTGCTTCTCTTAGACAATCCCAAATATGCAGGTGTCTTTTACTAGGTTTCCTTCCAGTCTATAACTCAAAAGGAGTTTTAGTTACTACTTACTAGGAATCTTATTCAACAAATACACAAAAATTTTAAGTGCATGCATCCACAAGGTTTTGGATAATGGGGAATTACTCATCATACTCCTAACCATATCCATTATTGTCTTATTACATCTTTCTGTCATACAATTTGGTTAAGGTGTGCCCAGCATAATATACTGTGCATATATCCCATATTTTTCATGAAACTTTACAAATGTACCTAGACATTATCTTGATTCATCATATTTTTCATAATATTCACCACCTCTGACATATCTTACAATTTTTAGTTTTTAGTCGAATTGCCATTCAACCTTCTTTACAAACACATCAAGGCAATCTATAGCTTAAGATTTTTCATTAAGCAAATAGACATATCCATAATGTGAAAAATCATCTATAAAGGTGATAAAATAATTTTCTCCATTAAAAAAATAGAGTTTCAAAAGGTCCATATATAGCGGTGTGTATGATTTCAAGGAGTTAAGTACTTCCTATGGCTCCTTTCTTACTATATTTAGTTTGCTTTTCTTTAATGTAATCCACATATACATAGAGATCAGAAAAATCTAAATTCGAAAGAATTTCATTCTTTACCAATCTTTCTAATCTTTCCTTAGATATATGACCCCAAAGTTTATGCTACAAGTAAGTTGAATTATTATTCATTATGATATGCTTAGTTCTAATGGTATGATAAACAAAAAATATGGATTCAAAAAAATTAACTTCAAGTTTCAATTTATATAAACCATCCATAAGAATTCTATAATCAGTAATAGAATTATGTTTAAATAAAATAAAACATTCATCACCAAACTAAAAAGTAAAACCACTTTCACCAATTTTAGAAATAGAAATTAAGTTTCTAGAAATTGAAGTATACAGAGTGTTTGTATTAGATCTAGGTGATAAACAATATCTAATATTAAGCGATAAGTCCCTATACCTTCAACTAGGACCTTCTTATAGTTTCTCCCGAACAAAAAGTTCTCAATTCGATATATAGTCTGGATTGTAAAGAATCCCTACATAACATTAGAAATATGAGTAGTAGCACTAGATTCAGGCCATTAAATATTATAAGGAACTTCAACTAAGTTTAGTTCAAAACATACAAAAGGTTAGTTTTACATTTCTTTTCAAATTAAACCTTACGTTTCAGACAATCTTTCTGAAAGTGTCCCTCCTTTTTACAAAAATAAAACTTTCTATCCTTTGTTCCCACTTCTCTATCTTTTGTTCATTCTTGTCAACATTATTAGTAATATATGTTGCTTTAATAGGTGCTTTCTTTTTAAATTTCTTGGCCTTTAGCTTGTGAATCTTGCTAACTCCTTAACCCACAAGTTTAACTGAATGAAGTCCTTTATTCTTTAGCCTTGTTTCCTCGTGAATGATCATACTAAAGAATTCATTAATATTCCACTTATCCTTTACAGTGTTGTAGTAATTTGAAAAGGTCCATACTTAGGAGGTAATGAGTTGATAATAAATTACAGTAAGAAGAAGTCATTAACTATCATACCCAAGGTCTTTAATTTTGCTACAATATTCTCCGTCTCTAGGACATGTTACTACATGCTCTATGACCCATCGAACTTTATGGTCATGAGTTTAGTAATTAGTATACGAGCAAAAGACATAGTTTGTAGAACAGAAATATTCTGTTAAATTTAAGGTGTTCTTTACCGTTTTAGTTTGTAGAATAGTGGTCTTAATGTCGTTGGCAATAGTCATTCGCATAATATTAAAATATAATATGTTTGACCTTTCCTACACTTTATAGTTTGTCTTCTCAACCTAATCGCTCCTATTTGTAATAGAAGTAGGTTTTTCTTACAACAATACTAAATCAAAATCCAAAACACGTAAATGAAAATTGACTTATTCGCACTATTTAGCGAAGTTCAAACCATTAAAAATGGTAGTAGAAGAAGCACCTAAATGACGAAAAATAGATGTGAATATATAAACGATCAATATATTACCAAATTCAAATAATTAAACATTTAAAATATATTGCATGTTTCCTTTGGGCAAACTCAACAATATATTGATATAAACTCAATGTCATATAAACTTTATTAGGTAATTAAAAAAAACTCATCAAGCACAATTAATATCTTTGGATACATAATACATTTGACAAGTGAATATTGATTTTTCTCTATTATGTTTATAGTGGTAAACTATTAATTTATCTTTAGATAAATTCTAAAATTAATAAACTTCATTTATTCATATAATTAATTTAATAACAAAATTTTTTTTGTATAAATAACTATTTGTACATGACAAAATTTCACTTAATTAATTTAGCCACTTTAGTGACTAATAAATTATCCTTTTATAATATCATGTATAAAGTTAACAAATAACACATAATTTTAAATTCCAATAATAATATGCATAAAGCTAGCATGAAATCATTGATAAAATAAATAGAATACATAACATAAGAATAAAAAATATAAGAATAAAATAAAATATGTGATGTATAAAATAATAGCCATTAATGTTCGGCTTGGGTATGGTAAAAGCCATTAGAATTCTGCTTTTATGTGGTCTTTACCACACGCACATTACTGGTATGTTGCTATAAAAAGATCTTTGAATTCTAACATCATGTGTATATGTATATGTATATGTGTGTATATACACACACACACGTATATATACTGTGTTTAATCTTTATGTGATAAAAAAAAAAAAGAGATGCCACCATTCACCACTTGTCGTTTAAAAACTATTGAAAATGTAAATAGAATCTTAATTTAGAAACCTACTCCACCTAAAACAATAAAGGAATAGGTACAATGGCTGATAAGGACTTCAAAAGGTTAAAATAAATTATCCTATGGACCAAGGCCAAAAATAGTCCAAAGTCCCCTTGCTATTGTTATTTACTTATTTAATAAATAATATTATATGCATAAGCCGTGTTTATTAATAATTATCATCAAAACAATCATAGTATATTATACAAGCAAATTATTTATTTAAAACATACTCTGTACCACATAAAAATATAAAATTTATGACAAAATCAAAATGTATATTCATAATTTTAAAATCTTTGAATAAACAATTATTACAAATCATTGAAGGATAATATTATGTACCGATATGTCATTATCGTAAAGAAATCAAGATATTAAGAATAAATTTCACATCGCTCATGATTAAAATTAGTTTTTCTCTCGACTCTCCTAAGACTATATAAATTCAATAAAAAATTATCAATAACCTTAATTAGTAGTAGAGATACCAATTTATATGTTTATAATTTTTACTATAGTACAATCATTATATATACATATATAATGTTCAAACTAATATCTTCTGTTCCACATGAATCCGTCGAAAGACACCATGATCTTGATGTTAACAACTAAGAAAGGAATTCATTCTTGCACTAATCACTTAATTGCAAAATACATTGGCTATGATAAACTCTATCCAACTCACGTGATATTTGCATTAAAAAAAAACGTTTCTTCCGAATTCGAATGTATTCATGATGCACTTAATGATCCAAAGTGAAAATTAGTATTGATGGAAGAAATAAATGCTCAAAGTGAAAAATGGAACATAGGAGATTGTGGCATCGCCAATAAATGCCCTTTGAACTAGGAGACTCAATTACTTAAATAGAGCCGAAAAAGCATGTAGAAAAACAAGAGAATAAATATAATTACTCGACCGTATATAATAAAATCAAAACTTATGTTAGCAAGATATTATACAAGTGGGACAACAGAATGGGCTTGAAGTTTCAGTTTCACTTCATCAAGACAAGCTTGGAGATCCCGGAACTCTTGTGTGTCTGAAAAGCACCCGGCCTGGGATTGCCACGGACACAATTTCAATTTGTCATTATTCGGGCAACAACTCAAATTTATTAGTGAATGTTAGCTAAAGGATGCATGCTTTTGTGGTAAAATAATTGAAAGTTACAGTAAAATATAAACCTCAAAATTAGTAACTCCCAAGAAAGTAAAAAGTAGCCATCTTGCCTGTTTAACCGTATTTCTCAAGTGCATCTCAGCTGCAGAGAGCTCGCGACGGCTACCAGTTGAAGATGAAATTTTCATGTATACCATACAAAGGTCTAAGGAGGCATGTGCAAATTTTTTAAATCGTTCCTTATCTTTCCATAAATCAGAACCCTGATGTAGAAAGTTCAATCAGTTAATAAAAAAACACAAGAAAATTGTACAGAGACGGACTAAAGAAAATGTCAGAAACTCAACAATCATAGATATAAGTGTAAAAACACATCCCAAGGAAATACTAGGTCTATCCTAAGAAAACCGTAAGTTGCTGTAGGAAATTTCGAAGAACAATTATTTCCAATTCACATGCCTAGGACGACTTATGAACTTCAATGATGAAAACAGAAAATCTATAGCTCCGTTAGGAACTTGGGTGGAGAACGTCCCTTATTATGTAAAATGGCCATCTGACATATAATTAATAGATATGGCAATGGGCCGGGCCACCAGGTATGATCTAACTTGCTACTTACCCATTTCTTACATCACAGCGAAAAATGAACCTAAAGCAACTCACTTGAACACTTGAAAGAAATCACATAAGCAAAAATTACAGAAGTGGTAACTGGAGTCACCTGATATGATCTAACTTGTTTCAGAAGGGCTTCAGAGCACATAGTGAGATCTCCTCTAACTTTATGCCACCTTGCATATAAGGCCCACACATCTGCTCTGCTTTCACTTTTGACTATCTGCATAATTAACAGACACAATTTTAGATATCGATCACTTCAATAAAGGAATTACTTCAAGCAAATAATGCTAAATCTTCTAATTACTTTTTAAGTTGGTCCAACAATTGAAGATGATTATCGAACTTGGACTTTCAGATGCAACATTTTCCCAGATGTGGAAAAATATGGGTGGATGATAAAATATATAAATAGGAACAAAAGCTCAAAATACCTGCTGCAGAAGTGTGCCCAACAACTCCACCAATTTCTCAGTTTCCCTTTGCCCCCCAACAGTTGATTCCAACTCGTCTATAGGATCATTTCCGTCATTTGGACAAGATGCATCACACTCACAGCTCGGAGTAATCTCTGTAGATTGGCTTGAAGACCTTCTTTCTATTTCTTGCATTACTTCCTCCAATGATTCCACATCAATTCTTTTTCCATTAGTCAACTTCAACACCATCTTCATAGCTTCAAGGGCCTGCTAATATCAAATCAAACAGAAAAAAGTCGTTAACAAGTCCCACTATCAGTTTGACAAACAACCATTAACTTCTCCGAAGCAGCCAGCCTTGCACTGATTAACAGGTAATATACTATGGAAATAGTGTTGCCTGGATTCTGTTACGGTTTTAATTGAGGAGGAGTCAATGAAGTGAACCAGATTGTTGAGTTTTAAATGATACTAAACCATATTGTTTAGTTAATAAAGTTATTAGACTGGCTAGGTGGCAGCGCATGACTGGTGTCAGTTGTAATAGACTGTTATGAGTTGTTAGCTCCTTAACTGATATATTCCAGAAATTGTCCATTAGCAAGAATTCCCAGAAACAGAAATTATAACACGGTC
This sequence comes from Erythroxylum baracoense, assembly GCA_025629805.1. Classification (NCBI taxonomy): domain Eukaryota; kingdom Viridiplantae; phylum Streptophyta; class Magnoliopsida; order Malpighiales; family Erythroxylaceae; genus Erythroxylum; species Erythroxylum baracoense. The sequence goes on from JAOTAY010000005.1 coordinate 19,656,319, forward strand.
TCCCTCAAGTCTCTCTCTCTCTTTTTCTTTGCAATTCTTCTTTCAGCCCGAACTCCATTTTTTAGGGTCACATTTGGTGTCAGAGCATCAACCCAGTCACCTTATTATCACAGTCAATCCATCTTCTACTACTGTCTGTATTGAATATGCTAGAAGGAACTAGAGGAACTCAGACAAATGGAGGAAGTTCTATGCAAACAGATGAAAGAAACTGCAGCAGCGGAGATTCATGAAAACAAACTTAATATGAGCGCACATGAGAACTTCTCCAACAGTAGGTAACATTCCATATATCACAAAGCTCCACTCTACTGAAGCATTGCAGGAGTCAGCTAGGAACCCAACTAATCAAGATTCATCCCCAACAGAAAAGCTTCCCTATGCAGCTCTGACAAGACTGGAAAAAGTAGAATTCCCTGTTTAAGATGGTTCATATGCACAGCTGGATATACAAAGCAAAGCAGCTATTTACCATGGACATAAGTCTTCCTTAATTAAGGGTCAAGGTTGCCACAATTCATTTGGAATGTTTAGTGCCGGAATGGCATCAATTATATGTGTGACACCGTCTAACAAATGGGGAGCTCGGCTGGGGAAAGTATATTGCTGCGATAACTCAACCATTCGGAGATGAAGCATTAGAGGCCTCGGCCCGAGATTTCAAGTAATTTGTTGTGGACGCTTTTGTAGGACAGACCTACGAACGCAAGAAGTAGCCTTTATTTTAATAATATCGTTGTTCTTAGCTGGTGGAATAATTCTATTTGATTGGGAAGCTTGTTATTTTATTTAACTTGGATTCTTAGCTATTGATTAGGAAGTTAGTTATTTTATTGGATTAGGATTCCTAGTTATCTATTAAAGAAGCCTACGAAATAGGACTTCTAATCTTGTAATAAGTCTAGCCTATTTATAGGTGAAAGGCAGGAATAAAGAGAGGACATAATTCTTATCGAAAGGTTGGAGCTCTCTTTAACGAGGTCCAAGGTTTCAGCCTCCCTTTGATGAGCTGAGTTATTAGTCAAGATAGGTTGCTCGAAGAACTCAAACAAAAACAAGGGAAACTTGATTCCACCAGATTTTGATTTTCCTATTCATCGTCCGGTTACTCGTTCCTTAACTAAACACCATAACATTTTGGTATCAGAGTCGAACAACATGGGCGATGATATTGACAAAAGGTTTCAAGAAGAACGATCCCTTACAGATTCGAAGCTGTTGGCAATAGAGAATCGGTTGGGCGAAAAACTTGCCTTGATTATGGAGCAGCTGTCCAGTTTGGGTGGTAATAACGGCAAGGTAGATCAGGGCGGAAGCGAAGCACATAGCAACGCTTCACCGACGACAGGTAGACCTGGAAACGTTCCCAATTCAGGTGACGGTGTCCAAAATAACCGACCCACAGCAGGCCACACCTTTAAAGTCCCGCGATATGCTAAGTTGGACTTTCCTAACTACGACGGGAGGGAAGACCCCTTAATCTGGGCACAACGGTGTGAGCAGTTTTTTGAGAATCAGAATACGAGAGAATTGGAGAAGGTTGGATTAGCAAGCTTTCACATGGTTGGAGAAGCCCAGCTGTGGTATGGAAGATTGAAGAACAAGGGACCGATGCGTTGGGAAGATTTCTTGAAATATTGCTTCCAACGTTTTGGACCTTCGGATAGCTTTAACCCGATTGGGGAATTAAGCACCCTTCGACAAACGGGAACGATGGAAACTTATCAACGCCAGTTCCAAGAAAAACTAGCACGCGCAGAGGATCTTTCGGAAACAGTATACGCCGGACTGTTCATAGCTGGTTTAGATGATTCGATTCGGTTAGACGTTCAAATGCTTAAACCTCCTGATTTAGCAACAACGATAAGCTTAGCAAGGGCTTACGAACAAAAATACCACTTGCAACAGGGAAATAACAACAGGAGAAATAATTGGCAGCCATTCATATCCAGTCCCATGACTTCAGGAAATTCACAGCCCAGAACCACACCCAATCGACCAACCTCGTCAATCACGGCTACTTCGCCCGCGAATAATCAAGACCCTTTTGTCAAGCGGCTATCCCGTGCTGAAATGGCCGAACGAAGGTCAAAAGGATTATGTTACAATTGTGATGAGTTATACTTGGTGGGCCATCAATGCAAACGACTCTTTTGGATTGAAGTTGGAGATTTGGAGGAGGAAAATATAGAAGCAAAGGAGGAAGCAGCTCCAGAAATCTCATTGCATGCTCTGACTGGTCAAAAAACAGCAGAACTATGCAGATGTAATCTATTATTAACGGATAACCAGTACTCAGTTTACTTGACTTCGGCAGTACGCACAATTTTATCAGCATAGCGGCAGCACAACGGTTAGGCCTTCACATGCATTCTCTACCAAATGCCAGTGTTTCTATCGCAAATGGGGACAAAATGCAAAGCTTGGGGATTTGTCTCCGAGTAAAGTTCTCTATTGCCGGCCACGATTTTTTTGCTAATTTTTACGTAATTTCCTTAGATGACTTTGATATTGCCCTGGGTATTAAATGGCTAGAAACGCTAGGCCAATATTGTGGGATTTTTCAGCTCTTACTATGTCTTTTTCGGTGGAAGGGAAATCATTTTTGTTTCAGGGACAGCATCGTCATGATACCAAGGCGCTTTGCATGATGGGTGCCACCACAACCACCAAAACAGAAGCACAGGACTTGGATGAATTGCTAGCAGAATTTGAGGATCTGTTCCTTGACCCCACGGGGCTCCCTCCTATTCGGCAGTGTGATCATAGGATTTCTTTGCTACTGGGGACAATAGTGGTTCGGCCTTATAGATACCCCCACCGACAAAAGGATGAGATTGAGAAGCAATGTGCGGAAATGCTCCAGTAAGGGATTATTCGACCTAGTAAGTCCCCCTATTCTTCTCCAGTTTTACTAGTTCCAAAACAGGATGGATCGTGGCGACTTTGCGTCGATTACCGTGAGTTGAATGCCAAGACAGTAAAGGATAAATTTCTAATTCCCGTGGTGGATGAGCTTTTAGATGAATTACATGGCGCCTGTTTCTTCACCAAATTGGACATGAAATCAGGGTACTATCAAGTTCGTATGTTCACAAATGATATAGAAAAGACAGCTTTCCGCACTCATCATGGGCATTTCGAATTTCTAGTAATGCCATTCGGCCTAACCAATGCCCCGTAGACCTTTCAGGCCTTGATGAATGAGGTATGTTCTGCCTTCTTGCGTCGATTTGTCCTTGTCTTCTTTGACGATATTCTAATCTACAGTAGCGATTGGGAGTGTCATTTGCTCCACTTGAACATGGTTTTTGGGTTGCTTCACGCACATAAACTTTACCTCAAACAATCTAAATGCTGTTTTCTCGGTTGCATATTTGGGCGATGTTATTTCAGCAAAGGGGGTTGGTGTAGATATCAATAAGGTATAGGCCATTGTCGACTGGCCACAACCGCAATCCATCACTTCCTTGCGAGGGTTCTTGGGTTTAGCAGGATACTAACGAAAATTTGTGCGAGATTATGGAAAGTTAGCGGCACCTTTGACTAGTATGTTAAAGAGGAACTCCTTCCAATGGCGTGAAGAAGCATTACAGGCCTTTGAACAACTTAAAATCGCTTTGTCCACAGCGCCGGTATTGCGGCTGCCCAACTTTGACATGGAATTTGTCATTGAATGTGATGCCTCCGGAGGTGGTATTGGGGCTGTTTTACAACAATCCGGGCAGCCCATTGCTTTTTTCAGTCGACAACTAGCAGCTAGACATCAAAAATTGGCAGCTTATGAGAGGGAAATGATCGGTTTGGCAAAAGCAGTGCAGCATTGGCGCCCATACTTATGGGGGGGTCCCTTCCTTATCCGAACTGATCATTTTAGCCTCAAATACCTGCTGGAACAGCGGTTGACCACACCCGCACAACAACACTGGCTTGCAAAGTTAATGGGTTATGATTTCCGGGTAGAATACAAAGCCGGTTCCATGAAAAAAGCAGCAGATGCCTTATCCAACTAAACACCCTAACATTATTACAATTTTTGAAATGGATAACCAAGTAGAAAGTAATTGAAAGTTGTTATTTTCTATGCTGCTGCCTTCATATGTTAAAGATTCTGGATTCATTTGCTCTGAAGATAAAGAGCTTTCTCTTAAATTAGATGAGCTGGTTTAGATGCTATTGTCGAATTTTCTATTGTTCTGTCGTCCTTCAGATTTTGATGTGTAGCTCAGTTCATCGGTTAAATATTATTTTAATTGAAACAAAGACAAAGATGAGGTGGTGAAAAATCAAATGGTGCTAGTTGCTATGAAATTGATCCAATTACATTTACTCTGATCTCCATTGACTTTTTTCTTTGAAATAGCCTCTTACAGTTTACTTTATCAATGTTGGACTGAATCTTTGTATTGTTAATGAGCATGTGAACTCGTTTTCAACATATGCAGGAGGAAGCTATATTGGCAAAGCACAACAAGGGATGTCACTGCAAGAAATCAGGTTGCCTCAAAAAGTATTGTGAGTGTTTCCAAGCTAACATCCTATGCTCTGAAAATTGCAAATGCATGGACTGCAAGAATTATGAAGGAAGTGAAGAGAGACAGGCTCTCTTTCATGGTGATCATGCCAACAACATGGCATATATTCAACAGGCTGCAAATGCTGCAATAACTGGTGCTATTGGATCCTCTGGTTATGCATCGCCTCCAGTATTAAAGAAGAAAAAAGGCCAGGAACTTTTTTACGGGCGAGCAGCTAAAGATCCAGCATATCAAAGGCTTGAGCATTTTCAACAGGTGAACATCCTTTGACTGTTAGTTATCCCTCTGGTGTCAAAGAACATCATTTTCATCCAAAATCATCTTAGCTAGCTATGCACGTCTTTTAAGACCAAGATAATTATAATTACTGTTCTTTTTCAATCTTCTTAGGTGCTGGATATGAACATTTGAATTTAAACATTAACTGCTGTCTGATTTTATGTTTGTGATTTCCCATTGAATCATTATTCTATTTATTGCATCAATGAGGTGATTTATTGGTTACTAGTGTGTGATTTCCATGTTTAGCAGGCCACTCAGATCAGGCCTTCTCCACCATCCTCTTTATTGTTTCCTAATCCAGTTGCTGGTAGTGGTGCCTCTACATCATCCGGTGCTTCAAAACTCTCATATAGGTACAATGAAATTCTTTTGGGAAACATGATATACTGCTAAAATGCTTCTGAAAATAACTAATATTTATTCTATCATCGAAGGTCTCTGTTAGCAGACATTATCCAACCACAGGACTTGAAAGAACTTTGCTCAGTCCTGGTAGTTCTGTCAGAAGCAGCTGCGACGACCTTTGCAGGTATGTTATTATTCAATAACAAGCATGGATATGTTACCTTTATTGCTATATGCGATGTATGTAGTCTGTGTCTCTGCCGCAACACATGAAAAATTTTACGCATGATCATTGTGAATGTTTGATATATGCCAGATTGGGTTCTAAAAGTTTCTATTAGATAGGTAGTACAACAGCGATAGGAATCTTTGCATGTTTGGGCTCTCTCTCTCTCTCTCTCTCTTTTCATTTCGTTATACCCAATAAAGTTATCAGTGTAACTAAACAAGAGAAGTCCCATCTCAATCTAAGTTTTTCTTCTAAGATTTGGTAGTCGCTTTTAATAGACCTGATTTGCAACAGGAGAAAAACCCATTTACCAATGTCACACTTCACAAGAAGATAAATGCGTATATTCCATGCATTTGCAGACATCTCAAGGTGGACCTGCAACCTAGCAGGATTTTTTAAGTATCCATGTCGCTTTTTAACCCAGCATTTGTGTTTTCATGTGGGAGCTTAGGAGATATTTAGGGCCGATAAACTAATACTATGTTCAGTTACTCTTTTATTGTAAATATGCTTCTGGTACTAAGATTATTTAGCATTTTATTAACTGAAAGAGATGGAGAAATTGAAATGTATGTCAAACTTTTTTCAGTGGTTGACTAGTGGTGTTTCTTGTGAAATTTTTATGGATCCAGAAGAAAGAAATGCAATAGAAAAGCGTGTGGAAGATGAAGCTGAAACTTGTCTCGCCTCTTCAACTAAAGGAAGGTTTCAGAGTCAGGACTCCGTTACTGAAAAAGTTGTCATTAAAGATCATTCAAGTACAAACCAGTACAGTAATGCTGACCCTGATGATTTAAATCGTGATTGGGCTGATGCACCAAAAGGAAGGCCAATGTCTCCTGGAACTTTGGCATTGATGTGTGATGAACATGATACAATGTTCATCACAGCTGCTTCGCCCAGTAGGTTAACAGGTCCTGGCTGCAACACTTCACAGTTGCCTGACGGCCAAGGTGTGACAGAGGTTTACGGAGAACAAGAAAGGATCATCTTAACTAAGTTTAGAGATTGTCTCAATAGGCTTATCACGTTCGGAGAAATTAAAGGCAAGCATTTCTCTCTCTTTTAAATTATGTAATCTAATACATGGATGATTATGAAAAACAGGAATGCTAAGCCAAGATTGATAAATTCACAACATTATACTATGAATAGAGTTTCTCTTTATCGCTGCTTATTAATGAGCCAATTTTTTATTGAGTAAACTGATAAGGCACCTTTCGAGTATTATATTGCTGTAATATTTGAATTCTCAGTTGCAAGTGTTTAGGCTAATACATTTTAGAACATGTTTCATCAATGAAAACTGTATATGGCTGTTATCACCAAGTGCATACTAGGTAGATGACTTCTCGGCAGTTAGAATGCCCGAAGTTACCGTGAAGGCTTGACATCTATGTCAACCACATAACACGAGAATTGAAATTATTTGGCTTTCAACTGTTCAGACATGATTGCCAAGCCATAACAAATGCATAACTTTTAATTTGTTTTGTTTTTCTTGTTTTAGTTATTGGGAAGTAAAATCAATTCCACTTCTTGCAGAGACAAAGTATACATTAGCCAGAAGCGAATTAGGGAATTTTAAAGACCCATGGAGCAATGGTGCCGGGATGGCCAGAACTGGAACAAACAACCTATATGTTCCCTTGAGCAATGGCACTGGGAAATCTGTTTTTCCATCAACTGCCAAGCCGTCCCATTTGGTGGCATCTACAGCTGCTACTTCTGTAACTGGACTTCCAAAAATATCAGCCCTTCCTCAAAATGGAGATAACAAGCCAAAATCTTGAAGAACTGGAGAAATTTGCTTGAGGATGGGGATCAAGTTAAGCCACTGGATTTCTGTAATCCTGAACTGATGCTGTTTCCAGCTTCATCGCTGATGCAGCAATTTGCAAGTTAGCAGGGGCCTCGCTATTTGACAATGGCCATCATGTTATTTAACTCTGCCGTCACATATATTGGCGTCTACGACCCCGATTGAAGTGGAAGTTACAATTGCTGAGTCTTGAAAGTGCACAGCATATCGTAGATATTTAATACACGCCATTGACCTCATAGATTGTGTTTCCGAGTGGTAGAAACCAAGAGAGTGTTTGGTTCGGCAGATAGGAAACAGTTGTTCTGAAGAATAAAATAGATGAAAAGTGGAATTACTTAGTATGATTTATTTTTAGAAATTTTTAATAATGATATGTGTCAATGTTTGATTAATTTTTAATAATGATATATGCCAATGTTTGATTTGAAAATATAAATTTGGAATGACAAAATAATAAATAACAAAAAGATAAAAATATTTATTATACTCTACTAACTACTTTCTTTTTATTATTATTAATTATTATTATTATTCTTCTTCTTCGTATTATTAATTTTATTATTATTAATTATTGTTATTAATTTTTTTCTTTTTATTATTGTTATAATTAATTTAATAATAATAATAATTATTATTATTATTATTGTTATTATTATTATTCTACAAATTCAAGAATTATTAATTAAGATTTTTATTCCTTATTATTTTACTTTTCCTCTTTTTAATTTGTTTTTCTTCACCCTCCATCTAAGCCCTTCACGTTTATGTAACAAATGATAAGCAATGAACACTTCATTCAGAAACAATGCAATGCCTATTGGATGCATCATCGTATTTACCTCCTTAAGTATATATATATTAAGGACAAATGAGATGGACGATTATGAAATTCCATATTATCGTTCATTTCATTAACGATTGGATTGTTCTCCGCTTTCTTTTCTTGGTGCAGTGTCACGGGTGTGATAGTCACGGGTGTGACTGACTTAACATATCACACCCGTGACATACAACATTGTAATTTCAAAATTTCCATCCAGCATATTCAGAAAAAAAAAAAGTTTAACCAAATTATAAGTGAAACTCCATATGTTACTAAATCACACGGGTGTGACTTAATATCTCACACCCGTCACATTCAGCATTATTCATCATCTTCTGTATCGTTCTGACAGGTCTAAGTTTACGTCGGATCAATATTTGAAGTTTTCCTTTCATTTGTTTGGTTGTTGACAACATTAAAAAGATATTAATTTCCCAACAAATAAGCTGCATCATATCACAAAACATGATATTCAACCGCCGATTTCAACAGACAATCTTTCAACAGAGACACCGCCGATTTAAACATTTGATGTTATAAATGAAATTTATTTAGTTGTTAGCAATAAAATCTAAAAGTAATTAATTTTGCTTTTAACAAACATTTAATATGTTTTTTTTAAACATGCGTCCCTTGTAGTTTCAATTTTCTTTCTCATCAATTACATTCACGAAATCTTCCACCATATTTATTTTCTTTGTTTCCCTTCATATTGCTTTACTTGTTCAAAAAGAGGAACAAAGAAATGCTATATCAGCTTAAAGATCTTCCTCAATCAATTCAACAAAATAAAGTTGTCTTGCAACATCTAACCAAATAAACTCCTCTTTCGCATAAGTAGGTGAGATCTTTTCTCTCTTTCCACTATTTCGTTTTTTTTTATGGATGAAGAAGCAAGATTATATCAATAGTGCACAAAATAGTTGTTGCCATTAACATTATTTTCTACCTAATCACCAAAGAAATTTTGTAACAACGCTCGTATTGAACGGTTCCTTAGAGGTAATGGTGGTGATGTTAAGTTAGCTGCAAAAAATTTAAAGGCTTGTCTTTTTTGGAGAGACAACATATTTATTGGTAATGTAACAATAATTTTTATTATAATATTATTAATGCAAACAAATTTTCTTACACTTTTTGTGCTACTTCTTAGTCTTTTTTTTATCAATCCTTTTTCTACTTCTTCCATTATAAATAAATGTTGCGTGCTTTTTATAAGTTAAAATAGTTCAGTGTTAAACTAACTGTCAGTTCAAATTAAAGAATAACAAATATTGCTTCAAAATCTTTCGTTCGAATTTTGTTTATTTTACTTTCTGTTTTTTGTTTTTCTTTGAAATGTAGAGAACTTAATAACATATGAATTTTCCACTGAACTCACTGAAGGGCTTACTTATGTAGCAGGTCACGATAAATATTCGAGACCTGTTTTGGTAATTTTCTAACTCCACTGATTAAATTTTTTTCACTTTTTTTTAAACTCACGGAAATTATCAACAAGATTGTTTATATTTTTTTTTGAATTTCATTTTGGCATTTGTTACATCTACAATCGTTCAAAAGCTTTATTGTTCCTTTATTACCATTGGTTCAAGATTTTTTGCCTTAAATAAGATTACCGGAAGTTTTGTTCATGAAAACTGTAAGTAACCATACATAATTTTTGATTGTGCGTCTATTTCAACTTTTATCCTTCTTAATTGATTATTAATCATATCAACATTCTATCTTTTGCTTCAATTTCTGTATATTCACACGCTTCATTGCGTTTACTTTAGAAGTTGTCGTATCAACCATGCGAAAAAACTGTGAACACTTTGTACTTCTTTTTGATGCTAGTATGTTGATTTCTTCCAAAACTCCGTTGATAACTCATAAAACTATAGCCACTATTTTATCAAAGAAACGCTATTATGTCTTTCCTTCCTTGTGAAACACCTTTAAATTAGATTTAAATCAGCACTACATATAACCTTGTCATATGTTCTCCTATAATTTATTCTTCTTATCTTCTTAGGGTTTTTCAGGTCTACTTTAACTTTCATAACTGTACTTCTATCAATATTGAAAATTTTTTGCAGACAATTACCCATCTAAACTTTACAGAGCTTTTGTAATCGACCCACCTTCTTTTTTCTCTTATCTATGGAAGGTAATATTGTTATTTATATGCCTAATTCTTGTTTATTTTATCTCCCCTTTAACTTCTTCATGAAAAATACTCTTTTTTAGACTTTTTTTAACATACATGAGCTTATTACTGCTTTTAACCTGTAATTCAAATCTTGATTGCTAAGTAATTGTGGAATGTTGATGATTACAGTGTGTTCGACCATTTGTTGAATTTTCAACAATCACCACGATGGTTTCTTCACTAGATTTCGAAGAATCATTAGAATTCTATAATTTACATAATCACCCACAAGTCTCTTCCCTTCGATTTAACCCTTCTTCAATTAGATCAACAGCTAAGCATGGTTTATGTTCATCAAGGTTTTCATTTCCTGTGTCGCAACATTCTAACTCAGTCAAACCATGGCACCTTATGTTGACTCGCGCAGTTTTTTCAGAAATAGGGTCTACTAGCAAGTCTCCTTTGGGCTCAACATAGATTAACACATTCAATGCGAGATCTATTTCTTTTGCATCACCCATTTATAGAGCACGCCATCAAAACATCAAAGCTTATGCAATGGCCACTAACAAAGCTTTATTCCCCTTGATTCCCATTCCACAGCGTGTCACTACAACTAAGATACTTAAAATTGCTGAACCACAAACCCTACAAGCCTCTTTCTTTCGATCACCCGCCATGTTTTTGTTTTCCAAAAAAAACTATAAATATGACAACTCTTACGAGTCTTTCTTACCCTTCCTAAAATTTTACAGAAACCCTTATGACGAGATCAGTTACAGGTCAAATATGTGACTGCCACTTGGTGGCCTTGTGTCTAGCATACCACCTCATCTTAAGCGACGTTATTTGTCAGTATCACATCTGTTTTAAACCAAGAGTTAAGTTGACCTCCGTGCATACTCAGCACAGAATCTTGTTCTCTGTGCATTCTCAGCACAGAATCTTGTTCGTATATCATGTACGATGAAATCCTTTTGTGTAGGTGCATACTCAATGTAGAATCTAGTTCGTATCATATATGATGAAATCCTTTTATGTACTAGAAGACGATGTCTTTATTATATGCCTGATTTTACATTAACAAAAACAACAATTTCAAAGTTTTGCATTATGAAAATAATTATTATTTTAAAAATTATAAAGGCTATTAGAGTTTGGTTAGAAGAAAAATTTTTAATGCTACAAAAAATTAATATATGTCTAACTCCAAACACAATTATGATCTTTTATTTTATATTCAAAATTCATATTTTTTCAGATTAATATCTAATTATTACGTAATTTATTTAATATGTATAGTTTAAGATTTATTATAAATCTTATTAGAAAATAAATACTTAACTTAGAAAACTTATCATGTTAGAAACCGCCTTAAAAATAATTCATAGTTCTTGAAATTAGTACATAATGTTTAATTATCTATAATTTATGTATGAATTATTTATAATGTATAATTTATGATTTATTATAGTATATTGCAAAAAATTACTGAAGTCAGTCACTTGTAACCTCTCACAACCGCATGGTTCACTGTTGTGTCACAACCATGATAAGCAGCACGATTGTGATTTAAGAAGTCACAACTGTGACTTATTTTATTTTTAACTTAAATTATTATTAGCTTCCATCATTTGTGAATAAAGTCAGTTAAAGTTAATTTAAAATGAAATGACTAATACCTTCACGTATCAAAATTTTGATTATCTCTCCAATTTAGGTGTTTAAAATTAGCAATACTCCAACTTTTGTTAGCAGAAAAAATTTTAATGCTCCAAAAAATTAATATATGTCTAACTCCAAACACAATTATGATCCTTTATTTTATATTCAAAATTCATATTTTTTCAGATTAATATCTAATTGTTACGTAATTTATTTAATATATATATTTTAAGATTTATTATAAGTCTTATTAGAAAATAAATACTTAACTTAGAAAACTTAGCTTAGAAAACTTAACATGTTAGAAACCACATAGTACATAATTTTTAATTATCTGTAATTTATGATTTATCATAAGTATATTTGCAAAGAATTACTCATATACGTCATCATTCACCATTGTGACATAGTGCTTGAAATTAGTATATAATATTTATTTATTTATAATGTATAATTAATGATTTATTATCAGTGTATTGTAGAGAATTAGTCATGTAAACAAATTATTTGGGTGCTTTAATATATATTAAAAATTCGTTGTTCTTAAAAATAGTATATAATTATGAATTATGAATTATTTATAATGTATAATTTATGATTTATTATAGTATATAGCAAAAAATTACTGAAGTCACTCACGATTTTGACTTCTCACAAACGTACGGTTCTTGGTTGTGACTTTTTAATTCACAATCATGATAAGCGACACGGTTGTGGCTTAAGAAATCACAATCTTGACTTATTTTAATTTTGACTAAAATTATTATTAACTTCCATCATCTATATACCATTGGCATTAAAACACAACTCTACTTATATTTTACTGACGGTTGTGAATTAAGTCACCTAAAGTTAATTTAAAATGAAATGACTAATACCTTCACGTATCAAAAGTTTGATTATCTTCCAATTTAGGTATTTAAATTTGCAATACTCCAACTCTTAATTATGCCACTTTAAACTTTATTTAATAATACAGTTAGATTGGTTGCTGCCAATTAAGAAAAAATACGATGGCGCCAAACATATTTTTATCTTATGTTAGTTTTTGTATCTACCTATACTTGCTTCTCTCCATAGATTAATAGTAATAGGTTCTAATTAACAAATTAATAAACCTAATCATCACTAACTAAAACTTTTCATCCAAACAGAGAAATAGTAGAGGTTAGAAAATGAGATACATAAATGAAATACAAGTATTACCTGCAAACAACTAAGTTTTCATTAAATCAATTCCAAAATTTATTACATTACACCACATTGTGATTGATGTTAAATTTAGAATCGATTCCAAAATTTATTACTGTCATTTTAGAGCCTCGCACATTTTAACTCATTATTTATTATATGTGACAATTTGATGGACATAAAAGCAAACAATCTATATTGAAACAAGTCAGAAATTTACTAATGGTTAATCTTTAGTCGGTAGTTGAGGAATAAATTTTTTTAATGACAATCTGAATTTGCGTTATCAATTTAGTTTATTGATGACTTTTTAACCCTATTATAAATAATATTGTAGCTGTCAACCAAAGATTAGGTTTAATTAAAGGATGGGACAAGATCATTATTTGTTTTCTAACAAAATCACGTCCGTATCTTTTCTTTTCTAACTATACATTTGTACCCTTCTCAGTATATTTATGAATACGTTCCTCCAGCTCCAAACTATATAAAAGCCATATATTCAAAGCATCACTTCTTCTCTATTTCGGTAAACAAGAGTTGGCCCTTTGGTTATCCACCATTTGTAAGTTCTTCGTTAGCTTTCATCATATGTTGTTCAGTTTATTAAATTTTTTTATCAATTTAGTGATTATATGCGGTTAATAGATTTTAGAAGAGGAATTACATGTATCACATTATGTTCTGTTAATTCTTCGTTCTTTGTCATTATATTGTGTAAAATATATAATAAAGTTGTTTTCTATATGTTGCTGTTGTTCTTGACACATGTTATTTGATAAAAGCTTGTTATAAAAGAAAGGAGATTATAAAAAATAGATTAAAATTATAAATTTCCATCAAAAATGGGCATGACTTGTTTAGTCAGAGAAGGTCTCACAGTGTGACTTAACATGTCACACCCGTGACATCCAATAATTTACAAGTATTGAAAACTATTGTTCATCACCTTCTATATCGTTTTACTTCCATCAACTTCTTAATAGAGTTGACAACAGATATTACATGTGTCGCATATATCCTGTTAATCCTTCATTTATTGTTATTATGTTGTGTAAAATATATAATGGAGCTATTTTCTATCTTTCTCATCATCTGTTGCATGAAAATCCCAATCGTCACTTAGGACTTTTTAATAAAGTGAGAACATTAACTATGTGTGTCGCGTTTTATCGTGTCAATCTTTTTTTCTCTAACCATACAAAATTTTCATTCTTAGTACATTTAAAAGCACGTTCCTCCAGCTCAAAACTATAAAAAGCCATATATTGAACGCATCACATCTTCTCCATTTCAGTAAACAAGAGTTGGCCCTTTGTTTATAATATGTTGTTCGGGAAAATATATAATAGAGTTGTTTTCTATCCACGGTTGTGACTTAACCTTGACTTACATGAACTTCTTAATATAGCTGACAAAAGAAATAGAGTTGACAACAGAGATTAAATGTGTCACATTATATCCTGTTAATCTTTCATTCATTGTTATTCTATTAGGTAGAATATATAATGAAGTTGTTTTCTATCTTTTTCATCAACTTTTGCACGAAAATCCAATTGTGACTTACATGGACTTTGTTGGACCCCACACCCCGCCCTTAGGTCGGCGGAGTGTGTTTGCGGGACATACCGCGGCATCCAACCTTACTCAGTATTGTCCTCTTTGGTCAAGGGTGAGTCCACGACTC
>JAOTAY010000005.1:19672074-19698844 GCA_025629805.1 Erythroxylum baracoense
GAGATATATCAATCATAATCTTTAAGATATAGCAGAATCCCTAGGATAAGAATGATAAGAAACAACATTAACCAACATGCTTTATTACTCTCACCTTCTAACACTAATCACATTATGACTACTAGACTATTTAAAAACAGCAAAGGCAACTAAGTAGCAAGGAGTTTGAAGAGAAGGGGGGGCTAAGGGTATCTGCTCCTGGTGTGATGATAAAATATGCACCTAGGCACAAATAAAAAAGGAATCGACGATATTTTATTTGTGGTTGAGGATGAAGAAGAACAGATTTGGGAAGAAATGGCTGGTAGTTCAACAGAACTGGAATCAACTGATGATTTTTGTTATAAACAATGTCAGGAGTGTTTAATGAGGATTTAAACAAATGAGGCTTGTTGGTTACAACAAACTGATGATTTCCTTACAAACATTATGATTTTGTTACAAACATTGTCAGGAGTGTTTAATGGGGATTTAAACAAATGAGGTTTGTTGGTCACCACAAAGGGAGACCTCTGCACAAGCTAATATTGACAATGAGAATATCCACAATTTTGTGGACACTGCCCGTGTACATAAGGGATCAAATGCAGGATGTAGTTGGGGCTAAGATTACAGCTTGTTCAAAAATTTGCAGTGTGCTTGAATGGACAATGGAAGAGCTTAATTGTAGTACAGATGCACTAGTATTATCTCTTGGAGGCTGTGATATGGCCTTGGGAGTTCAGTGGCTCTCCACATTGGATGAAGTGCTTTATAACTTTGGTAAGCAAACAAAGCAAATTCTGTCGAAGGGTGATACCAAAAGATTTGAAAAGTTGTTCTCAAAGCTACAATCTGCAGGTCAGCTTTGCATGTTATAACTGAAATACTCCTTAAAACATCAGTTTCAGGAATTGAACATGGGTGATTCTAAGTTGGAGGACAGCCAGCATCAAGAGTTGCTGAATCTATTCGCTGAATTTAGTTGCCATTATGCTGAACCTACTCAGTTGCCATGTCACAGGAGTCATGACCATAAAATTTAGCTCAAAGAGGAAGTGGAGACCATTAGTATCTGACATTACATATATGTTTATTTACAGAATGACATTATTGACAGGTTGGTTCAGGACCTTATAAACAAGGTGTAATTCAGCATACAACTAGCCCTTTCTCATTCCCTATGGTTTTGGTTAAAAAAAAGGATAGATCATTCATGGAATACAGAAAATTAAACTGCCAAACCATCAAAGATAAATCCCCAATACCAATCGTTAAAGAGATATTGGAGGAACTAAATGGGGCAGGATGGTTTCAGCCTGACTTACGGTCATGGTAAAATCAAATCTGGGCACTGTCTCGAAGAGAGGCTCGGTGAGCCCCTGGCAGCAAAGCGAAGACAGCAACAGGTTCCCTGCCCCTACGGGGCATGGAGCAACAGAAGTTGTGAGAATTTAAGAGAAGGTCACGGCGCGACGAGTTGTTTATCATTACAATAAGTGTCAAGATGCTCATTGAATAATAAAAAACTAATCTTCAATACTACAACTCCCAATATTCAACAGGGCTTTGACATGCCGTTAATCATTATATATTTCATGAAAATTGCATTTAGGTTCGTTCATGGTTCAATATTCTAGTGTCCTAGGCAGCAGCTCGTAGACTACCTAACAGTACTTCTAGCCGGAATCTTATTAAAAAATCACATAAATTTTTATCTGACTCTATATATGGAATTCGCTTTTAGAACCCATGAGTGCCACTATAAGTTCTATGTAATGCCCTTTGAGTTTACCAATACCCCTTCCACATTTCAAAGTCCAGTGAATGAGGTGTTACTTGGGAGGTTCATTCTGGCTTTTTCTGACGATATATTGATATACAATAGCTCTTCCACTGAACAAGTCAAACATGTTAGAACCACACTATAAATACTTCAACAACATCAGTTTTTTGTCAACGGCAACAAGTGCATCTTTGGTGCCATTCAGGTGGAATACCTAGGCACATCCTGTATCAGTCAAACAGCTAGCTATAAATCCAAAACAAGTAAACAGTGCTTTAATGGCCAACACCTAATCTATTAGAGAATTGAGAGAATTTTTAGGGTTACCTGGAGCATTATGGAGCTACAAGCAATCCATTGACTGATTTGCTTAGGAAGGAAGCTACGGAGTGCAGTGAAGAAGCGGAAATAGCTTTTCAGGATCTCGAAAGGTAAGTTCAGTACTTGCTTTACATGACTATTCTAAGTCTTTTATCATTGAGACAGATGCTTGTCAAGGTGGGTTGGGGGCTGTCTTAATGCAAGTGTTTGGCTAATAAGCACCAGTCCCTATCCGTTTACGGAAAAACAATTCTTGGCAGTAATTATGGCAATCAAATATCGGCATCATTATTTAAATGGTAGACACTTACTCATCAAGAGTGACAATAGGAGATTAAATTAGCAGATCATTCCAGCAAGCTTGGCTCCCTAAATTGCTGGGGTATGATTTTGAAATTGTGTACTAGGGTAAGGAACATACGATAGCTGATTCACTCCCTAGAGCTACTAGTGTGGAACTTTTCTCACTACTATTGTCTCAAGTACATACTGATTGGAGGAAGATACAACCATCAACGACCTCACTGTTAAGTTAGCTGCTGGAGCTCAACAGTCAGCACCAGTCAATGGCAAGGGGTATTCTTAAGTGGAAAAGGGGGGAAGTGGTTGGTTTCAATGCTGGTTTGAGGTTGAAATTGGTGTTAATGACTAGCATTATGCATCCCAAGTGAATGTTGGACAGATACATGTATTTCATTGAAGGCTTAAACAAATCAAATGGTCTCTCAGTAATCATAGTTGTCACTGATAAATTCAGAAAGTATGCACATTTTGTGGCCTTGAAGCATCTTTACACAGCTGAAATTGTATCTGAGAATTTCCTCTCACATATTCAAACTCCATAGCATGCCTGAAACTATAACAAGTGACAGAGACCCTATCTTCCAGTGTTCTTTCTAGCAGGAATTTTACAAGTTACAGGGAGGGGAACTTCAATTGTCATCAGTTGATAATCCCCAAACTGAACATTGCGGACCTATTAAGGTGTACGGTGGGTGATTACCCAACTAAGCAGACTCACTAGTTGCCTTTGTCAGAATGGTGGTATAATACCACTCATCAGTCAGCTATAAACATGAACCCTTCAAAGTTGTGTTTGGTTATCCACCTCCTCTTCATGTGCCTTATTTTACAGGAGACTCCAAACTTTTGGCAACGGATCAAGCACTAATTGATAGAGAAATTGCAATTCAAGTGATTCAACCCCATATGCAGATGGCTCAGGAAAGGATGCAGAAACAAGCCAACAAGAAAAGTGTTGGCAAGGAGTTTCAGATTGAAGACTCAATGTCTATTAAGCTCCAAATAGACAGACCTCATTGGCTTGCAGAAGTAAGAAGTAACCAGAAGCTAAACCCATTGTTTTATTGTCCTTTCAAGGTGCTGGATCGAATGGGAAAGGTAGCCTATAAACTGAAATTTTCTTCAGGCACTGTAATGAACAATCTGTTCCATATACCTCAGATGAAGAAACATGTTATGTCTTCTACACCAACAACTTATATTCTTCCTGCTGATCTTACGGCATGGTGATCTTGGAAAGGAGATTTGTCAAGACACACAGCAAACCAGCCACTCAGGTTTTGGTGTAGTGGTCAGAAGTCAATCCTCAGGAAACAACTTGGGAATTCCCCTATGAGCTTCAACAATGCTTTCCATCTCACAACCTTGTCGAACTGGTTCCATAGGGAGGGAAACTTGTTATGGTTTTAATTGCGAGGGAGTCGATGAAGTGAACTGGATTGTTGTTTTATAGACAATTTAGTTCTAAATGATACTACACCATACTGTTAAGCTAATAAAGTTAGACTGGCTAGGTGATAGCCCATGATTGGTTCTGTTGTAACAGAATGTTAGTAGGAGTTGTTCACCAAACTTTCTCTTCAATATTCTCTCTCCTCTTCTGGGCAATTCTTTTTCCTTCCTGAACTCCATTTGTTAGTGTAACAGATTTATATGTTAGACACCTCCTTATACATATTAAGTTAAATGTTTCTTGGGAAATAAATGTACCTAATATTACCAAAGCAACTGGGTAACATAAGGTCAACAAATGTATCATAAATAAGCAAATAGTCAACAATAGATAGCAATAATATAGCCACGCAACTAGCGTCAACAGAGTGGCCCAACAATGCAGTGAATTATTGTATTAGTTCTGTAACAGCATCCTAATCACAAGCTCTAGTTCTGTAACAGCATCCTAATCACAATTTCTACCTAACATCAGTGACCTCCATGAACTACCCCAAATTTCCAAAAGCTCAAACACAAAATAACTCACCATCAATTAAGTAGCAAACAAAGAGAACAATGATCTGATGTAACAAGATAGCAGGATATGGGTTATTGAGATATGTATTTTACATAGCAGATTGTACCAAAAAGGTCCTCAAAAAATTATTCAAATTGTTCAATTATCCCTCAAATTTATTTTAGTTCAATTTAAACCTCAACATTCTACTTTAGTAATAAATCAACACAAAACAATCAGACACTATTTTTGTGGCAAGTTAAGTTCAGTTTTAGACGTTAGGGTAAAAGACATGAACCATCCCTATGTTTTGCTTGATTCCTTGAGAACTCACTATAGGTTAATATTCTAAAAATAACTCCTCATACTTTGTGAAAAGGATATATACACATTTCATTAGTTTTTCCGTTAAAGATGGAACTGACACATTGCATGATTTGAATCATGCCACATGTCAGTTCAGTAGAAAAAGTTAACAGAAAATTAACATAAGAGTTGTGTTTGTCCATTTTAACAACGAATAAAATCTTTTATTAGAACATTAAACAACAGGATTTTTTCGGGAAGAAATTATATCAGAGGAGGTGCCTGTCTTTGTTCCTAGATATTAATTCCAGGGTCATGTTATACACATTTCATTAGTTTTTCCGTTAAAAGATGGAACTGACACATTGCATGATTTGAAGCATGCCACATGTCAGTTCAGTAGAAAAAGTTAAACAGAAAATTAACAGAAGAGTTGTGTATGTCCATTTTAACAAAGTATTAAATTAAACAACAGGATTTTTTCAAGAAGAAATTATATCAAAGAGGAGGTGCCTGTCTTTGTTCCTAGATATTAATTCCAGGGTCATGTTTCTTTCTTCATATCCTTATTCAGAATTATTTTCTTAATAACATGATACAAGCAAACCATATATGTTCTCATATTTATTAACTCTGACTTCTAAAACAAAACTTCAAATTTTGAAACATTATCCTAGTTTCGGTTGCTCAAAATCTTTCATAATGCGATGCCACATCAATTATTAGATTTATGGTTTAGTCATGAATAAACAAGATGGAAGAAAGAAAAAGATCTTGTTTAATGAAAAAGCAAGAGATGAATTAACCCTACAAATTATAAAGATAATTTGAAGTTAAAGTGACATACTGAAAGAGGTCAGAGCATAAAATTTCAACGACGACTAGAATTAGGTTAAAGACTCGAAATGCACAGAATAAATAACAATAACAGACTACCTATGGAGGAGACATCTGGATTTTTTTGGTCATGATAGACCATAGCAATGGATAAAGATACTTTCTATTAGCCTTTCTTGGAGCAAGTTGTGTCATAAAGCATTCAAAATGAAATATGAACTAGGTGACAGGAAAAACCAAATGCCAAGATTTATGTCACTACTAATTGCTCAAATTTGAACTTTCTATTGGATTAACAAAAACAATTGGAGGCATGATTTAGTAGTGGTAGTTAACATATTATTGAACATTTGTAGCATGTTGCAAGGCCTTTTCCTTGTTATCTTGGAAACTTATTCTTTAATGGAAAATGCAAGTATCTTTGGGTTCGCCAGACTGCTATATTCAAGTGCAGATGTGAAATTTACTACTATTATTGGAATTTTGTAAGTTAGTGAATATTAAAGCTGCCTTTTTCAAAAAACTTCATCATCGAATAGATGGACATACAGAAGTGATGAATTTGGAGCTTAGGAGATGTTTGGCAGGTCACAATGTTAATAAATGCTATAAAATTCTTACAATGGCTGAATTCTAACATAATGGTTCAGTTAATAAGTTGAATCAGCAAATCTCATTTGAAATCATTCTCAAGATTCAGATGCATCAGCCCATTGATTATATTTCTCAACCATACGATTCAAGCAGTAGCAA
Organism: Erythroxylum baracoense; assembly: GCA_025629805.1. Taxonomy (NCBI): domain Eukaryota; kingdom Viridiplantae; phylum Streptophyta; class Magnoliopsida; order Malpighiales; family Erythroxylaceae; genus Erythroxylum; species Erythroxylum baracoense. Next base: position 19,678,311 of record JAOTAY010000005.1, read on the forward strand.
AGGTCTTGTTAAGCCAGATGGGACATGATTGATAAGCTGGGGAGAAAATAGCAACCAGGAATCTTGTATTATAAAAGTAAAGCTAATTTGCATTGTAACATCAAGAAATTTGGTGTAGATATTGTCATGTTCAGGATTCATCCAGAGTGAACTCCTAAGGGTCCATATAACATAAAACAGAGCTGTTAACATCATAAGATTCTTAGGCCCACGTCTTGAAGTACCCGAAAGTATGGGGAACAGTCCAAATTTTGCAGTCAAAAAGTTAAAAGTACACCATTTTGATATTCATGATGCAAACAGTTCTACAACAATTTGAATTGTATGAGATGCTCTCACCAAATCACTGGTGTATACAAGAAGTTTCAACTTAAATAGAAAAGGAGTCAGTTTCTGGAAGCTCCAGGATTTTTCTACTACAACCAGATTTGTTAAAGTGCTACTCATCTCCACCTGATTTCCTTGAAGGCTAAACAATTTAAGCCGATAAAAATAAGCATATCTAAAATGCATTCTAATAGGGTATAGTTCATTCTGTGAAAGTCGATCTCTAGAAGTACTGGTTCATTTTATTATTTGCAATTATGTTAACAAATGTTCCACAATGAGAAAGGATACTCTCCTGCCATACTAGTGGTTTCCACACCCTGCTAGTAAGCCCAGCAGTCAATTTTGTCTCTCTAAGGCCTTATTTCCCCCTTAGTTGAAGCATCCAAACTTGTTATCATATAACTATGTTATCTTCTAAGTTGCATGAATGACACCTACATGTATATCCTTAAATGTCATCACATCCTTTCTCAAAGCAAATGTAATACTAACAAAACATGAAGTTTACTGTTGCAATATCATTTGTAAGATACTTCTCTATCGTAGGGAGTAACTTTATCTTCTCAATGATTTCATTTCATGATTTGAGAGCTTAAGTCCAAATACTTTTTTTTTTTGGGGAAGTTATAAGTCCAAATACTTGTTATAAATAACTAGTTCAATTAATCTGAAAGTACAGAACAAATGGGAACCTTTTATGAATTAAACATATTCTAGAAAGTTAACGCCACAAGCTACTAGCACAAAAAGTAATCTTCCAGATTATCTTGTAGATGCAAACCAACAAGCATGAATATTCAACAGTACCTGGCGAATATTGCCCACATCTACTGCTACTTGACTGAAGTTTTCCCACATCTGCCAGCTGTCTCGTCTGCCACACAGTCATGTCATAATAGACATCCATATCAATCCAAGGCAAGACTGAGGGCATGCCTTGGCAAGAATAATAAATGTGAAATGTATATGAAATGACAATGCCATACTTAAACTTCAGGGCTTCCTTAAAAGAAATGAAAGCCTCTTTGCTCCTCTTCTTGATCATATGTCTGCATCATCAGTTATATGCATCATAATTCACAATTTTGATGACAATAAATGAAGGAAATTTTTAACGTGAACCAAAGGGTGCTTGCATTAACAACTAGATGCCAACATTGCATGCTGTTTAGCGTACAAATATAGACTTAAAAATACAATTGTTAAAGGACTGGAACTAATCAATCTGAATCGAAAACACAGCAAGGAAAATACAACCTACCAAAAGTTTATAAAGTAATTCGTAAAAAAATGCCACAAGTACATCACATGATTCACACTTTATTTCGAAGTGAAAAAAGAGAAATTATCATGGGAGCAACCATTATGTTGCAATTTTTCAGATTGCAGTAGCAATATACAAGAAACTACAGTTTGGTATGTATGGCTTCTTCAACTGGATGAGTTGGGAAATACTCTTCAAAACCAAACCTTCTAACCCCAACCAATCCCTCTAGAAGCAAACCAAAAGTATCCCTCAGTTTTAGTTACAGCAAACTCTACCCATATATCCATCTCACTACTGGAGATCGAATGCTTATTGGGCTCTCCACCTCAATAAGTTGGTAGAATAGCAAAATAACAACAATCAACCCCATGATGTTACTTCTGTCTTGTTTGATACACAACAATGTCAAACTACAAGCCTATATGAGATCCATCTAGTAAAAATTTATTAAATATATAATGAATTGTGAGGAAACTCCCATTTAGCGAAAAAAAACTAGAAATAACAACAGGAAATTCAAATGAAAGCAAAACAAGTTCAGGAACGAAAACAATACTTAAAGAAAACAAGGAACAAAAAAGGCAGAATATGAAAACAACATACAGACAAGCAATGTTATTCCAAGCTTCACCATTGTCAGGATCAAGTTTAACAGCTCGAGTAAATGCTTCCAGAGCCTTGTCAACATCCCTTGCCTGCACTATCATGTAATGATCAATTTCTGAATCAACATTGACAATGGAAGGCATCAACCAAAGATTGATTGATAAAAAATAGTAATAAATCCTAATGAATAAGCCAAAAGAGAATACAACCTTCAAAGCAGCAGCACCAAGTGCAAACCAACCATCCGAATATAAGGAATTTAGAGCCATTGCGGACTCCCTATACCAAAATCAAGTGTTGCTTTCCCTCAAATTAGAATTTGACAATGAGATAATCAGGCACACTTCATAAGTTGAAGATGAACAGATAAGCATACCAAAGGATTTTAGATGTCTCAAAATCTCCTCTATTGTACGCACTTCGAGCAAGAGATCGCTGGCACAGAAAAGGGAAAGTAAAATATCAACATATTTAAAAACAGAATTTTGGTTACACAAGATACAACCTTAGCTCGTGCTGACTTATCATCTGAAACTTCAAGCGCCTTTTCGTAGTAGCTATCATTATTTGTAACATCACCCAATGAACACCTAGAAACAAATTAGCTTTTGAGTGCATAAATATACCCTAGCATAATAGGACAACCAACTTGATCTAAACTCCAATAAATAAGTCTCATTTTGAGTGCATAAATATACCCAAGCATAATAGGACGACCAACTTGATCTAAACTCCAATAAATAACAACTGAGAGTTTATCTAAAGAGAAACATATCAAGAACTGAATGAAAGCACCTTCTCTGAACTAATATTTTGCCACCCCTGACACTTTAAAAAACTAACAAATATTCTTATAAAACCTTACAGAACTTCATCACACAGACCTATCAAAATTTTTACATGGACTTCCTCCTCAAGTTCTTTAGGACTTCCACAAACAAAATACTACATCTGAGCTTGTTAGGTAGCACATCTCATTACATTGATAATAAAGAAATCAGAATGTAAAACACATTTAGGAGTCAGAGAAAAGGGCTTACGTACCACAACCTTGGGTCATTAGGCCTTTCTGATAGTCGTTTCTTGATGAGCTCCACTGCAGCAGCCTTTTTACCCAAAAGGCTGTTTTGAACAATTATCTCATATAAGCAGTGCTTCTTACTATTATCCACACATCATAGAGAACTTTACAGAAGTTAATATAATCCATGAAGAGAATAAAAAGATGGCATCAGGGCATTTTACCAGTTGCAGTAAATTAGATTATCCCATAACTCTAAATCCTCAAATATTTTAATCGCCTCACCCAACAAGCCACAGCTCACCAACAGCTGACCATATTCCCTAAACCAAGGAAAAGCAAGCAAATAAAAGATGAGTAAAAGTGAACAGAAATAAAGAAGAATAAGGAGTATAAAGAATTTTATTTTACAAAAGCTTATGTAGATACCAAGAAAACTTAAGGAATGCAAGACCTATGATGCAACTAAAGAGAAGGAAACCAATTACTTTTGAAGGGCAGGAATAGTGGGATTATATGCCACGTAACAAAAGGGAACCCGTTCCGCCACTCCAGGTAAAGGTTCATGGATGTCTTCCACCTAAAACAACATAAACAGGAATCCATAAGTAACAAAATGAATTTCCAAAGGAATGATTGACATAGAAAGACAGCAGAAAGATTGCTCTTCTTCTATTTCCTATATGGAATATAATAAATTGGAAAGTAATTATAATCAAAAGACAAAAACCAAAGGAAAGAACCACAAAAGAAAATTAAAAGAAACATGGAAATGTCTAGAAGGTACCCAAAAGAATTTTCATCAGAAAAATGACAAGAAAAAAAGACACTGCCTTCTTCTCTGGCAGACTTGACCCTTCAAACACTATCCAGTTCATCAGGGCAGATTGAAACGTACAATTTGACCAAAAAAATTTTGTATTTACAGAGGCATGCAGAACAGGGAGTGCAAGGGAGACATACAACCACAAAAGCATAAACTTAGCTCCCTTTCCTCGGTACTACTCGATTCCAATTCACCAACAGCCACCATTGACAGTCAGAAACATCTGGGGCCTGGAAAGCCCTTGATGGCCGCCACCATTGATGTAGTTCAACCCCAACTTTATGCATTTTGTGCACCAGACAACCAAAACCAAAACCTTTGACAAGCCACTCACCCATGGTCATATCAACGTTTGCCAAAGTCCCGAATCTTTCAAGTCTCTACGTGTAAAATCCTTCCACACTTGTAGTATTGACTCCTACTAATAATCTGTCCTTGGCATCTCAATATCTCTCTTTCTCTCGAAGATTCTAAGCCAGCTGCTAATCAGCCAAGTTTGTTTCCTACTTCACATGACCACTTCAGTAGACTCAAAAAGTAAAAAAAGTATGATGCTTAAAAGAAGATCAATCACAATCAAAAGGAAGATAGGCTACATACCAATTTTCTCATCATTTCCAAAGCACGTACCACTGTGTGAGTGCGAGTAGACTCCGATCGAATGCGTAACAAATTGCTGAAATATCGTAGCTAGAGAAAGAAAAAGATAATATCAGGAAGGCATAAGGGAAAAGAAATAAAATTAAAGCACAGGAACTGATAATAGAAAGGGCTCCAAACAATATGTGAGAACAAATACTCCAATGCTAGACCAATTACTAAGAAATCAACAATCTAAAACCTTGAAAAAAAACATAGGATGACTTATTATTAACTAGGTTTAGACCATCTATTCAAAATAACGATAGACTCCGCAAAGTCATCACCTCCAATTAGAATTCTTCAAACAAAATAATGATAAGCTCGCCTAATCAACATCAAAAATGAAAAATCCCCCAAACAAACTAACTGAAACCCTGTCCAATCAGTATAGACAAAATTCCCCCAACAAGTTGAAGGCCTTTCTCATTTATAATAAAAATTTTGAAACAGATAAACAACCAACCCAGGGATTGAAAGCTTCGAATAATTCTCACTAGGAAGAGCTCCATCTAGATTTTGAATTTTTAAACTTCCAAGACTCAAATCAGCCCATAGGTTAACAACTCAAGTCCATACATTTAAGAAAACAAAAAAGCCCAAGATGAAATGAGACAAAAGTACCCAACATAAAACAAAAGAAAAATGTTCAAGATAAATTAGACAAAATTAGGGTATAAAAGGTAATACTAATATTTCAGAATAAAATAATTAAAATATTTTAATATAAGAAATTTTATATGGGATAGGTAACATAATATTGAATCTCATATAGTTACCACAATCATAATATCATTGTAGAAACCATAAAACAAAAGTATGAGTTATTGACTTTGGCCTAGCCCATTTCACATATTACCACATTAACAACAATTCAACATAACAAATGCAGCTGGCAATCATGTCAACTTTTCTTATTTGAGTTTATCATCTGATTCAAGCCTCACTCACCTAAAAGCCTAAACTATGGTACCTTTCCCATGAGTTCATTGTGATCAAATTCAATTAAAGAGACCAACCTATATCTAACCTCATATAAAGATGTGCTACAAAAAGCAATTACACAAATAACTACTTACAGAAAAAACCAATGATGGCTGTGAATCAACTGCTTCAATATACGGAGCCATCTTCCACCCTGAAACAAATCAGAACTTTAATACCCAAAATGTATAATTCAGCATCTTAGATATGTTCAAGGGATCATTGTTTTATTAACAGCAACAAAAGAAAATAGAGACCAATTGAATCCTAAATTTCTAGATTGGGAGTCCATATGGAAAATTATAAATTACTTAAAGAATTGACATACTGGAGCACTTAAATTGAAGTTTTAATTGACCATAATGTCACATTAAACATTAATATAAAAACTGTAAGACTCCACAAACATCTCCATTCAAGGTCCAAATAACAAAACTAGAAGAATACGCAAATGCTCCTAACATGTTTAATGACAAGAAAGAGAGACGGTAATGCACAGCACAAATAGAAAGCACCCTTAGTAAATGGACTTTACAAAGTATTAAAACCGTGTACGGACCTCTAGTCAAGTTGGTGAACAGAAGTTTTTGCACATCTTAATTATCAAGAATAACCCACTAATTATCCACCAAATAGAATTGAGATATCCTAGACTATTTTTTTAATTAAAAAAGTACCTGTTTCTAATAGCCTAGTTGCACTAAGAATATGTTAAGTTGGAAGATTCACAATCTAGTATTTCTTTGGAAGTATATATCACCATTCTTTCTAATTGCATTTTTTCAATGAAACAAAAAAGACGCATGCATTGACAAATTCCTAGACAAAGTGAGATTTAGGTTCACGAACCTTAACTGTTAATTTGTCTAGATAGTGTACGATGATTCTTAAAGAACTCTGCATTACTTATAGCTGGGCATTGGTAAAGTTTATCAGAGGCAGAAAATCCTCCAACCAGAAGAAGAATTCCAGTAAAATGATACTAATTGCATAAAAATTTGATTTATAAAAGAAAGTTTTCGTATCTCTAGTCAGAAAAGGAAAAAAGCTAAGAGATAAACAGAAAAAGAAGTCATGTTAGGCAACATAGCTCATCCATAGAAATTTTCCAAGACTAAGGGTCAAGAATTACTTTGTATACTTTGTTCGCATGTTTGGACGTATATGTGTAAAATAGAGAGGTATTTACATTCAGAGCAAAGGTATAAAACAGTGCTACACATATCAATTACAAGGTTCAGTTATTGTTCAAACAAAATAACTTACTCTGCAACTCATCATCTCGATGACTCTTTTCAATTAAAAGACAGTGAGCCAGAACCACTGCCTGTTGGATTCCATTTAAAGGGCCAGCGGTACCAGGGTTGCCAGTTCGATTGCCTATTGCTCTGTTTCCATGTTCATCACCATTCTCTACTAATTTTGGTGTCATAAGTATGTCAGAAAATTCAGAGGCTCGACATTCATCTGGATAAATATTATCTTCAGCACTCACAGAGTCAGAGTCACATAGCTTCCCACCAGAGCTTGTTGAAAATTTTCCACCATCAATGCTAGATGTATTTGCAACCAGCACCAGTTGTGCCCTTGGTTCCACCTGTAAGCCAAGACAATCACAGAATTTTTTCTTAAAAACAATTTAAATATTTGGATTACAACTAAAACTGTGACACTGTACCTGATACAGAGTGCGGTAGCCCAGAACCCCAGTAAGAGAAAGTCGAAGCCCAGCTGCTGTTTCAGCAGAATCAAAATGCAATCTGAGAACAGGGAAATTATTCAGCTAAGGAAAATGTCACAAAGGGAAAATGAATTGTCTTATTTCCAAATGATTTGGGACACATGCTTAATTACGCCTCAGAGGAGGAGAAAAATAAGAAACAATCTCCAGGATTTAATCTCCTAGGATTCTACTCTCCTAGGAAATTAAAATATTATCATAGAATTCCACACTCTCCTAGGAAACGAAAATAGTCTCCTAGAATTCTATACTTTCCTAGGAAAATAGAAGAATCTATTAGAACCCCACAACTCATAGAATACCAAAAAATTGACTTTCTTGAAATGATATACAACTTGACACCCTTTTTTACAGTCCCCCTCAAGCTGGTGAATAAGGATGTCATTCCTAGCTTGCCAACGATACCTTCAAGTACTTGGGTACTTGGCCCTTTTGTAAGCACATCTGCAAGCTATCTACAAGTTGGAATATAAGTCATAACAATTAACCCAGTTTCCAATTTTTCTTTAAAAAAGTGCCTATCAATTTCAGTAAGTTCGCTCCAACCATGTTGTACTAGAATATGTGAGATATTTATCGCTAATTTATTACCATAATCTCATTGGACGACTCCACCTTATCCTGAAGTCATCAAGGATTATCTTTAACGATAATTATCATTACCTTAGCAAATCTACCAAACCACGCCTTTGGTGATTACTTCAACCATAAAGGACCTTTTCTAACTTGCAAATTTTATTACCCACCATATTGTCACCGAATCCAAGAAAACATTCATGTATATTTCTTCTTCCACGTCACCGTGGAGATATGTGTTTTTTACATCAAACTATTGTAATTCCCAATCAAAGTTAGTTGCCAATAGTAAAATGACTATTACATATTCATCTTTGCAACAAGAGCAAAGGTCTTAATGTAATCCACTCCATATGTCTGAGTGTACCCTTTAGCCACCAGTCTTGCTTTATACCTCTCAAAAGATCCATTAGCCTTATACTTCAAGGTAAATACCCATTTACATCTCACTGGTTTCTTTTCCCCCCTTGGCAACTCTACTATCTTCTAGGATTTATTTTTTTCTAATGCATTCATCTAGGCTTGGCAAAATCCCTTTGACTTTGAATGGGATCGACTGGGCTTTTTTTCCCTAATTTTCAAACTTTGAGCCTAGCTTGGGCTCAAGCTCAAGCTCAAGCTCGACCTCCACAGCCTAGCCCAGCTGAAAGCCCAGCTATATATAAAAACCCATGGCCCAAATGTTTTAACCCTTTCTTCTTCTTTCTTCTTCCTCACTTCTGCTCTCCTTCGTCACTTCAACTCTTTGTTTTGGTTTTCAACTTTTTTCCACGGCTCTCCCTCAATATATCTCTTCTTCTCTCTTTGTTTTTCAACTACTTTTCATGGCTCTCATGCTCATGCTTCTCTCATGGTTCTCACTTCTCCTCTCCATCTCTCTCAGTCTTTCTACTATTATTTTGGCATATCTTGCATATGAAAAGAACCTACTGCTTTTCAACAGGTTTCTAGTTCCAACCCAAATCTAGAAATTGCTTCAATTTTAGTGACAAATTTGGGTGTATTTGGCAATATATCTCTTCTTCTCTTCAATGAGTTTTAGTAATGAATCTCTAGATTTGGCGATAGAGAGAGAACGAAGACTATGGAAAGGGTTTGATGGGTCCCGTTAGGTTGGGTCAAATTGGGTCAAGCTTTGAGTGGGCTTCGGGTCACCCAAAACTCGATCAGGCTCAGGCTCAGGCTCAGGCTCAGGCTCAGGCTCAGGCTCAGACTCAAGCTCAGGATTAGCCGGCATGAGCCAGGCATGATTAGGCTTCAAGCCGAGCTCAAACCATGTCCAAAGAGGGTCAAGCAAGGCTAGGGCAATAGCAGGTCCATTACAGCCCAGATCATTGCCATCCCTAAATCCATCTCAACTTTATGGCTTTCCTCCATTCTTCTTTGGAATGCCTCAAATAAAGTCTTAGGTATAGGAATAGTGCTTAGGCTGATAAGGAAGGTTTTGTAGAAAGGCGAAAATCTATGGAAGAACATGGTGTGGGATAAAGGATACAAAAGGTCACTTGGTACATTCTCGAGTTCCTTTTCTCAAAGCAATAGGTGACTCACTATCATCATCCTAGCTCTTAGTTTCACTGGACATTTCAGAATGAATGGTTCACATATCTCACTTACCTCATTTATTGGCGGATGATTTGGAGCAAATTCCTGGACTGTCTTCAGGTCAGGACCATCAATTGACCTTCTTGAATACATCATTCCAATCGCCTTTTATCAATAGGAATATACGTATCAAATTTATCATTCATCACAAAGTCAATAGGATTAAGTTCCCTATTTGACTCAGATGATTCTACCCTAGGACTAGATGATGGTAGAGATGGTGATGGTGAAAGAGAGATGTCAAACAAATTTTCTAGGTTATTTTCTCTTTCCTTATCTTGCTTAGATATAGACCCATCCTAAAGATAAGGTTGAGAATAATAAGGTAAATTTTCGATAAAAGTTACATCAACAAATACACAAATTTTCTTAGGAGGAGGATGATAACATTTATAGCCTTTTTGATTGGGTTAGTATCCTAAGAAGACACATTTCACTACTCTAGACTCCAATTTTCCCTATTGAAGACCATGAACGTGAACAAATGCAGGGCAACCAAAAATCTATCATAAGATTATTAGAAGTTCTAACATCTAGATAAAAGTGAGAAAGACACGCTAGAAGTATTTGGAACCTACACATGATGGCATCCTATTGACCATTTATGCAAATGTGAGAGCAATTTCTCCCCAATACTGTTTTGGCACGTCGTGATGGAATAGGAGTGCTCTATTGGTGTTTAAAAGATGATCATTTTTCTTTTTAGCCACTCCATTTTGCAAGGGTGTATAAATACAAGATGATTCATGAATAATGCTTCTTTTTGAAAATATGATGACAAATTTTGGCTAAAATATTCTTTTGCATTATTAGACTAAAATCGCTTAATTTTAGTACCAAATTGATTTTGTATCATAGAATGAAAGCTAGGGACAATGTTACTCACATCTGATTTATTTTTCAACAAGAAAAATCATGTGACGAGAAGGATACAAACTATCAGCAGCAATATTAGGGACAGGAGAAGGACCTAATATGTCACTATGAATTAAATAAAAAGATGTAGAAGTTTGTTTGTTGATAATGGTAAAAGACACACAGGTGTGTTTGACAAACTCATACAAATCACAATGAAAACTTGCTATACCTATCCCTTGCAAGTTGCAAATGATGGATGACCCCAACAAAATGATGAAACAAAATAACATTCCTTTTTTATGATGATAAAAGCGATAAGGAAGTATTACTATTGCTAATACAGGATTGGTTTGAAGTTTCCAAGTAGTACAGCATGTCCTTTTCCTTAACAAGTCCAATCCTCTTCCCAAACTTTGGTCCTAAAATTCACAAAAGGGAGAGTAAAAATGGCTGTGCAATTCATCTCTATGGTTATTTTATGTATAGAAACAAGATTAATGGATAACTCAGGAACATTAAAGACACTTTTTATTAAGATTGATGGGGACAACAGTGATAATAGACCCATTAAAAATAATAATTTTTCTATCACTTGGACAAGGAGTGTAAGTTCTAAATTGATTGGATAAAAATTTTATATGGATTGTGGCACTTAAATTTATTACCCATAAATGGCAAAAGAATTTTTCCAAGGCATTAAATCTAACTGAACAAGAAGGATTACCTGAGAGAGCTAATGAACTCACATGACTGTTTTATTTATGTGATCCAGTAGCTTTTAAAGCTTTTCAATATCTCCGCTACTAAATTCTCCCAATTCCTATAGCATTTTTATTATTTTGAGATGTGGGCCAAACTAGCAACCTTTTTCTAGTTTCCCTTGTTGCCCTATTCTCAGCTTGGTGGTTTTTGGATATAATTAATTTATGTGATTGCAAACAAGGTGTTTGTGATTAGAGTTTAAAGAAAAGAAATCAAATTGATGAGAAGGAGTATGGTCTGGTTGGGAAAGTGCAACAATGAAGGTTGCATAATGATTAGAGAAGTAGCAATGATAGTTGCTAGAAATTTCAATAAAGGCTAAAAATTTTTCCTTAAAAACCTTAAGGCTCTGATACCATATCGCAAAATCGAAGGGAAATGAATTGTCTTATTCCCAAATGATTTAGGATACATGCTTATATACACCTTAGAGAAGAAGAAAAATAAGAAACAATCTCTAAGAATTAATCTCCTAGGATTCCACACTCCCTTAATAAATTGAAACAGGCTCCTAGAATTCCACACCCTCCTAGGAAATGAAAATAGTCTCCTAGAATTCTATACTTCCCTACGAAAAGAGAGTAATCTCTTATAATCCCACAACTCTTCGATACCAAGAAATTAACATTTCTAAAATGATATACAGCTTCACACCCTTTTTCACAAAAAAAAATGTTTAAAACAAGATGGGACAATTTCAAAGAATCAAAAGGTTCACGAAATTCTTTAGCAGTACCATGGACTTCATATAAGGGCAAAAATTTAAGGATACAACATATAAAAAATGTAGGTTGAAAAACAATGAACCTAGATAAAGCACAGAGTATACTATTCAAGGTTTAATAGAGGACATATGATGATCGTTTAGATCGTCAACTTCGCTCTTCGCAATGAAAACAAAAGGTTTATCAAAACATACATGAAGCATGCATTATTTGAGCTATGAAAAAGTTCTCATCTCTCAATTCCCATGACAACCATAGAGCAATGTTAATCTTGTCATTATTCTTTTTCCATGTATAAATTTCTCTTTAAATATGTAAGTTTATTTCTCTCACCTCTATCCAACAAACATGTAAAAATGGCCCAATATCCTTTTTGTTTGCATATAATGCAAATGTTGGACTACACATCATTAAGATGAGAGCACCACCTAAATTTATGTCCTAAAATAAGTTTGCGTGAACTTTAATTGACTTATGCTAGTGCACACAGGAATGGACTAGTGTGATGGAGAATTCATTAAACAATGCACAACTAGATGGATCTTAATAAATTACAATTTCCTTATAAAATCATGAGGTCTAGAAATTAAAAAAAAAACACTCTTAGCTAGGGAGAAAACTATGGTATCAAGGCCATGCACATTGTTCATTTGGTGAAAAATGTAAGATTTAAATGTTGCATCAATGACAAGAATAGAAGAAATGGACCAAAATGGAAAGAGCGGAAGTTAACTGCATAAAATTGTACTCTCCAAGTTAGAAGTTTTACCAAATATCATCAACCAGCAAAATTAATCTATATAAAAAATTATTGGGCCAGAACTTTCATTATGAAAATGCAGTATCAAGAAAAGGAAAAAGAAAATGATTCTTCTTAACATCTTTGACTCCATGTCTAAGTGCAATTGGATATTAAAAAAAATAATATAACCATTATATTGAAGCAATTTTTTCAGCACATCAAACTTAAAATATAAAGGTACCTGCATGAATCCACCCGTCCATAAATGTGTTCAACCATTCCAGCTTCAAGATGGATCATTGAGATGATAGTGGATGCTTCTTGATCACACAAATTGTAACCCCAGTACCTTTGAAGTTTCTCCAAAGTGCCAAAGTGATGCAGAGTTTCATTCACAGACACTTGTAATAGATCAAACAGAGAAGAACATTGCTCATCCAAAATTCTTTGTTGGGTGAATAGAAGCCTGGTCAACCACCAGGAAATACTTCTAATTCCATGAACAGCAGAGATGTTTCCTTGAAATAACAAATCTCTTGTCCTCATAACCAACATCTTAGCGAAAACTAGATACTACAGACAACAAAACAAATTGATGAGTGCTTTTTGCATGCAATTTGTAAAGAAATTGATAGCATGTATTTGAAATGAACAAGGTACCTGAAGATTAGAAAACTTAGCAAGCAAGTGAGAGCCGTCAGAGATGAGCTGAGTAGACGCCCAATTTTCCCATTCCACAAATTCTGCATCTTCTAGAACTTTGCACGGTACCGGACATTTTGGCAATTCCTCGTCCAGAGGTCTAACAACATCATAACAATAACAATGATAATAAAAATGGGTTACTATTATTATCATCTCAAACCATTATTTCATTATTTATTCAAAAGATAATATTATTGTAATAATAATAATGATGATGGCGACGACAAAGCTGTAGCTACCCAGTAATGTTGATCTTTATAAAGCAGAAGAAAGCGGCAACAGCAAAGCAAATGATGAAGACAACCCTGGAAGCCATATCAAAATTCTCATCACCGTCCTCCAGAAGAAAAGCGTCCATGTTTTCTACCAGGTCCGAGTAGAAAGTGTGAGCAAAGAAATTTTGAGTAGCAGGGGAGTGGGGGAGGAGGAGCTTGGAAAAAGAGAGAGCTTTGACATAGTTTCCAGACTCGATCAAATTGAGGACTTCATTGATATGCGAATGGAGATTTTTATTGTTTAATACGTCTAGCTGTGAAGGTGGCGGTGGCGGTGGCGGTGGAGAAGTGAAAGTGCATCGAAGGAGACGGAGCTCATAGTTGTGCACAAGCTCAGGAGGAGTCGCTCCGCCCATTTTGAACTTTATTCTTCTGTTTCTGTAGCGTAAAACTCTTGTATCCCAAGAAAAAAAAAAAAAAGCACTTCACTGCCTACTAGGGTTTAAGCCTTTACTAACACAAATTACGTTCACCAACCGGACCTTAGAAGATCTGACCCAACCGAAGCTTCTAATTTTTCTTTTACAGGAGCAGAAATATAGACTAAAACTCGAATTCTGTCCTTTTTATTAAAATATTTTAAATTTAATTTTTAATATTTTTAAAAACATCTAAAATAAACTCTAATTAATTATATCTAAAAATCCAAATCTTGTTAATTGAATAAAAAAACTAATTCGCAAAATCATGAAGCCCCTCATCTCTTCATGATTCTTGTCCTAATCCAAAGCAAATCACGAAGGAATCCTCATCGCAACTCCAATATCATAAATGACTAATCTTATCGCGACTGCAGCTACTATAAACAGATTCGAAACATTAACAACGATGATCTTCTCACACTTGTTAAGTTGTCATTCTTTAGTCGATAAGTCAAGAGGTCCACATCATGAGTTTCCAAGAAATAATAATGAAAAAAAAATGCTCACACTAATTATGACTATCTGCAACGTTAACCCAAGGGTTAAATTGAACATCCATTCTCGTAATCATTAGTAGCTTCTGGTTCCACGAAGGAAAGCTTCCTCCGTAATTAGCTCTTATGGATTTGTAGTTGGAAAGGTCGACATAAAAATGTTCTTTTTCATAGGTTTATTGTTAATAGGATAGGTTCTAGGAGTGTTTTTGTAGAGGTCATTCAAGTTCCAAGGCTTCATGATCATGGGAGTCAGGTTTTCTAATTCAATTAACAAAACTTGTGTTTTTGAATATAATTAGCAACTATCACAGAATAATTTAATAATTATAAAGTAAAAATTCAATTTAAGTTTTAAAAATAAGTTATCTCATATATGAGCCCGACAATATTACGCAGTGACGAAAACTTCATCATGTTTAATTTTTTGCTCAGTAAAGTTTATTTTAAACGTTACAAAAACGTAATATTTGAATTTGAATATTTTGAAATGATGAAATCGATATGATTCAAAGTGCACTTTTAACCTAGGAATATCAAATAAACTCAGGTCCAATCTAGCCTAGCATGAAATCAATAAATTTAATATGAGTTGATTAGATTTCGAGTGAAATTCAAAAATTTTTAAAACAAATCAAATGAGAAGAGTATATATAAAAAAAAATTCGTATTTCACTCCTTATCTATGTTGATCGTAGGCTGTTGTTTTGGCTCGAATGTCTTTGAAACTTCTCCGTTCTTTGATGTTGACCCTGAAACACCTACAAGCACATCAAGGTACCTTAAAAATATAATATTTAAGCTCAAAGACTTGTACTAACCCATAAAAACACTTAAACACAAATAATTAACAAACTAATACAATTCTAACCTAAACACATACTTAACGAGTGAATTTTTCAATTAAATACATATTAAACTTAACCCTAAAACATAATGTAATTTACATTTATCATTGTACTTATAGGAGAATGAACTTCTAAGCATCTTACACTCTTGTTTTTCCAACCTTATATGATTTTAGATTTTACAAACAAGGTTTTGATGTTAGTGTCTAGTACTATTTTGAGACTTTTGATGATTGTAGATGGCTTTATGATTTATGGGAATGAAAAAATAGTGAAGACAAGATGGAAAAATCTCTTATGGGTAAATGCACAGCTTGTAGAGTGCTACACACCCATGTCTTAGCTAACACAACCGTATGCATAAATCGTGTGAGTCTCTATAAGCATGTGAAGAAAGTATGAAGAGTTGAAGGCACACATGGGCTTGTACATGGTCATGTACACAACAATGTTATAAAGATACGAAACCATATGTGAAGACCGTATAACTCTCTGTAACTGTGTATGTTTGCAATTGATCATCTTTTTTTTATAAATCATTATTGAGTTTAGTAGATTTATTTATCAGTTTGCATCATTGTCTTTCCCCCTATACTAAAGAGTTTTTCATGTAAATCTTGGTGTTTATTTCATTTTTTGGAGTATCTTATTCGCATATTATTTTGTTGCTACAACTTGAAAAAAATTTTTGTAGTTGATATTTGATTGATCTTTAGAGAGTTGTATTGTTTGTCTCCTAATAAGTGGTATCATAGTCATCACAATAGAAGGTGGAAACAACTATATGGATAATTTAATGTCACCAAATTACTCAATTTAGAGGCCCATAATGGAGGACCTTCTGTATTGCAAGGATTTCTTTGATCCTATTGAAGTGGACAGAGGTATGAAGGACAATATTCCTTCAAAACTTGAAAAGATGTCAGACAAGGAATAGGAAAAGATGAAGAGAAAACTATGAGCACTATAAGACAATGGATTGATATTAGTATATTCAACCATGTTTCTTAAGAAACAGATCTTTTTGAGTTATGGAAGAAGCTGAAAGGTTTGTACAGAAGGAAGATTGCTCATAACAACGTCTCTCTAATTACGAGGCTTGTGAACTTGAACTTGAAAGCTAGGAAATCAATATTGGAGCATCTAAGTGATTTCTAGTACATAATCAATAAGCTCATGAAGATTATTTTTATGATTGCTTCAAGCTTTATTCCTATTGCGTTTGTTATGAAATAGCTAGAAAACGATCATGGTAATGATTAGCAACTCATCTCCTGAAAGTGTGCACTCTTTGGATGTAATCAAAGAGAGAATATTTAATGAAGAGATCAGAAGAAAGGAGATTAGAGTCGACAACGTGCAGGCTTTTATGGCAGAAAGTAGGGAAAGGAATAAAAGTAGGGTTACTAAATGTAGTGACAAGTCTAAGAACCATTCAAAGTCTAGAAATGAAAAAGACATGAAGCATGTCACTATTACGATAAGGCAAGAAACATAAAGATGTTCTGCTATAAGTGGAAGAGGGATAAGAAAAAGCAACATCATTAGAATGATGGTGATGATAAAAGTATAGTTGTAACTACTTCAAGCAAAGATGATGAGGTGTCCCTAGTTTGTACAACTAGTGAATGCTTTCATTTCATTAATTTTGGTTCTAAATGGCTGATTGATACAGGATCATCTTATCATTGTGTTCCAAATATGGAATACTTCTCAAGCTACAAGAGTGGAGATTTTGGGAGTGTGAAGATAGGAAACCAAAGTTCTGTTAAGAAAGTAGTTATGAGTGATATCCGAGTTCAGACAAACATTAGATGCTTATGACCTTAAGAGATGTACGACATGTCCCCAATCTAAGGCTAAAATTGTTATCATCCAATGTGTTGGATCAAGAAGGATTCTAGCATGCTTTCGAGGATAGGAAGTGGAAAATGTCCTAAGGTGCCATGACTGTCGCCCAAGGAAAGCTATGTTGCTTACTATACAAGACACACTTAAAGATGTATGGTGGTGGAGAAGTATACACAACCGAAGAGAAATCTTCACTTTAATAAATCTATGGCATCGATGATTGGGACATATGAGTGAAAAGGGACTAAAGTTACTAGCTAGAAAATCCCTTATCCCATTTAAGAACTCACAAGTGTTTAATCCTTAAGATCATTGCTTGGCAAGAAAGCAGCATAAAGCCTCTTTCAAAAGAATATCTGCACAGAATTTAAAGTTATTGTAGTGTGTGCTTTCAAGTGTTTGTGGTCCTATTGAGAAGGAGTCACTAAGAAGTAATAGATATTTTGTTACATTCATTAATGATGCTTTAAGGAAACCTTGGGTGTACATGTTGAACTTTAAGAGTCAAATATATGACACTTTCTAGAAGTTTCATGTTATGATAGAAGGGGAAGTTGAGAGGAAGTTAAGGTGCTTATGAATAAACAATAAAGGGAGTATACTTTTAAGGTATTCAGATAATAAAGGGGAATATACTTTTAGGGTCTTTGAAGAATATTATACATCACATGAAATTAGACATGAGCAAACTAAACCAGGAACTCTACAACATAACGGCGTTGCTGAGAGGATGAATAGAACCATTGTAAAGAAGGTTCATTGCATGCTCGGGATGTCTATATTGCCAAAGAAATTTTAAGGAGAAGTAGTTCAAATTGCGGTGTACTTGATTAATTCAGTTCCCTCAGTTTCGTTGGATTTTGAGATTCTTGAGAGAGCGTGGACCAGAAAGATCCTGCATATCATCATTTGAGAGTGTTTAGCTGCTAGGTATTCAAACATATACCCAAGGATCAAAAAGAGAGGCTTGACTCAAAGTCAATACCTTGCATCTTTGTTTGATTTAGGGTGATCAGTTTGGCTTCAGACTTTATAACCTAAAGATGCAAAAGGTGATCAGGAGCAAGGATGTGGTGTTTCAGAAGCACGAGGGAGGTGCTAATCTTCTAAGCGAAGATAAATCATCACCCTACAGCTCATTAAATGGCATAGTTAGTTCTTCACCAATTCTTTCGATTATTGGGCAGTCTACAGGTGAAGAAGATGAAGTGTGTGGCCAAACACACATTGGTGGTGATAAGATACAATACAATAATGATGAGCTAGGTAAACCATATCCAGACAATATCAGAGATGAATCCATTAAGGATAATGAGCAGAGTGAGCAATTGGAACCAACAGCCAATGAAACACAGCTTCAAAAGTTAACAAGGGAGAAAAGATCTTCTATAAGGTATCCAAACCTATTACTTACTACTGAGGGGGAGCTTGAGAATGTGCAAGAAGTTATATGTTATGAAGATAATGATCTCTAAGTCACAGCTATGAAGGAAAAGATAGATTTTTTAAAGAAAATTAATACATACTAGCTTGTAAAGCTTCCAAAAGACAAAATGAGATTAATGAATAAATGGATGTTCAAAACAAAAAGAGATGACAAGTTGGTAAAGAGTAAGGCAAGTTTAGTGGTGAAAGGATTCAGTCAAAGAAGGGTATTGAATTTGATGAAATTTTTTTCATCTATAGTTAAGATGACCTCAATCCAAATAGTTTTGGGTCTAACTGCCTATTTGGATCTTGAAATTGAGTAGCTAGATGTTAAAAAAACCTTCTTGCATGGAGATTTGGAAAAGGCCATATACATGGAGTAACCGTAAGGTTTCCAAGCTAAAGGCAAGAAAAGTTTGGTCTGTAAGTTGAAGAAAATTCTTTATGGCTTAAAATAAACTCTAAGGCAGTGGTATCAGAAGTTTGATTCATTTATAACTAATCATGGTTTCAAGCGTACTTATGTCGATGCTTGCATGTATTTCAATATGTTCTCAAGTTAAAATTTCATCATTCTTTTTTATGTTGATTATGGGTCAAGATATTAGAAGATTTCAAAAGTTGAAAAAGAATTTGTTCAAATCTTTTGATATGAAAGATTTGGGACTTGTTAAGTAGATTTTAGGTATGGAGATAACTCAAGACAAGAAGGAGAATCGATCGTGGTTGTCTTAGGAGAGATATATACAATGAGTGCTAGAAAGGATTAATATGAAGCATGTGAAGTCAGTTAACACGCCACTGGCATCCCATTTTAAGTTGTGTAAGTGTTCATATCCCTCAACAAAAAAGGAGAAATGTGCACAAGGCCAGATGTTGCTCAAGCTGTTGGAATGGTGAGCAGATTCTTGTCAAATCCAATGAAGATTTACTGGGATGAAATGAAATGGAATCTAAAACATTTGAGAGGCACATTGAAGTGGAGTTTGTGCTTTAGTGATGATGAGCTAATTTTAAAAGCTTTTATGGATGTAGATATGGCTGGAGATCTTCATGGAAGAAAATCCACTTCAGGTTCTCTGTTCAAGTTTGTAGGGGAAGCCATCTGATGCTAATCCAAGCTACAATAGTGTGTGGCTTTATCTACGACTGAAGCATAATATGTAGTTGCAGTGGAAGCTTATAAGGAGATGCTCTGGCTAAAAAGGTTCCTTCAAGGGTGGAATATGAAGTAAAAAGACTATGTAGTATTTTGTGATAGTTAAAGTGCTAGTGACTTAAGCAAAAATACTATGTATCTTTCCCTTACAAAGCACATCGACGTCAAATATCATTGGTTGAGATCCATGATAGAAGAGTAACAATTAGAATTGAAGAAGGTTCATACATATTTGAATTGTGCTGATTAGAGTGGTTCTCGAAAACAAGTATGAGCTTTGTAGTAAGCTTGTTGGGATGTATTTCAAGTAGATGATAGAGAATAACATGTCTTCTTCATTGTTGTGCTGGAAGAGGAGATTATTGAGTATCTAACCATATTTTAAGAACTTTTGATGATCGTAGACAGTTTTATGATTCGTGGGAATGACGAACAAGTGAAGACAAGATGAAAAAACCTTTTATGGGGAGATACCCAATCAATTAGAGAGCTACATGCCCTTTTCTTGGCTTACACGACTATGTGGATCAACCATATAAGTGTCTATAAACATTTGAATAAAGTATAAAGATGTAACAGCCCAGACCACCCGCTTTGCAGATATTGTCCGCTTTGAGCCTCGGCCTCTCGGGCCTCGCGCTCTCACGGTTTTGTTTTTCCGCAGGACTTC
>JAOTAY010000005.1:19698944-19731341 GCA_025629805.1 Erythroxylum baracoense
TCATTACATTTCATAATCCATGTTTATACATAACATAACATTTGGGAGTTTAAAGTTCTATACAAAAAGTTTAACATGAAAGGAGAAGCTAAACAAAAGTATTCTATCTAGACTCCATAGGTATCAGCTGACCACACCTTTGATACATTCTTGTTTCCAAAATTAACAGTACTAGACTTCTATTATATCACCTTAGAAGCTAGGTCTCCTTTGTACCTGAAAATCAATGTTGCAGTTTTGATGTGTTTGCGAATTTAGTGAGTGAACCATCGTCGATATGCTTACTAAAGTCAGAACACAAATATCACAAGTATAAACCAAATTCATAAATGTATTTCCCAATTCAGCAGATGTATCACACCATTCAATACTGAATACCATATCACAATATACATCATATCTCAACAATACATCATAAATTACAAACATTTCATATAATCATTTCAGAATAATCCAATCATTTATCTCAATCATTCATATCATCAACATCTACAAAAACATTGCATATCATTATATCAACACAATTTAGTAATTCTTCGCAATCATTCAAATGATACTTGTAAAGATATATATAAATGCAAATGTATATATGAATCCACTTTCATTTTTATTTTGTTGTGACCGAGCGTCTATTTACTATCCCGTATCCATTGTAGATACTGAGCTCATTTCATTTTCTATCCTGTACTTATTATAGATACTGAACTCATTAATAACTAAGCCTGTGACTCTTTGTGCACATTTATGAGCTTTAAGCTCTCTTCCACATTAGTTACTCTGGTCATAACTATTTTATCTGATCATGTATAACAATGTGATGGAATGCATTAATTCACATAATATGTTATCAATAACTTTCATTCAATGTGCATAGTCATTTATCATATTCGTCAGATCTGAGTCCGACATTTAACATTCAGTTGAGTACACATTTTTCATATTCACATACAATTAGAAAGCACTTCTAATACAATCCCAAATATCAAACTCCTCATACTATGAATGTCCGAAATTATCACAATCATATCAATAACAATTCAATGTCTAAAAGTTAATCAAACACAATTCAGTCATAGTGAGAAAATATTTAAGTTAACTTACAGTAAGCTCCAGATAAGCTATTGCCTTGATAACCTGGCAATGTCTGGATGCTGACGATCAATTTGTGCTTCTTTAGTCATACAATACACACATATAGTTCACACATTACTAAGTTGATCAATCATATGAATATTCAATCATGCATATATATCTATGTCATGTTTAATGCATGCTCAATTGACTTTTCCAGGTACGTAACTATTCATAAATCTTGACCATTCAAACGTCATATTTTGTATACTAACATTTTGCAATTAGGTTTGTACCTTTAAGTTAGCTTGATTTACTCCAAATTCATCAACCATACTTTACACTTATCTGTGAACATGTTCATGATCAAAAGTCTCTTATAACACACATACAATTGTTACTTTAAATCTGGAATTTCAGCAAGCTAGATTTATACATTCACCAAACTTTTTCCAGCAATATATATTCATACATTTACCCAATTCTCATTCATAAATACCCCATGTCTTCAATGCTCATTCATCCATACCTTATACACATTACTCATATCCTTAAGATCATGTTTGCATTAAAAGAACTCATTTATTCCTTTAACAAATCACAATTTCCATATTTGAACTCAACCACATCAAAACAGCCCATTCTTTAGATTATGACATCAATTAACTACAAAAAATTATCAAGCTCTTAACCAATTAATCAAGCAACAATCTTGGCTCATTCCTAGCATTAATCAAGTCCAAATATACTAATATAAAGTGAAATTTCTCAGCTGGTTCAATATGTACACAAGGCTAAAATTAAAATTCCATAATTTGTCATCAACATCACTAATGTGCGTAACTTTACTACCTTCAATACTTCAAGTATTTTACAAGCTTAGAGACATCACTAACACCTGAAAATTTCCAGATTTCATGTCCTTTAAGGTTACTACATTTCAGGTTAATTTAACTTCCATATTGGTTACACTAAGGCTTACAAAATGCTTCTCACTTATGTCATTAACAGTCATTTTTTCACAAACACACCTACAGCTCTAATTTTCCAGATTTGAAAACACCTTAATAACACTTATCTTTAATATGAATTTGTCATCAATTATACTTCAAATCCTAAATTAAATCATCCGTACAACAGCCCATAAACTACTATTTTCGTACATGCAAAAATAGAACAGAAAAGTACCCATTCATTCTCTATTTTCCGGCACATCTTCAACATTAACATCATACAATCTATTCCAATTCAATCATCATAATCTTTCTACTATAACATGCCATAAAGATCAATACTTTGCTTACTTTTTTAGATCAAGTTCCACCTCAATTCATCAAGTTAACCTAGCCCTCCATGCATGCAAGATCATCACAAATTCAGGGTGGAAGTAAAATGATTTCAGCAAAGGCAAAATGATAATAACATATTATAGCTATCTTTGAGTAGATTTTTGTGTGGATCTTGAGATGACTACGAACGAAATTGAAACAAAATTCAGAATTTGTGAGAGTGTGAGAGTGTTTCAATGGTGAAAGTAATGGAAAGGAGAAGAATGAACACAGCCAAAACTACTCCTACAGTAGCTTGACTCATTAAATGCTAGGTCTCTCCGTGTTACAAAGGCACATGTCACTAAACATGTAAGCCACTTATCCCCTCCATAAGTTGCCAATGTCACCTACTTACTAGTTCATTTGTCACTCATTCATTACTGTCATTTGTCAATTAATTACCTATGCCAAATGTCATTAATTTATTTATGCCAAATTTCACTTAATTTCTAAGCTTAGTCATCCTAATTTTTTGTGTATCAAAAACCAAAACAGAAACTTTCTTTCACTATCATTCATGTAATCCTAGTTCTTTCCCACTTCAAGAACACTACACTAGCATCTTGTTTTAGCATTAATTCACCTTCATTGTACTTCAAAATTCAATCTCATTCATCCACAAAACAACCTATAACCTATGATTTTTATACATCAAGAACAAGGCATAAAAGTATCCAATTCATGCATCATTTTTTCCAATTGTAATAATTAATTCCAAATTTACTACTTGTAACCAATCAAACTAAAATTCAAGACATAAATAATACTCAATTCACATCATGATCGTTTTAAACCTTCATACCCCAGAATATGTCAATTGAGTGCATATAATATCTTTGCAATGTGTATAAAATCATAATTCATGCGTGTATGCTAATGATATGCATGTAAATGAAACGCATTTCATGAATGCTAAAATGATATGACTCATATGAAATAATCCAAGGCTCTAACCCTTAGTATGGAAAATGGGCTATTACAATTCTCCCCCTTGAGAAATTTTGTCCTCGAAATTCTTACCAGATTGATCAAACAGATGGGGGTATTATTTCCTCATGTTCTCCTCAGTTTCCCATGTGGCTTTTTCTCTCGAATGATTCCTCCAAAGGACTTTAACCAATGGGATCATTCGGTTTCTCAATTGGTTAGTCTGATAACCAACTATCTTAATCGGGTCCTTAATATAACTCAAGTTAGTTGCAACTTCAACTTCCTGAGCCGGCAACATATGTGTCGGATCTGACCGATATCTTCGGAGCATACTAATATGAAACACATTATGAATCTGAGCCATCTCAGCTGGTAATGCTAACTTATAAGCCAATGGTCCTATTCTCTCAGTAATTTTATATGGACCAATGTGTCTAAGACTTTACTTACCCTTTTTACCAAACCTTAGCACTCCTTACCAAATGATACTCTCAGAAATACTTTATCTCCCACTTGGTACTCCATATCCCTTCGGTGCTGATCTGTATAACTTTTCCACCTATCTTGAGACACCTTAATTTTACTACGGATCAGTTTAACCTTATCAATAGTATCTTGAATCAACCATGGGCCTTTAACAATCCTTATACCCTCTTCATCCTAACACAAAGGCGATCGACACTTTCTGTCATATAATGCCTCATATGGTGTCATAATGATACTACTGTGATAATGATTGTTATATGCAAATTCAATAAGAGCTACATATTGATCCCATGCTCCTTGGAACTCTAAAACACAAGATCTGAACATATCCTCAACAGTCTTAATAGTCCTCTCACTTTTTCCGTCTGTGTGAGGATGAAAAGTTGTACTAAAGTTTAACCTTGTACCTAAAGCTGTTTGTAATCTATCCCAAAATCTAGAAGTAAATCTGGGGTCCTGATTTGATGCAACGGATACTAGAACTCCATATAATCTCACTACCTCATTAACATACTTCCGGGCTAACTGATCCAATGTATTATTCTCTCTCATAGGTAAGAAATGGGCTAATTTTGTCAATCCATCAACAATGACCCATATGGCATCATATTAGCTCAGAGTCCTCGACAAACCTATAATGAAATCCATAATGATCCTCTCCCAGTTCCACTCTGGAATAAGCAGTGAATGTAACTTCCTAACTGAAGCCTAATGCTCTGCCTTAATATGTTAACAAGTCAAACATTTAGCAACATACTCTGCTACTTGTTTCTTCATCCCTAGCCACCAAAAATGTTGTTTCAAAGTATTGTACATCTTAGTAGTACCAGGATGCATAACATAGGCTGCTCTATGTGCTTCCTCCAAAATCTCTTTTCTCATATCATCCATATTAGGTACATATAATATATGCTTCAACCATAATGCATCATCCCTCAATTCAAACTCAGAATTCGGATTCTGTTTCAACATCTCAATAAGCTTCACTATTTCTGGATCCTTGCTTTGAGCTTTTATGATCTTTTCATGCAATATTAGTCTAAGCTTTAATGTAGCCAACAATGCTTCATTCTGCCCTAAATTTAGCTTAACATTCAATGCTCTCAGTTGTACTAGGTTTGGTAACCTCGATGTTTGAATTTAAGCCACACTGCTATTAAATTTCCTACTTAATGCATCAGCCACAACATTAGCTTTACCAAGATGGTATTTAATCGTGCAATCATAATCCTCAAGCAATTCAATCCATCTCCTTTGTCTCACATTCAATTCTTTCTGACTCAATAAATATTTCAAACTTTTATGATCTGTAAATATCTGAAATGTTTCACCATACAAATAATGTCTCTAAATCTTTAAAGCAAACACCACTATAGTAAGTTCTAAATCATGAATCGGATAGTTGAACTCATAAAACCTTAACTATCTTGATGCATATGCAATCACTCTGCCATACTGCATCAAAACACATCCTAACCCCTGGTGTGAAGCATTACTACATACTACATATCCTCCAGATCTTGATGGAATAACTAACACCGGTGCTATAGTTAATTAGTGTTTTAATTCCTTAGAATCCTTTAGCATTTATTAGTCCATATGAATGGTACATTCTTCCTCATAAGCTTTGTCAAAGGGGCTGAGATCAAAGAAAACCCCTCGATAAACTTTCTGTAATAATATGTTAATCCAAGAAAACTCTGGATCTCAAACACATTTCTTAGCGCTTCCCACTTCATCACTGCCTCAACTTTCTTTAGGTCTACCTGTATGCCCTGTCCAGATACTATATGACCCAAGAATACTACTTGATCAAGCCAAAATTCACATTTATTGAACTTGGCATACAATTGTTTTTCCCTCATTATCTATAAGACTAACCTCAAATGCTCAGAATGTTCCTCTCTACTCTTCGAATATATTAAAATATCATCTATGAATACAATCAGAAAATGATCTAAGTAAGGTTGGAACACTTTATTCATCAACGCCATAAAAGCTTCCGGAGCATTTGCCAACTCAAAAGGCATCATCAAAAACTCAAAGTGCCCATATCTGGTCCTGAATGCACTCTTTGGTACATCAACTTCTGCTATCTTCAACTGATAGTACCCTGATCTTAAATCCAATTTAGTAAACACCTGAGCTCGCTGTAACTGATCAAGTAAATCATCTATCATTGGTAAAGGATACTTGTTCTTCACTGTCACCTAATTCAAATACCTATAATCAATACATAATCTCAAAGTCCCATCCTTCTTCTTCACAAACAAAACTGGAGCTCCCTAAGGTGACACACTAGGTCTGATAAAACCCTTATCCAACAACTCCTGTAACTGGGTCTTAAGTTCCTTAAGTTCCATAGGTACCATCTTATATGGACAAATAAATATAGGAGCAGTATCTATAACTAAATCAATAGTGAACTCTGTCTCCCTATCTGGGGGTCAACCTAGTAATTCAGTAGCATCTAGAAAATCCCTAACAACCAGAATATTTTGAATTGTCTGTTCATTTCGGGTATTAGTCACATAGGCTAAGTAAGCCTTAAATCTACTTCGAATTAGTCTAAGAGCACTTATTGAGGAAATCAACCTAATTGGCACTGTTTGACTAACACCTTGAAATATCATTCTTGGTTGATTAGGAGATTTAAGGATGACTTACTTAGTGTAACAGTTCATAACTACTCTATGTGTAGTAAGTCAGACCCAAAATGAGATCTATCTTTTTTAAATGCAGTACTATCAAATTAGCTTCCAACTCTACCTAATCAACTCGAATAATGCTCCCTTCATAGACTTACCCAATCACTGTAGTACAAACTACTAGAGTACTCACCTCTAGGATAAATTTCAACATCTCTCTCTCTCAATGCAGTTTAGATGCCAGATGTGATGTGATAAATGAATGTGTAGATCTTGGCTCTAACAATGCAAATGCCTTAAATTAAAAGACATGTAACACACTTGCAATAACATTTAGGGAGTTTTGTGCTTCTTGTCTAGTGATAACAAAGATTTTGGCCTGAGATTGCAGCTGATTACTCTACACCTCAGTCCTAACACTAGGACTTGCTGAACTTGTTCTACCTCTACCTCTGCCTCTCTGTCCTGCTCCATTAGCTCTACTTTGTTGGACAGTAGTCTCAGTCACTGATCCCCCTCTCACTCCATACTGTGGTTCCAAAGTCGTGGGACAATCTGTAATCTAATGCTTAAAAGAGCCACAATGAAAGCAAGCTCCTAATATCTTCCAACACTCTCCACCATGTTTTTTTTCTATAATGCTCACAACTAGGCATCTGTTGTGTTTGTCCTCCTGATACTTTTCCTCTACCAATACTAGCCTGTACAAACCTCCTCTCGGTCTAAACCCTAACTATCTCAATCTATTCTATGATCAGAATTATCTATTCTGGCATTTACTGAATCTCTTACCATAATCAACTTGAGACTCACCATGTCTCTTCATTCTAAACTCTTGCCTATACTCTCCTTATCCATCTTTCAATGACTGTTCAATTCAGATTAAGGCAGCTCATAGTTCAATAAAACTACTCAAATTAGTAATGTTCAACCTCGTTCTAATCTCCATATTCAGTCCATCCTCAAATCGCCTACACTTATCTTCCTCAGTTGGAATCAAAGCAGTAGCATATCTCATTAAATTGTACCTCATACTCAGCTATAGTAACAGTTCCCTATTTTAGATCTAGAAACTCCTTTATCTTCCTATCTAGGTAGATATTTGACATAGAGTTCTCCTTAAAAACCCTCAGGAAGTCTTCTCATGTCAGTCTACAAGGCCGGCTGAACAGTTAGGAATAGTCTTCCACCACTGATAAGCTGGACCTTACAATAATGAGACTATGTAGTCCAACCTCTCATCGGACTCACAGTCTATCTGATCAAACTCCCGCTCCGTTCTTTCCAACTAACCTTCTGCCTCTACAGGGTCTGTACTTCTATAGAAGTCTACAGTCCCCTGCTTCCTAAGTTTTGGAAATAAGAAACTAAAATGAAACCAGACTAATAAAAACAAATTAAAGAAAACATGCGAAAAATGATAAAAGTGGGGAATTTGGAAGGGATCTGGTTCTTTAGTTCAATCTCGGCCTACCTAATTAAACATATTTCATTGATTTGTTGTTCTCAAACCTCTCCTAGAAACTATTAATCGTGGACTAATAATTAACCCGAGTTTTCCCTTAGATAGTGTTTAATCAAGATACAATTGTTAATTAAACCTACGTACTGAATAACCTAGGATACGATCTCTACATTCAATTAGGTAGTAGCATTACAAATTAGGAAAACTAATTAATCAAGGCAATAAACACATACGATGCATCATTTAACCTAGGTTATATTATCCCTAATGATTACGAATCATTAGTCACTACATATGAATTTCAAATATAACAATTACATATTATATCAAAATTCTAGCAATGAGTTTGTAAATAAACGATCTAATGAATGTATTCAAATCATCTTTTCACAATACCCAACGATTTATTACACAAATAATCAAACAATAATAAGAATACAATTATCCATACACAAAACCTATATAAATTAACATAGGATAACACAATCAATTTCTAATGAGAGAAAGAAACAACAAAAATAGTGAAATACACTTAACCTAGGTCATCAGCATTGATGTCACCTCTAAGTCAGTGATGGGACATCTAGGCCTTCATAGGTCTCTCCTAAAAAAATGCTTCAATCCCCTCCAAGAATGTCCCATCTGAAACCCTTAAAACTCTCGCCACTAATATATTCCTCTCTTCTATATATCTCACACTACCGCTACTCTCTCTTTTGTATTTAATTTTTGGTCCACTTTACTATTCACTACCCTACTTGTTATTGTTCATTTTAATTAAAACGCATCCCGTGTCTATTGAACATCAGGGTTTACGCACAACACCATAAATGTTATTTGCATTTATGCACAACATTGCATAAAACGCAGACAACTACGTTGTTTGCTGCTCTTCTTGTCTTCTCCTACTACGTTGTGTTTTGAGCTGTTGGCTGCTGCCGGCACGTAACACTTCTCCTACTATCATTTTTCTTCTTCATTTGCTGCTGAAATAATTAATCCAAATGCTTCCCATTAAATTTGAGCTCACGTTCTTGCACGGGACATGCATAGCCATGGGCAACTTTAATTAAGTGTCTTTATGTTTTCATTTCTTGTCTTCTTCTTGTCTTTATTTGCTCTAATCTTCTTCTTGCTTCAAGAAAACAAGTGAATGTAAATCTTCAAAAAATGGCCCAAATATCTTGCTTTCGACTCATTTTAACTTCTTTGCTTTGGAATTGTGCCTAAAATCACATATGAGTCAAAGTGAGTATCTTGAGCAATTTCATGTCATTAATTGCTAAGTCTTGTGGAATAATTTCATAATCAATTAAGAACTTATCAATTTCCCCCATACTTAGCTTTTGGTTGTCCTCGAGCAAAACATCAAAATTAATCTCATAGACCTAAATCATTGACTCATTTCCTATATGTTCCAATAATACATAAATCATAAGCAAAGATGAATGACTTTCACAAACATAACAAGAACTTAATATTGCAAGCTTTTACTCATGATCAAACAACACCATTCATGATCATGTCATTCTATAACTTTGCATATCATTTCATATCTCCACCACTAATGTTCGTATGCAAAATCATGGATAAAAGAATTTTCAAGGTTGTAATGTAGCCAAAGGTAAGGTGAGATGTATTTGGGTCAAGTAGCATGAAAGCCATTAAAGCTAGTGAAACAAATCAACACTCAATGTAACATCAAGTGCAAAAACTAACATTCACTCACAATTGTGTACATCAACTATAATGAATGCAAAAACAAGTTTCACAACTCAGACTGAGCTCTCATACACAAACCACATGAAATATATACCAATCCAAATGGATCACTCATACAGTTGATGAAAATATATTGAAACCATAAAGAGTGACCCTTTTAAGCCAACATCTACCTCATATTCAACATACTCAAGTAACACATTCAATATAACTTTAGGAGGATGCATTAAGTATTAATAACCTTGCAAACCACATATGCACTTCCTCCTCGATACATTTATTTAAACATTTTTTTACTTTTTTTCTTTCTCTTTTTCTTTTCTTTTCTTTTCTTTTATAAAAATTAAAATAAACTACATCAATATGGGAATTTCAATGATAAGGCATAAAATAACATCCCAACTTTATAACTAACTCACACATATAGATACCTCTACACTTATACTTTTGTATATCTGCAAACTCAACAATAAACAAATGTTCTACTAGCTTTAAGGCTTGGGAAGGACATTTGGTTAGGTTAAAGCATATAATGTGGCTAATACACAAAGAAAAGGCAAATAAAGCTTAAGGGGGCTTATAAAAAAGGAAAATCATATAATGGGTATGCTATCTGGCTAATGTAGTTCAGAAAAGCAAAGAATGCCTAATCATATCCATATTAATGCATGTGATAAAAATATGGTCTCGAATACAAATTCAAGGCAAAATCAAGATGTACATGTTATGAAGGTCACATATTATCAAAAAACAATGAGATTAATATGAATGTGTTAGTCTAATAAGGCTTAAAACCTCACCGACTTTGTCTACCACTAGTCACTACTCCTCTAAAGATAATGCTCATCGACCAATCACAAGAGTAAAAGTACATGTTAAAGTTGCTATAAAATTCTTTAGTCAATTCACACTCTAATCATGACTATACAGTCCTAGAATCAACAGAAAAGAGAAAATGTTTGTTTGTTCTTTATTCGTTCTCTCATTTTGATTGAAAATTTGAAACAAGTAAAACAAACAAATTCAAAAACACACATACATAAAAGAATGTAATACGGAAATGTAAAGAAAAGAAATTTACTTCCCTCGGGTTGCCTCCCAAGAAGTGTCTTTGTTTAGGATCATTGGCTCGAAGCCATGTTTCCCCTCACGTGATAAGATTGTAATCTTCAGGTGTCACATGCGGCTCTTCCATGTAAGGTTCTTCAGGATAGGTCTCAATTGATGATCTGTCATAGTTAGTGTCTTCCTTATCCTCAGACTCTCGATCTTTACTGAGTTCCTACATACTAGAAATATTTCAAATGTCTCTTCACCTTTTTCTTTCTCGTTTACTTTCTCCAACCTGTTAGGTAAAAGTAAAGAGTCATTCTCAACCACAAAATGGAACTCAGTATTTACCTCCGAGTTAAATTATATGGATTTTTTTGCCTCAAGCTCCTCCTCAACTTTTTTTGCACAAGCAATTCCTTGAGTAATGCTCTCAAAATTTTTAATCTCCTCATCACTTTGTAAAGTTTCCACATAAACGTCCATTGGGTACACCTTAGGTTGATACGGCTGCTTCTCTTTGCTTTATAGTTTCAGATGATTGATATCTCTCTATCAAGGCAATGCATCTTACTGGAATCACTTTACATCCTGCTAAAATTTCAAAGTGTTAGCATTGAAATTATCAACTTATTTTCCCAAAGATGTACTTGAGTTTTGTTAGCTCTCCCAATTTTAGAAACTAGACCAAAATTGCCTTTCATTTTGGTGGAATTGTTGGATATCATGTTGGGTCTGTTGTATACTCTCTTGAAGTTTCTGTATACTCTGTTGAAATTGAAGATTGTTAGCATTACAATTCTTGATATAGTAGTCTAGAGATGTACCTGAATCATGATTAGAAACTTCTGATCTGTACGGGAATTATTGTGCATCCTGCAAACTATCATGGAAGTAACTTTGTTAATTATCCCATCCATAATTAAAGTTAGACTGATCAGTCCAACCTTGGTTATAGGATTGAGAGTAAGAGTTAAAGAAAAAAATTACTTCCATTTATGATTTTTTTTAAAATCACAAACACGAAACATAACAATGAAAGGATCACGAAATAAATGAAAAGAAACCAATTACGAACAAATATATACAAAACACCAATTAAAATCACAAACAAAAACTAAAACACGACATTCCCCAGCAACGACACCAAAATTGACAGCGTGTCGTAATACTAGTCAAAATAAACTAGACTACTACTATAGTAATGATGAGTCTAGGTCAATCCCACAGAGAGCGTGTGTAAAGTTGTTGAAATGAAATTAATCGATGTTTAAGTTTTGGGGGAGGGTTGGAAATAAAAAAATAAAATGAAACTAGACTAATAAAAATAAATTAAAGAAAGCATGGAAAAATATGATAAAATGGGAAATTCGGTAGGGACCTAATTCTTTGGTTCAATCTCGGCCTACACCCTAATTAAACATATGTCATTGATTTATTATTCTCAAACCTCTCCTAGCAACTGTTAATCAGGGTTAATAATTAACCTGAGTTTTTCCTTAGGTATTGTTTAATCAAGATACGATCGTTAATTAAACCTAACTACCAAATAACCTAGGATACGATCTCTAGATTCAATTGTTAGTAGCATTAAAAATTAGGAAAACTGATTAATCAAGGCAATAACCACATACGATGCGTCATTTAACCTATGTTATGTTATCCATAATGATTACGAATCATTGGTCGCTGCACATGAATTTCAAATATAAAAATTACGGATTATATCAAAATTCTAGCAATGGGTTTGTAAATAAATGATCCAATGAATGCATTTAACTCATCTTTTCACAATACCCAATGGGTTTGTACACAAATAATTGTAACAAGAATACGATTATCCATACACAAAACCCAAATCAATTAACATAAGATAACACAACCAATTTCTAATAAGAGAAAGAAATAACAAAAAAAATGAAATACTCTTAACTCTAGTCGTCGGCGTCGATGTCACCTGTGAACCGATGTCGAGACGTCTAGCCCTTCATAGGTCTCTCCCAAAAAAATGCTTCAGCCCCCTCTAAGAATGTCTTATCCGAAACCCTTAAAAATCTCACTACTGTTATATTCCTCTCTTCTATCTTTCTCACGTTACCGCTACTTTCTCTTTTGTATTTAATTTTTGGTCCACTTTACTGTTTACTGTCCTCCTTGTTACTGTGTGTTTTAATTAAAATGTATCCCATGCTTATTGAACGTCTGCATTTTACGTGAAATGTAAACAACTACGTTGTTTACAACTCTTCTTTTCTTCTCCTACTACGCTGCATTTTGGGATGCTAGCATGTAACACTTCTCCTGCTGTCATTTGTTTCTTTATTTACTACTGAAATAATTAATCCAAATGCTTTCCATTAAATCTGAACTCATGTTCTTGTATGAGACATGCATAGCCGTGAGAAACTTTAATTCATTTTCTTTATGTTTTCATTTCTTGTCTTCTTCTTGTTTTTATTTGCTCTAATCTTCTTCTTACTCTACGAAAACAAATGAATGTAAATCTTTAAAAAATGGCCCAAATATGAGGCTTTTGACTCACTTTAACTTCTTTGCTTCCAATTGTGCCTAAAATCACATATGAGTCAAAGTAAGTATCTTGAGCAATTTCATATCAATAATCACTAAGTGTTATGAAATAATTTCATAATCAATTAAACATTTATCAAAGAGGGATGTTTCTTGCTTCTTGCAGTTATTTCCACCCTTGATGAACCTTTCCCTCTTTTTAGTTCTATTATTTGATAAATCACTTATTACTCCTTTATATTCTTCTATAAATCTATTCCTATTTGCTCTTTATATTCATCAATCTTTAATATCTTACAAATAGGTCTCAAGTTTTAGAGTTTTATTTTTGAAGACTTTTAATGATAGCTCAAAGATATCTCAATCTTTATTAGCTTTCCATCTTCATCTAGTTTCATTATTTTCAATGTTTCAGATAACTCTTTGTCCATTCCTTCCTTGATACAAACTCCAACATAACTATTTGACAAAAGGTGTGACTTACTCCTTAAAGTTTTACAACAAAATCTAAGTAAGCACTTACTATTATCTCTAGTACCATTTTGTAACTTAATATTACTAAAATAGTACTCATTTCATCATGAATAAGTTGAAAAATTGATGGTAAGATAATAGTATGGGTTTATCTAGATGTTTTTATGAAATGTTAATGTCAAAACCACACCTTTAACCAATGTTTAAAGAAATCATTTTAAAGATCACATCAATGTTTGATGGGTCTAAATTGGCTAGTTGT
The DNA here is from genome assembly GCA_025629805.1 of Erythroxylum baracoense. Taxonomy (NCBI): domain Eukaryota; kingdom Viridiplantae; phylum Streptophyta; class Magnoliopsida; order Malpighiales; family Erythroxylaceae; genus Erythroxylum; species Erythroxylum baracoense. Next base: position 19,712,913 of record JAOTAY010000005.1, read on the forward strand.
AACATTAAATAGGATAAATTTATGACCTATAAACTAGAAATTACTAACAACTTGAATCTACTAGAATTTATGGTGTTACTAGTACCACTTTAAAAACATTAAAGTATAGCAAGATAACACAAATAATGGTGAGGACTAGCTTAGACTTTTAAGAAAATGTTAGGGGATAATTCATACCTTTTTTCTAACTAATTCTTCTCACAACAGTTGCATTTTTTTAGAAAGATAGGCCTTCCTAATAAACTTCCTAAATAGCTGAGTCCGACTGTTGACTAATATTTTAAAAGAACATTGTGGAAGTTGATTGATATTAGCACATTTCTTATCTTTTTCCTTTTCATATCCATTCTTGGCCCCATTTTTTTTAAGAATAAAAGGTTTCTTAAGATGCTAGCAATTTTGAAACTCTTGTTTGAGATACTTCCACTAGAGGGTAGACCATTAAAGTGTCATATTCCTTAATAAAGAAGAATGAATATAAGTTTTTCAAATGGAAAAACATCTCTTAAAATTAGACACCATTTCATTTTGTTTACTAAAGTTGGAGATGAGGTATCTTCCTGAGTAGCTAGCTAAAGAGCAATTAAAGAATAAACTAGCAAAAAAGAAGAAACAAATAAAGTGGAAGAAAACAATTCAAGGTTAAGATTGACACCCAAATTTCCAACGAGAGGAATGAGAAATCAAAGAAGATGCAGAAAAGGAAAGATAGAGTATAAATATAAGTGAAGAGGCATATAAAATAGGCTTTATAACAGGTGAATTTCTAGTTAAAAAGGAGGAGAAAGAAGCTCTGGTTGGAGAAGAAGGAGCTAGAGAAATTTCTACCATTCTTAAAAAAAATTAACTAGTGAGTTAGGAGGTTAAGATTGACACCCAGATTTCCAACGAGAGGAATGAGAAATCAAAGAAGATTTAGAGAGGGAAAGGTAGAGTATAAATATGAGTGAAGAGGCACATAAAATAGGCTTTATAATAGGTGAATTTCTAGTTGAAAAGGAGGAGAAAGAAGCTCTGGTTGGAGAAGAAGGAGTCCAACCAGAGAAATTTCTACCATTCTTAAAAAAATCAACTAGTGAGTTAGGAAAGAAGAATCCCATCTAAGGAAATTGCCAACAAGAAAGGAATTTAACTAAAAATATGATTGGTAATGTTTATTACATTATTATTGATAGCATGGATAATTTCACTAAAAGAATTAAAGTTATTGATCCCAAAAGACAAAGCCTAATGATCCATTTATATAAGCAAATATGTGTAACATAGAGAGAGAAAAAAAGAAAAAAAGGCAAGAAATTAAGCTAGCAATTAATTAATGTTTGGATTAACTACAAAAAATTCTAAACTTTACTAAATTTTGTAATTCTACCTAAAATGCGCAAAATTTTAATTTTTCATAAAACTAACCCATTATTAGACCTCATATTAATGGTATTGATATGGCAATTCATATATTTGCTATGTGGATGAAATGTAAACTACCATTTTCACATTTGTAAATCAATATTTAAAATTTGAAAATAAAATACGAACAACCAAAAAACCTAAATCCTTACTTTACCTTCTTCCCTTTTTGCATATGTTCCTCTCAGAATAAAAGGTTATCTATCGTCGAAGCATAAGAAAAATCATTTTTGGAAGCTATATAAGATCAATGGCGACCATCATTAAACATCAAGACAATATATCTGATAAGCTACATTTCACAAAGGTTTTCTAGTATCCTTAGAACATCTAAACATAGTCCATTCTAATTTTTCTTCTTTTCTTCATTCACTAATCAAAATCATAACCTTCTCAAGTGTAATTACGCCCACTTGTAAATTGCTTCCTATCCCAATCCACCTCTACTTAACCTCTAATCTAAGCTGGAAAATCACTAAAAAAAATTACTCCTTCATGATGAATTTAGATGGCCATAAAGAACCTAAACTTGGTATTTTTCTTCTAAGAATATAGAAAAGAAATTGAAAGAGAAAGGGAATATTGAAGTAAACAAAACGTATGTTATTTATGGATTATTATTAATAGGTGATATTAGTTAGAGATGCTTTATTTGAATTTATGAGTTAATTACTTGCATGATATTATTTAATCTTATCTTTTATATATAAAAAATAGGGAACATTTGGCTTTTGTTTTGGTGCACTTGTTGTACATATGTTTATTTAGATTAAACAAATTAATTTGACCTAAATCATGGAATAATAAAAAGGAGCTGAAAGATAAAGAAAATAATTAAATTAGTTAAAGAGATCTTTGTTATGCTTAACTATGAGTCTTTTGGTTTAGAGGGAGAATAAAAGAAGAAGATATTATGATATGTGTGTGTGTATGCACATGTGCTTACCCCCTTTCACCTCTCTAGCTAAATAGATAATATGAATTTAGTGTTTCTAAGCTATGGAAAGGAATAAAATTGGATCTCAGCTATAGAAGGGAACAAATGCAGGAGGGAAGAAGGCAAAGTGAGGGTTTTTTTTGTAGTTGAAATTAATTTTTAATTTGCTGACATAAAAATTATAGTCCACGTATCATTCATATGGAAAATATACTAGCTAACATACCCTATTATGTCAACAATGTTAATAAGAGGTTTAATGGTAGAATTTTTTGAAAATTTAAAATTTTGAACATTTTATAACTACTTTTTAAAGTTTAAGTTAAAATTAAAAAATTTAGAAAAATTTACAAGTCTTAGTATTAATGTTTTGTTGTTGTTTAGACCCTAATAACTAGAATCTTTAGTTTACATAAAAGTCTTAAAAATAAAAATTAAAGAGAAGGGTATCTATGATTAAATAGCTCAAATAGAGCAAGTCCCTCACTCCAAGACCATTAAGCTCGATTTTCAAACCAAAATGTTGAAGTTTCTCCATATACCATCCATTAAATTGTCTAATATGAAATGATAAGGCTTCATTAACTAATTTGTCGTAGTTTTATTTGGCATAAATTAAGGTTAATAGAATACCCAAATAAAAAGAAGTTATTATTATGCCTTATATTATTAGTAAAACTATTCGTAAAAGTTTTGTAACATTTAAATGCAAAATCTCAATATAATTCTTCCTTTTAATATCTTTTAAATGATAAATATATAAAATGTGTAAATTTTTTATTAAAAAATTAAAATGGTATATTGTGCATATTAATTGAAAAAATATATAAATGATGGATGGATAAAAATAAAAATAATTGTTAAACTTATCCAATTATTTATGCTTCTTATTGAGCAAGTTTTATATCTAGCTAATAAAACTTTCATTACCTGTAAGTATGCACAAAGTACCTTGTAGTACCGAAAGATATCAATCCATGAGGAAATAGATAAAATAATTTGAACATAACTTTGTCTAAGGTATTAAAATGATGTTTTGAATGAAAATAATAACAGAAATTAAAACAATTAATAAAATCAAACAAATAAGTAAATAACTAAATAACAAGTGAATTATCAAAGTAATGTAGGGATTGATCGAAGATGAATGCACATGATTTATTCTTTCATTATTTTGTTTCCTTAACTATCATTGATCCAATTATTTATCATCCTAAACTTCCTAAGGTATTGATTACTATCTCTCAAGACCTAATGAAATAACCCTAATTGAATCCAAAAATTCTACAATTGCATTCTCTCGATTCACAAAACTTTCCTAACTATTTCGATTAGATATGAAGTTATCTATTAGACAATTAATTTTTCATACAAGATCTCTCTTCGAATGATTATTAATTTGATAATTGAAGGACTTGTTAAATTACCAACTCTTGTTACACAACCTAATCTGATTACTTTTGACTCACTCTTTCAATTTGTTGTCAAAGTATGAACATGCATAATTTTCACATCACTAGAATATATATTGAATCTATAATAATCAAAATCATAAATTAAATTCAGAATAAACCCTAATCTAGAATTTAGAAACTCACGAACATAATATACATCTTAGAATTCAGTTTACACATCAAGTTTGATGAAAATAACAAAAGGAAAAGAAGAAAAACTTTGTTTGGAGATTGATTTAGAAAGCTAGAATTCCTGGTCCTTATTCTTAATTTCCCACATTTGATGCACTTTAGTATATCGGTTGTTGCATTTTTTTAAGTGTTTCATGTGCTTAAATAGTTCTTGATGCTTTTATGGATCTTTGTATTCCCCACTTAATTTGGTTCCAAAAATAGCCTCAAAATGTCAAAAAACCAAAAAAACTTGCGTGCTGAAAAGGCTGAAATTTTTTGTTTCACTCATTGGGAGATGCACTGTCTGATACACATCTATGCATCATACCGTGCATAAATTTAAAAACTCAAACATTTGCAAATTTTCAAGGGCTAAGAGGCATACATGGCAATAGACAGGACCGTGTATTCATAATTTGCTTCAAATCTTCCTTGTTCTTCAATTATATGATTTCAAAAACTCACAAAAACACATCAAACACCTCATAAAACATAAAATTAAGATCTAAATCACGCTCTAAACTACACAAACACTTAGAATATAAACAAACAGTAGTAATAGCATAATTCTAGGCCTATATACATTACAATCATCTAAGAAACACTCAAAATTACACTTAAACATCTATCAAAACATAGTATAATTTACACCTATTATTTAAGTTTGATATATAAAAATTTTGGCTTGTAAATAAGACAACAGTCAATTAAATTTTCAGATTTATTCAACCTATTAACGTAAACACTTATATATAGAGAGAAAAGTAGTATATAATCTAATTTAAAAACCTAAATTAAAAAACACTAATATGTATAATATAGCAATAACTAACTTAACAGGAATTTTAAATAATAATGAAAATTATAAAATGTCCTTAATAAATACTAGAATAATAAAGCAATTGAAAAAATAAGCCAAATAGTATATATTGGCCTCAAAATACATTAAATTAAAGAAATTCAATCATCACATCATCATATTTGGCGTGAGAAATCGACAAAATCTAATCCAATACGTAACAAAATAATTATAAAATTCTTTTGTATGATATCTCGAAAGTCAAGATTACTTAAATTATATAAAGTGATTAACACATAAATCATAATAAAACAAGAATCATAATTCGTACCTTATTTTGAAGTTTGATCTTTTTTTTTGGTTATTTCCCTTGAATAGTTTCTAAAATTGGCTCATCTCAGCCACAATAGTTGCACAGTGCTTGAACTCTAGCGATATTCGTAGAACATGTTGAGATAACTCAGCAACTATTGCAAAGATGGTTAGGAAAAGAGTGCTAGCCCTCATGGACTTTAAGTGTCTGTTTGGTTCAGCTTTTGGAGGGTAAAAAAGTACTTTTTTTCACTGCAAAAGCTATTTTTAAGAAAAATAAGTGTTTGGCCGTAAAATCTAAAAGCACTTTTTAAATAGAAATGGCTTTTTTAAAATCTAAAATACAACTTTTTAAGAAGCTCAAACTTGGAGCTTTTCAAAAAAGCTCTACTAACAAAAGTTCTACTGGTATAAGCCCATCCAAATAGGCACTAAGCCTATTTATAATAGGTTCTGGACATTATGGTAATTTAATTGAAATAACATTCTAATATCAATGAAACTTTAATTAGATTTATAGTAATTTGATTGAAATAAAATTCTAAATTCAATGTAAAATTCTAATTTTCATGCATAATCATGACGATCATGCATCTGCTTTTTCAAAGTCATAAGTTTTTAAAATACTTTTGATGATTTAGGGCTATTTTTGGAACAAAAATACATAGAGAAACCCTATAAAGAACCCCAGAAGGCTCAAGAGTATAAAAAGGAAGAGAAAAACATCAAAAGAATGGCTAAAAAACACCAAGAGGAAATCAAAAAGAGCAAAATTTTAAAGAACACAAGTTGCAGAATTCCAACTCAAGGCAAAGAAGAGAAGACATCTAGTTTCAATTCTCTACTCTTTTTTTATTTCTTTGTTGTGTTGAATGTTAATGATGACTTAAGTGGCATATATAGTTACGTCTATAGATTGCTAACTTCCTTTTAAGAATTACTTTTGATTTATTTATTAAGCTTTTTACATTATTGATTTAATGAAATATGCTTGTGATGTTTATTTCTTTATATTTAATTTAAATTAAGAGATCATATTGGATCAACTATGTTCTTTTTCAAAACAATAGTTGGTACCTCAAAAGACATATAAACATCAAATTAATAAGCAATTGAAGAGAGATCTTAATTTTTTATTAGTTATCTATAAGATTACTTTAAATTCAATTGCATAGTTAAGAAGAGTTTTAATAGATCGAGAGCTCATAATTTAATTTCTATGCATTTTAATTAGGATTACTTAATTAGATCTTGAGAGAGAGCAATCATAATTATTGGATATCTAGGATCAAGTAGTATTAAATCAAGAAGGTAAAGCGAAAACAAATAAGGATATAAGTAATTACTAGTTTTCATCATTAATCAATCAACTAATTCACTGATACTTATTTCATTGTTTAATTATCAATCCTTTTTTTAGTTTAACTTTTAGTGAATTAACTTATTGTTTACCTTAAAGAAAGTTTACAAAAATTTTTAAGTGCCTACTCCAATCCTTTTGGACAATAATTTTTATGATATAAGATACGATCTGTATACATGTAGTAAAGAATGTTTTTAATTTATAACTTCAACAATTTTGCTCTTTTCACTTTTCTGCATACATTCACTTTTTTTTATCCTCTTTTCTTTTTCTTGAGCACTTACTTTCTTTTCACACATATCACACTCTTTTTCTAGTTACCTCTTTATCCGAACTACTAGTGATTCTAGCTATAGTTGCCTCATAATCCTCTTGCAACTTTCTACTCAAATAATTAACATGATGGCTGGGTGTCAACCTTTTACACATTACTACCTTTATCCCTTCCTACGAAATAATAGATTTCTTACTATTCTTATGTTTATTAATTACAAATTAACCAAATATTAGCATAATTCATTAACTCAAATTATACTAATTTAACCTTTTTTTCTTGAAGTAATTATGATAATAAAATATAGTTCTAACTTTATCTCCCACTCTAAGTATAATTTAAGATCATTCCTCCCTTTAAAGATAGGTTCAATACAATCCAAATTGCTATTTTGTTGAGAAACAGACTTTTTATTCTTTATAGAACTAATCTCATCATAATCGAAGTTATCTTCTTCCTCCTCCTCAAATGTGTGTTTTTTAGAAGATTTAAGTATAAATAGGACTCGAAATGATCTATCCTTATGTTTAAAACCTTGAAAGGGGTCTTATATAGACTTTATAAACATCTTAGGATCAATTTTGACATTACCTTAAATTCCAAAAAAAAATTTGGCATTATCTCCACTATTTCTCATATTTAAACCTATTAAGAAAACATTGGTAATAAATAGATTAATTTTTCTTACACACTTCTTTACATGTTCACTCAATATTGGGTTATCAAAACTCTCATGTTTTAATCAATTTTAGCCTTTCCCATTGATTTCTTATCACTCTTAACTTTTACCACTCAACTTCTTGATACAAGCTCTTTAAGAAGAACTTCATTAATAGTCTTACTAAAAGTAATAAGCAATAATAGGGTTGATTATGTTTGGTTAAAGAAAATTAAGATAATAAGAAGGAAAGCAATGAAAAAATAAAGGTAAGAATATGCTATGAAATTAAACAAAAAAGAACGAAGGAAGCAAAATTAACAAGAAAGAAAGAAAGAAGCAAAATCAATGAGAAGGTAACAATGATAAAATTAAACTAGAAAAAGGATTAGAATACTTTATAACCAACCTGCACAATATATGATATTTAGGTTTTGATGCATACTTTTGATTCTAAATTTTTTATCCTTTTTTGTTTCCTTTATTTTTTATCATTTTTTATTTTATGTATATATGATGCAAACTAACTAAAAGACGTAAGAGAAAAGTAAATGGAATAGGGACTGAGAAAGGGAATGATTGTTCTACATCTTCTAGTAGGACACTGTTTATGCTCTCCCCACTACTATAATGGTTACTGCCCTTCAAAACATTTCATACCTTTTAACCTTTACTCTCTTTTGTTGCTAAACTCAATGTTTGCAATTTTATATAAGAAACTTTCTTATCACAAGTGTATAAATTGTAACACTTGTAATATAAAATATATCATTCTTATGAGGATTGGATTAGTTACCTAACAATTTGAATGCACTTTATCTAAGGTAATAAAAGATATAATTAATTGAATTAAAATAAATTAAATGAATTAAAATAAACTAATCAAACTAAACAATTGAATAAGTGAAGCTAGCAATAAGAATGAAGTTAAATCAAAAATGAAAAATTATAGGTTATTATATCCTTATCTTTTCCTTTTTCTTGTTAATTCAATTATGATTAATCCTAGATATCCTAACGTTTTGATTACCCTTTCTCAAGATCTAATCAAGCAATCTCAGTAGAAATAACTAACAATCGAATTGCAATCTCTTGATTCACTAAACTATTCCTAACTAGTCAATTGGATTTGAAGTAATCCTAAGGATAATTAACTCATAATTAAAATCTCTCGTAGATTGTTTATTAATTTGATAATTGCAACTCTATTAAGGTACCAAATCCTTTTTTGCAACTTAACACATATAACTTAATTCAATCTCTCGATTTTTTATCAACTATAAACATAAGAAATACAATAAAACATTAATAAATATTGAATTCAACAAGAGTAAATTTTAATAAAATAATTAAAGAATAATCCCTCATATGGATTTGGAAATCCATAATCATATTCAGCATCCGACTAATAAAAATTAACATCCAATACAATGAAATATAAGAAGAGAAAAGAGGACTTGTTCTAGAAATTCTAAAAAATTGGAGTTGATTTTGATGTCTCCATTTTTATCTTTTAATGTGTAGCCCCCTTTTTGGTGTTAATCTTTACCTTAAGTACTTCTTGATCCTTTTAGGGTTCTTTATAGGGTTTTCCCACTTATTTTGGTCCCAAGAATAGCCTAAAATAATCAAAAGTACAAAAAACTCATAAGCTAGAAAAGTTGCATCCTATCTAGACTCTCTGGCAAATTGTGCATAGGGATGCGCGATTGAGCAAAAATCATGCACAATTATGCATACTTTTGTTCATCAAGTCCTTCTTCATCTTTCCTTCAAATTTTCTCATTTCCACTCATTAACAAACACATCAAACAACCCTTGAAACATAATATTAAGATCAAATCGTTGCTCTAAAACAATCAAACAATTAATGCATATGAAAACACTAAGAAGAACACTGTTATAAGTCTTAAGCGTATAATTATCATCTAAGAAAGTAATTAAAAACAACTTAAACCTCTAGAAAACATAATATAATATATAATTATCAACATTCACACACTTAAATCTTTGCTTGTACAAAACTAATACCATAAAACAAACAAAAACACAAAAACACATAAATACACATTCATGTAATAATGCAATAATGGTACAATGCCATCAAATCTTATGGAATTAACTTAACCTCAAACATTAACCACTTAAAAACAACCAACACACTAACTTAGTTCGTTCATGTTTAAATGATTTGATTTGAATACACATATCATTCAAAATATTAACACCCTATTCATGTACCTATAGCACTTGTAAGCATAAACTTATTGTTATTAATCAGTGAAAAAGGTAAACTATCACTAAGTAACTCTTCATGAAAATTCTTGTTGTTTTTAAAAAATTAATAGGTTTAATTTTATTATAAGCACCATTTCACTATTTTCTTTAACGACCACTTAGTCTTTTGATGTGAACCTTTTCATGAATGCTCCCTAGTTACTCAACTAGGTTACATTTTTTTTATTTACCTTAGTTGGAGCATCATTCTAGCCCTTTGCACAAATACAAACAATTTATCATGAATGCCCCCAGTTAATCAACTATATCACAACTCTGAACATGTTACCAACCCTATTCTTAACCTAATTTTCTTAAAAGGGCCAGCAAAATGGGAATTTTATTTAACCCAGATGTGCTTAAATGTTGATTCGTTTAATTTACTACACTTAGTGATTAATGCCTTAGAAATGCTTAAGATACTCACTTTAGCTCATATTTGATTTTAGGTACATTTCAAAAGTGAAGGAGCTAAAATGACCTGAATGCATATTCATTAAAGCCATCTTCTCAATGTCCACACTCTATTGATTCATGAAGTAAGAAGAAGAAGAGGATTGAAAGAAAAACAGAAAAGATAGAATGTGAAGTAAAAAACAAAGGAAGAAGAGTCTCATGAACACACATTGGTATGCATCAGCATGAGAAACTTCTCACTCCCATGCAACACCTCTCACAGCTATGAAAGGGGTTGTCACAATAATAACAAGTGTGTCACGGGTGTGACAGTACCCTCTCACAACTATGAAAGGGGTTTTCACAACAATAACAAGTGTGTCACGGGTGTGACAGTACTCACAGGTGTGACAAAGCATGTCACACCTGTGAGTCCATTCTCACGGGCTTGAGAAGGGACAACTATCCTATTTAACCCTAGTTTTTAACTATAAAGGGTAATGTTTTGACAACACAAAGGAAAAATTCGAGACAAAAATGAAAACATATTCATTCTTCATCATTTTCTCTCGTCTTTGATCACATCGACAGAGGCAATAATGGCTAATGCTTGGAGCTTGAAGAAGGAGATGGAAGGCTAACTTCCCAACGCTAGTTCGATAGTGAAATCAATGCCAAGTTACGGTTAAGTTATCTCATCTTGTTAATGTCAATAACCTCTTTTTGTATTGTTATGGTTGTTTGTGTTGATTGAATCGGGTTTTTGTATAGATGATCTTAATAGGTTATTTGGATTATTCTGTTACAAACCTGTTGTTAGAATGTTGAATGGAATCTGTAATCGTTACATTCAATGTTTATTAGTATCATCTAATGATCTTGAATCGTTATGAACATCATAACTTAGGTTAGATAACCCAGACGTGTGAGGTTACTGCCTATATTGATCATTTTCCACTTTATAATGCGACTGCCAACTTGAATCTAGAGATCGTATCCTAAGTTATTTTATGGCTTAGTTTAATTAATGATCATATCTTAATTAAACACAACCTAAGGGGGAATCGAGATTAGAAAAGCTTATTGTTAGTCTCTGATTAATAGTTCGAAAAGAGGTGTGAAGATGTTGGGATGATGGGATGTATTTAGTCATGTTTAGGCTGAGATTGATCCTAGAACCAGACTTTACTTATATTCGACACTTTATTCATTTTCGATTGTTTGCTATAATTTGTTTTTGCTAGTTTACTTTTGACTTTTTTCTAAATTGCGTAAAACCCAAGAATCCCCTTTTCATTTTCCTTGCATCAATTAATTTCATTATAGAAATTCACTAAGCATTCCCTACGGATACGATTCTAACCCACCACAATTACAAATTTGAGTCTGCAGAGTTAGGCAAACCTTACAGTGCATTCGACATGTGTTATCAAATTTTGACGTCGTTGCTAAGGAATGTGGTGATTTAATTTTGTTTTTGATTTTAGTCAGTGTTTTGTGTATATATTTTTTATAATTGTTTCTTATTGTTATTTGTTAATTTTTAAATGTTTATTAGTGTAATAGTCGGTTTCCAAAACATACTAAGGGTTAGAACCCTAGACCATTGCATATAAGTAATAGCATTGAGATTTTATGAAATACATTTCATTCACATGCATATCGTTAGCATACACATATGAAATATGACTTTCTACATATTGCAAAGATAGTATATGCACTCAATTGACATATTCCGGAGTATGAAAGATTTAAAATGAACATGATGTGAATTGTGAATTATTATATCTTGAATTTTGGTTTGAATGGATTCCAATTAGTAATTTAGAATTAATTGTTATAAATTGGGAATGATGAATTAATATGTACATTTGGATTAGGGAAAATGCCAAGTAGTAAGATAAATTGACACATGAAAAATTAGGATAATTAAGCCTATAAATTGAGTGACATTTGGCATAAATAAATAAGTGACAAATGGACTAGTAATTAATTAACAAATGGATCAATTATTGAGTGACAAATGGACCAATAACTAGGAGACAAATGGCAGTATATATGATGTTGATGATGAAGTGTGTTGGAATATGTTGAATGAACTTGGATGTTTTTATGCTTGTTCTTTGATGTATAAAAACCATGGCTTATAGGGTATGATATGGATGTATTGGACTAGGATTTGAAGTAGAATGAAGGTGAATTTATGTTCAAGAAAAATGCTAATGGAGTGTTCTTGAAATGAGAAAGAACTAGGACTATATGCATGATAATGAATGATAGTTTCTGTTTTGATTTTTGATGCATGAAAGACAATAATTTGTGATCTGCCAATTGAATAATTTTGAGTTGGAATTAGAGATGATATTGATGAGCAATTGGAGTATAATTTAGGTCTAATTGAGGTATAACTGATGGACTATTAGGAAGATGTTTTGAGTTTGGTATAAAGATGTAAAAATCTGGAAAAATTGAAAGAATTGGATGGTGAACTTTCGGTTCACTCATCCCACGATCGTGGTCATAGGAATGGATACACGATTATGGGAAATGGCCTGAAGTGAAGAAAATGTTGGTTTGTGTGATTTTTGAACCAACTAAGGATAAGTTACTTTACTATGGTGCATTTGGACTTGATTGAGGCTTAAAATGAACCTTATTTGATGTTGGATAAGTTGGTTAAGTGTTTGATAAGTTTAGGTTGTTAATTGATTTTATAATTTAAGGAAAGGATTGTTTAATATCAATGTATCTAAGTTTGCAATGATTGTTAAGGGAATGAAGATGTTCTTATGAATACAAATGTGATCCAAAGGATATGAATAATTAGGAATGAATGAATGAGAATTAGGATATTGTGTGATTGTGTAATGCTAGAAAAGGGTTGATGAATATATAATTGATGAATTTAGTATAATCAAGTTTACTTAAGGTATAAACCTAATTGTAAATTAGTTATATCTAAGTTATGATGTATGAATAGTTAAGATTCGTGATTAAGGATACATAGCTGGAAAATGTCAATTGAGCATGCATTAAACATGACATATATATACATGTGCATGATTGAATACTTATATGATTCATCAACTTACTAATGTGTATAATGTGTGTGTATTGTATGATTAAATAAGCACTAGTTGAACGTCAGCATCCAGACATTGTCAGATCGTCAAGGCAATAGCTTATCTAAAGCGTACTGTGAGTTAACCTAGATGTTTTCTCACCATGATTGATTTGGCTCTACTAAATTTTCAGTTATTAACCTATTATTGATATGATTGTGATAATTCTGGACATTGATGGTCCGAGGAGTTTGATATTTGGGAATGTATTGGGAGTGTTTTCTAATTGAATATGAATATAGAAAATGTATACTCAACAAAATGTTGAACACCAGTTATTGATATGAATATGAATATGTGAAAATGACTGTGCACAATGAATGAAAGTTATTGATAGTGCATTTTGTGAAATGATGCATCACATTGTTATGCATGATTATATAAAAGAGTTGTGACCGGAGTGACCAGTGTAAAAAAGAACTTAAAGCTCATAAATGTGCACAAAAAGCCACAGGCTCAGTTATTAATGAGCCTGATATTCATAATGGATATGGGAAAGTAAATGAAATGAGCCTGTTATCCATAATAGATATGGGACAGTAAATAGGCACTCGATCACAACAAAATAATATTGAAAGTGGAGTCATATGTGCATATGCATTTGTCATTATATTTTCAAATGTATCATGTGAATGATTGGGAATAAGTGCTGAATTATGTTGATATAAAGATATACAATGTTTGTGTACATGTTGCTTCGTGTACATGTTTAAGATATGTATAACTAAGTTAGATGAATGAATTATTCTAAAATGAGTATATGAAATGTATGAAGTTCATGATCCATTGTTGAGATGAGATATATTGTGAATTTGGTTTCATATTAGTGATGTTTTATGTTCTAACTTGAGTGAGCAAATCGATGATGGTTCACTCACTGAGTTCGCAAACTCATCAAAATTGCAACGTTGATTTTTAGGTACGAGGGAGACTTAGCTTCTAAGGAAAACTAGTAGAAGTCTAGTATTGTCAATTTTGGGAAAACAAGAATGGCTCAAAGGTCTGGTCAACTAATATCTGAGGCGTTGTAGATTGTGTTTATGTAGTTTCTCATTTCATGTAGAACATTTTGTAAAAGAGTAGTAAACACTTAGATGCTTTTGATGATGTAAATATATAGATTATGAAATGTAATGCCATAATGTAAATTATGTTTATGAATCAAATAGGAACAGTTAATGTTTTGACTACTTGTGTTCTGTATGATGTTATAATAAGTGAATGTGATTGCTCTAACATGTCATTTTCATAGAGTATGTTCTTGAATGTTCTCTGGATATTCAGGTATATGCTCTATGGTCGTGGTGTGTTACAGTTAGTGTTGGTGTATGGTAGTGACTAGATCTCCTTGTAGAGAACTTGAGCAACTTCATCCAGAGATCGAGAGGACAATGCAGAGATTGCAAATGGTAGGAGACTCAGAATTTGAATTTGAAGAAACGATAACAAACCTAAGAACACTGAGGGAGTTGTCTGCACTAGACCTAACTCAAAGACCATTATGAATTACATTTCCAAATTTTGCTGAACATGTTACTTTTAAGTTAAAGTCTGGATCAATACATTTATTACCCAATTTTCATAGACTTACAGGTGAGGACGCGCATAAGCATCTCAAGGAGCTCGATGTGGTTTGTCTGAGCATGAAGCCTCCCGAGTTGATGGATGAGCAGATCATGTTGAGGGCCTTCCCATTCTCACTCAAAGATGCAACAAAAGATTGGTTGTTTGATTTACCAGCTGGGAGTGAGAATACTTGGCTAGAGATGAAGAAACTGTTCTTGGAGCAATATTTTCCAACATCAAAGATAACAAGTGTTCGGAAGAATATTTGTGGCATCAAGCATCATAATGGAGAGTCTCTTCACGAGTACTATGAGCATTTTAAAAAGTTATGTGCCAGTTGTCTGCACCAAAACATACCAAAGTAACTTCTTATCTAATATTTTTATGAAGGATTATTACCAATGGAAAGGTGTTTGGTTGATGCGGTGAGTGGTGGGGCACTTTATGATAAAAATCCCATTGAAGCCAAGATTATGCTTAAGCGAATTACCCCTAACACATAACAATTTAGTACTCGCAACAATGATCAATGAGTAAACGAGGTAAGTACTTCATCTATTGAACATTGTTTAGATGAACTAACATCTTTTGTGAGATAGATTGCAGTTGGACAGGCACAAGTGAAAGTATGCGGAATATGTTCGAACACGAGCCATCTAACTGATGAGTGCCTGACCCTACAAGAGGAAAGTATAAAGTATATGAATGCTATAAGAGGGAAATTTCCAAATCAATACAATTCGTACTCACAAACGTATAACCTAGGTTAGAAGGATCATCCTAACTTGAGTTACAGAGGAAACATGCAACATAATTACTTCCATAATTAGTCGCAAGAAGCACAATAATTTCAACCAAAGCCGCAAGGAGCATAAGGAGCCTCTTCTTCTATTTCAGGTACATCTCTTGACGAAATTATCAAGACCTCTACTGCTTCAACTTAGTCAGAGTGTGCAGTAGCTTAGTCACAGTATACAACAGCTTCAACAAAGTATAATGCAGCTTAATCAAAAAATATCACATCAAGCACAAGGTTTCCACCGCTTACCACCCCCAAACTAACAGGTAAACTAAAGTCTCGAATTGAGAAATCAAGTTGATCATGGAGAAAACTATGCAGCCCAATAAGAATGACTGGATCATAAGATTAGACAATGCACTGTGGGCCTACAGGATGACATATAACACACCAATTAGGATGTCTCTATATAGACTAGTGTTTGGGAAGCTATGTCATATTATGGTGGAATTACAACACAAGGCATATTAGGCTATCAAAAGATGCAATATGAATTTGGATGATGCGGGTGTGTATAGGAAGTTGCAGCTTCAAGAGTTGGAGGAGATGAGGAATGACTCCTATAAGAACGTAATGATATATAAGGAGAAGATTAAGGCTTTCATGATAAGATGATTTTGAGGAAAAGCTTCTCGGTGGGCTAGAAAGTGTTACTATATCACTTAAAGCTCAAATTATTTCCAGGTAAGTTGCGTTCTCGTTGGGTTGCTCTATTTGTTATTATTCATGTCTTTCCTTTTGGTGTAGTAGAGATATAAAGTTTAAAAACCAAAAAAACATTTAAAGTTAATGGTCATTGCTTGAAGTCGTATTATAAAGGCTTTCAAACGGAGAATTTGGAAGTGTTGATGCTAGAAGACATGATTGATGTCACTTGATGAAAGCAATAGGGAGTCGAGCTAGTGACAATAATTAAAGGCGCTACTTAGGAGGCAACCCAAAGGAAGTCAATTTCTGTTTATTTACATTTTCACATTTGTTATTTTCATAAAATGCTTCATTTCTTACATTTGATGTTACATTGGGGACAATGTAAGTTTTAAGTGTGGGGGGTGGGGATCTTAGTTTTTATGCATATTTTGAGCTTAATTATAGCTTATGTGGCTTCTTAGGCCGTTTTCAAAATCAAACAAATAAAATAAAAAATTTTCTTATTTTCTATTGCTTTTAAGATTATATAGTCACAATTACAGTATAAATTGACTAGAAAAATCAATGGCAACTTTGGCATGTACTTTTTCTCTTATAATTGGTTAATATGCATTATCCTTAGAAGAGCAGTGACTAGTGGTAGACAAAAACTAGTGAGATTTTAAGTCATATTAGACTGACACATCCATATTAGTCTTACTGTCTTTTGTTATGTGTGACCTTCATGATATGTATATCATAACTTTGCTTTGATTTTCTACTCAAGAACACATTTTTATCACATGCATTTTTATGAAAATGATTAGGTATTCTTTGTTGTTTACTAACTACATTAGCCAAATAGCCTACCCATTTATATGATTTTTCCTTTGTTAACCCCCTTTGAGCTTTATTAGCCTTTCTTTTGTATAAACCACATTACATGCTTTTAAACCTAACCAAATGTCCTACCCAAGCCTTAAAGCTAGTGGATCATTTGCTGATTGTTAATGATTGTGGATGTACAAAAATATAAGTCTGAGGGTGTGCATATGTATGAGATGGTAATTATTGTTGGGATGCTATTTTATGTCTTGTTAATGGAATTCCTATGTTGATTTTGCTTCTTTCAATTTTAAATGAAAAGAAAGAAAAAATGTTTGAATAAAAATATCAAGAAGGAAGTGCATATGCTTTGCAAAGTTATTTATGATTAGCCTTTCCTACCAAAGTTGTATTGGATGAGTGGTTTTAACATAGTGCATATAAGGCAGATGTTGTTTTGGATGGAGCACTCTTTGTGTTATGTTCATGTGGTATGGTGTGAGAGGTGAATTAAGTTGTAAAATATAATTGTTGCATTCGTCATAGCTGATGGTATCCAATTTTGAATGAATGTTAACTTGTGTACTTAATATCTCATTAAGTGTTACTTTTGCTTCACTAGTTTGATGACTTTTATGCTACATTACCTAAAATACATGTCACCTTACCCAAAATACATCACCCCTTACCCTTTCCCACACTACAACCCTAGAAAAGTCCTTTGATTTATGGTTATGCATGTAACTTTTAATGGTGGAGAAATGAAATGATGTTCAAAGTTATGCATTATTATGATCATGAATGATGTTTGAGTGTACCCATGGAAATATCTTATTTAAACATCTTTTATCCAATTCTACCTTAAGATTACTCAATTTATAAGTATAATGAATGTTAATTGATCATGAGTAGAAGATTTGAATGTTGACTTATTACTATAGGTTTTGAAAGTCATTCATCTTTACTTATGATTATCCATTCTTAGGAAATATGAAAAATGAGTAAGAGTTTTGGCTTGTGATATTGATTTTGAAGATTTGCTTGAGGATGATTAAAAGTTAAGTGTGAGGGAACTTGATATCCGCTTAAATGTTGGTTCATTTGATTTACTACACTTAGTGATTAATGCCTTAGAAATTATTAAGATACTCACTTTAGCTTATACTTGATTTTAGGTACATTTCGAAAGTGAAGGAGCTAAAGTGACCCGAAAGCATATTTATTGAAGCCATCTTCTCAATGTCCACACTCTATTGATTCATGGAGCGAGAAGAAGAAGAGGATTAAAAGAAGAAGAGACAAGATAGAATGTGAAGTAAGGAACAAAGGAAGAAGAGTCTCACGGTAACACATTAGTGTGCATGTGTAACATCCCGTTTCCATAGAACGGGTCGGACCTGAGAAACGGGCCCAAGTGAGGTCAATCGGAGAAGTTAGGA
>JAOTAY010000005.1:19733683-19746658 GCA_025629805.1 Erythroxylum baracoense
GTTCTGACTTAGTTTCTTTTGAACCAACTCCATCTAACTCTCATCTTTACAATCCAACTATACCCAGAATTATTCATGAATACATTTACAAATATTTTCATATGTAAAAAATTTAATATTCACGTGTATGTGTATATCATATAATGCATGAGCACGGAATGCATTTTCTAATCTCTCAATTTTATTTCTCATTTACGGTAGTCCCGACTCTAACTCTTAATATGGGAACGGGATGTTACAATTCTCCCTCTTAATAAATTTCGTCCTTAAAATTTTTATCCGAAACATAAGAAACAAAGGCAGGGGTAATGTTTCCTCTGTTTCCCATTTAACTTAATCACTCGAATAATTTCTTCCACTGGGCTATGGTCAATGGAATCACTCGATCTTTTTTCTCCCAGTAGCTCATTCAGATATCAGAATATCTTAACTGTTTCCTCAATTATTTCAGATTACTCATAATTTCACTTCAATTATCTATAACACATACTTTGGATCGTAACGATATTTCCTGAACATAACCATGCAAACTGTGTGAATCTGTAACATCTTTTATTGATAATACAAATCATAAGTTATTGGTCCTATGCTCTCAATAATTTCATGTGGACCAATACAATTCGAGCATAGTTTATCCTCTTTCCTAATCTGAGCACACTTTTTCTCAATCTACGTACACCTTGGCAACGTGATACTCTCAAAGACAATCCATCTTTCGCTTAATACTTCACAACTCTTTAGTGTTAACACACTCGACTCTGAAGTCTATCACATTATGTTCCATACCCTCGATGTTGATTCACCAAATTTCATTTATCTTACTTGGATCACTTAGTTTCTGACACAGGTCAATTTCACTAATCAACAGTATCTCAAATCAATTCTGGCCTTCAACTATTTTTAGGCCCTCTTCATTTCAATGTAAGGGCGAATGACTCTTTTTGTTGTACAACACCTTACACAGAAATTCTAATGATATCGCTGTGACAATGATAGTGATGTTTAAAATCACTTAGAACTATACATTGATCTCATATTCCTATGAACTCCAAAATATAAGCTTTAAGCATATCTCCAATAGTTAAGCCTGTTACCAACTTATACAAGTAATCACCGATTGCTTCCTATATCATCTCTACACATATAATACACACATGCTTAATATTTTCACTTGTCATGGTGATCCCATTATCAAATGTGCACTCACACAATGAAATCAACTTAACCTTGACAACTTTTTCATCTATCGTTATCATCGTCTCACCTTTCAATTATTTTTAACAGACTTTAAACAACCAGAAATTAAGTGAGAATTTGTCATTTGATTCTCAACGAAAATTGAATGTCGGACGTAGGTCCGATGACTCTGAAATTTTATCTGAACATTCATATAAGATTATGATATATGAGGTATTCATAAATTATTGCATTTCATAAAATGCATGCTTAGATAAAGGCATTGTGACTTGAGTTGCCATTATGAAGTGATTCCATGTAGAGCTTTGCTCTGTGATTTTTCTAATTTGGCACGTAGAGCTAAGTTCCGTGATTTTGTCTGATTGAGCCCTGTGGGCTAATATTTGTATAAGTCTATGATAGGCACTCGGTTACAACAATAAGAAAGAAAGTGAGTCTCATGTGCATTGCTAATGTAAGATCTGAATGATTATAAAGTGTTAAATGTACAATGTGACATGATTGATTAAGTGTATGTGATCCAATGTGATTATATGTTATGTGAAATAATGTGATGCATGAATTGAGTGAACCATCGATGATGGTTATCTCATTGAGTTCGCAAAACTCACCCAAAATTTGCAACTATTTTTCAGGATCAGAAGAATACCTCGTTAGGCCAACGGGAGTGTCTAAAGCATACAAGTGAAGGATAGAGGTCAGGATCAGTCCACGTCTGCATTTCAATTCCTTAATTTGTATTGAATTGTTTGTTCTGCAACTTTTTGTATAAAATTGTTTTCCGAAACAACTAAAATGTTTTGTAATTGTGAAAGGACCCCAATTGGCTATTGTAAATAATTTGGGTTGATTCAAAATGGTCATGAAATAAAGTGGGGCACGATTTGGCTTATGGCTTTTTCTTTATCATGTTTGTGGTTTTCAAAAATGAAAAGGGTATTCATATCGAAATATGAGTGATTGAGTGCTCTAGCATGCCACCCTTGTGAGGCTTGGACTTGGATATCACCCTCGATGTCGGGTTCGGGTCTTGCGGGAGAGGGGTGGGTGCTACATTTATAATAAAACAATTCAATGAATTAATGCATTAAAATCATCTTTTCATAATACCCAATGGATTCATACACAAATAATCGGACTATAACGATTACATGATCATTCATACATGAAACCCAAATCTATACGCATAGGATAACACAATCAATTTCTAAAGAGAAAAAGAAAAAAAATCAATGGAAGGAATGCTTAACCGAGTTGTCAGCATCGATGTCGTCTCCGAACTGGCATTGGGAAGCTACCACTCCATGGGTCTCTCAAGGTTGAGAGCTTTGCCCCTCATCTTCATTAAAACCAAAAGCTCCCAAAAATATTATTCAGCCCCCTTTTCAAAATGTTCCTCGAAGACCAAAACCTCTGTTCTCTTTTAAAACCCACGCTACTATCCTTATTTTTGTTTCAAAACCAACACATTAAAACCCTCCTCACTTCTACATTTAGTTATTACTACCCCAAGTCTGAATTTTCCATTGACTGTGTTACATTTTGGCATGATTTCTACCGTTGTTGTTTTGTCCTCCTTGCTTCCACCAGCTGGACATTGTTTTAGTCTCCTTTTTTCCACCTAATGCACATCTTTTTACTTCATGCTTTTAGCTGCTGGCGTTTTCTTCTTGCTTACCTATCCTCTTGCACTACCATTTTGGTCTAGCTACTACATGAAATGCACACGTTGCTTGCATGAAACACCAAACGTCTACTGCCATTTAGCTCCATGTGATGTTACCATAGCGCTGCTTTAATTTCTTGCTATTATGTCATTTTACATCTGATCTTTCTCTTGACTGATTCTTAGTTGTCTTCTTTTGGACTGAATTTGTTTTCTTCTTACTCTAATTTTCTTCTTCTTACTCCATAAAGACAAGTGAATATTAATCTTCAAAAAATGGCCCAAATATCATGCTTTCGACTTACTTTAACTTCTTGGCTTCCGAATTGTGCCTACAATCACATATGAGTCAAAGTGAGTATCTTAAGCAATTTTATGTCATTAATAGCTAAATGTTATGGTATAATTATATAATCAAATAAGCATATATTAGGATACGATCCCGACTCACCACAACTACAAATTTGAGTATGCAGAGTTAGGTAAATTTTAAATTGCACTCGACACGCACTATCATTAACATACTTTTTTTTGTCAATTTCTTAGCCTACCTTATTTCTTCTTAGTCAGTCACTTTGATGAAAGGTTAATAATGATGCCTACCAATTTAAATGAATGTAATTATAAATTTTTCCAGAAAATGTCATAAAGTAAAAGAACAGGTGTTATATCATAATTAACATACATATTCATCCTTTGTGACCATAAGGTCACAAGTTTAAACCATACAAACTACCTCTTTGTAAAAATTACAAAGGAAAGGATGCATACATTGATGATCATCCCCAAACTATCACAAAGTGGGGAGCCTAGGGCACTGGTGTATGTTGACTTTGAATTTGTTTTCATCCTAAAGACATTTAAACACAAAATTCACAAGTTATTCTGCCTTTATAATTTAAATAACCATGTTTGAATGAAAGCCAATTATGTTAAATTCATGTCATCGACACATGCAACGCACATATCATGCAACCACATGTTCACACAATGTCAACCTAATCAAAAACTAACACAATACAAATACAAAATTTACAAACAAATGTTATGTAAGTGCGTATACGTCCCCACACTTGAACAAAACATTTTGCTCAATGTGGAAACAAGACATAACTAAAAACAACACACATAAAAATATAAAAAACAAAAATTAAAAAATTAAATCAAGGGAAAGAATACTTATGTGGATTGTGGTGGTGACGTCATAAGAGAAGGAACTTGGATACAATTTATGTCATGAACATCCATCAATTAAACTCTCTCCAAAGTAAACATAAAGCATAAAAAATAACAAAGCATTAACAAAATAAAATAAAAATAAAAATAAAACATATCCTAATTCTTGGATTTTCTTCTAAGTAGTGATTGTTTAATGTCATTAGCTTAGCATACTCTTTATATTTGCCATCAATCGGGTCTATAATTGGTGCCACCTTTTTCTCCATATAGTAGTTTAGTATCTTATGAATAATCCACGTGTTATAAGATAATAATAATGACATAATTTATCAAATTAAGAAGTCCAAGTGATTCCATTAATGCCCTTTTCAGTAACAAACTGTTAATAAAATAGGAAATAATAAAACTACCTAAATCTTTGATTGACTAGAACAATTTTCCTTGTAAAAGGATGAATTGCTCTTTTTCTTCCTCAACCATTATCCATTCTTCCAGGTTTTTTCTTGAACATTTCTCTTCTTCAACCTCTATTTCCTTTGTCATCTATTCTTCTTTCCCTTCTTAAACAATAACTTCATTTATGTCATCGACCTTTGTCTCCTCTTCTTTGTAAAGAATTGATAGGCTTCAATAATATACTATATTTAGCTTAGTATCAGTATGCTTATATGGGGTATTCTAAGGCTAGTTTTGCATGCAATATGGATGTTCCCACTTATGATCTAGTGCCTAGGGTATTCTAAGGCCAGTTTTGCATACAATATGGATGTTCCCACTTATGATCTAGTGCCTGATATTGATGAATATAATGGTTACCCCCACAAATGTCGCAAAACAATAAGGATATTAGTTATGCTTTTGTGTTACTTGGAAGACTCCTCATATTCCTTATTAATAATGCATTAGAAAGTAGCCAAACTTGACCTCCAAGTTATGAATGGAAGAGAAGTGGTTCTTCATTATTTAATCAAATTTAGCTTCTGTCCTCTTTTAAATTTCATCCTAGCTATCAAACTTAGAGCTTAACACATCCATCAACTTGTACAACTTTGTCTCCAAGGATCCAAGCTTATCTTGTTTAAAACATGATGGACTTTGTGCTCTCATGTTATTTCTTGTATTGTTAATCCTAGAATAATTTGGGTAATTATGCCACCAAATATTGTATGATTTAAAGTAACTCCTAAATATTATCACCAAGTTAGAAGAAAAGGTTTATAAGTTGCTCAATTTAAGTTTGTTGTTTTTTTAGAGTCTTATGTTAAAGCACCTGTACTCACACAAGAAAAGTATTACAATCCTTAAATCAAAAGAATTCAAATTGAATAAGATGTTAAATCAGTCCCTAGTAACGACGCTAAAAACTTGTTTAAAGTTTTATATAAAAACTTTCGTACCACAAGTATACAGATCGTAACTTATAGTATAAAATATATCATTCCCATGAGGATTAGATTTGTCAAATAACAACTTGAATGCACTTTGTCTAAAGTAATAAAAGATTGAATTGACTGAACTAAAATAAACTAATAAAACTAAATAATTGAACAAGTGAAGCTAGCAATAAGAATGAAGTTAATTAATAATGGAAACTTAGGGATTATTCTATCCTTGTTTTGTCTTTCCTTTATCTTTTTTTATAAATGAATCATGTATTTCTATAGATGAAACTATTTTAACATTACAATGAGATTGGAATTATAGATGCTGTTACTTTGTATTACAAAGGATCTCAAGGGGAATTTAAAAGGAAAAGAGGACAAGATAATAAGAAGCATAAAAAAATTAAAGCCCATCTGCTCTTCATGTCCGTAGAAAGGGAATGTTATGCCATCTCGGATCTGGTTGATTATTCTTGTTAAACTCATTCCTTTATCTTGTTAATTCAATTATACTCGATCCTAGATATCATAATGCTTTGATTATCCTCTCATAAGATTTAATAAAGTAATCTCAATTGAAATAGTTAACAATCAAATTGTAATATCTTGATTTATAAAACTATTCCTAATTACTCAATTGGATTTGAAGTAATCCTAAAGATAATTAACTCATAATCAAGACCTCTCTTCAATTGTTTATTAATATGATAATTATAGGTCTATTAAAGTATCAACTCTCATTTTGCAACTTAACATAATAAATTGATTCAATCTCTCGATTTCTTATCAAGTGTAAGAATAACAAATACCATAAAGCATTAATATATATTGAATTCAACAAGAATAAAGTTTAATAAATTAATTCAAGAATAATCCCTTATATGGATTTAGAAATCAATAATCATGTTCAACATCCCACTAATCAAAATTAACATCCAAGACAGTGAAATATAAGAAGAGAAAACAAAGAAAATAAATTTACGTCTTGATCTAGAAATTCTAGAAAATTGGAGTTGATCTTTATGCCTCCGCTTCGATCTCCTTATTTTTGATGTGCAACCTCTTTTTTGGTGTTTTCCTTTGCCTTAAATACTTCTTGATCCTTCTAGGATTCTTTTTAGGGTTTCACCACTTAATTTGGCTCCAAAAATAGGCCCAAATCATCAAAAGTACAAAAAACTCATGAGTTAGAAAATCTTTGCATGATTGTGCATCTTGTCCAGACTCTCTGTCACAATCGTGTATAAGGATGCACGATTGTGCAAAAGGCTTATCCCCCTTGCAGCTATAATGCTCCCTTTAATGCTCTCGCACCTTGGTACCTTTTTGACTTGTTTCGAAACATATGAATGCCTTTCAGAATGCTTCAAGTAACTTATCCAAAGCTTGAATCACCTCTTGGACATCAATAATAATGAACTCCAACTCTTGAATTCATCCTTTTGAGACTTGTTCATCCATTTAGAAAGTTTAAGTAACAATTTCAAAACTTTATATATGCTTTGTCACACATCATTGCTTTTCCATGTTTCCTATTATTACTTAGATGACTTTATTAGTATTTTTTTCTTATCATCAAAATCATGGGAATTAAATCCACTTCGTTCAATAATATCTTATTTTTAATGTTGTTAAAATATTATGAAAAACCCATAATCCAAATGACAAACAATGTTAGATACATAATTCATGTCACTCCCCTAAGGGTGTGCATCTTCATGTAACTCTCTCTAAGTATATGCTGATACAGAACAAGTGTGCATCTTCATGTAACTCTCTTTTAGTTTATGCTAATACAAAGCAATCTTAAACATACATATCAAAATGCACATCTTTTAAGTATCTTGCCTAAAAATTGAATCAACTCTTGAACATCACCAGTCATAAACTCCAATTTTAGAATCATCTCTTTCAAGACTTGTTTATCCAATTTAAGCTTCAAGAAGTAATTATAAATATTTTCATCATCTTTTAATTACCTTTTCAATATTACCTATCATCATTTGAATAATTTTATTATTTTTTAATATTTTATTGGAGATTATATGTATAAACCTAATTGTTTCAATAGACTTGAATATGATCATAAATTATGAAGTAAAGGATTCAACTAAATATCGAAGGAGGCAATTTATATTAACCCAAAGCCTAACTTCACTTAAAGTTAACTCATAAAAGAGGGTTACTCGACCCATATAAGGCCTAAAGCATATCATGCCTAAAGGATATCCCTTATTAACTAATAGGGGATCATATGATGACTGACCCTTTATACTACATGTCTTTGTATAAGGAACCATCTATGTTCCTGGTTAATTGTCTAAACAAAGTGAGACTCTAAGACCAATTGATATGAACTTAAATATGTGTGCACCTCAAAAGCTAGCTTACAAAGAGAGAAAATAGTGAATATCCACTAAAAGTGGTTAGTTGTAAAAAGTTTTAATAGAGTGTTATAAGATGGGTGATTGGCCACCAATCAATAAATTATCATTGTAATATTTACTTATATATGACTAAATATTATTTTAATACTAACGTCATATTAGGTGTTAGGTTGATGTCTTAGGAAGAAGAAAAATAATAATTTAGAAGTATTCAAGTAAATTGAACTAAAATGTGAAAGATTATGTGTTTGGGAGTAAATAATCTTTAATAAATCATATTTTTTATATTCCAGACTTTAAAGCACTTAACTTGAGATTGTTCTTAGTTTTAATTGTTCTCCATCTTGTTAAATATTTTTTGGAATTCAAATTTTCTTAATTTTTTATTATTGTGTTGAAAAAAATTAATTAGAGAAGTGTTCCACTTTCTGTTAACTATTAAAAAAGAGTTTGCATAGTAAGTTAGACACTAAAAGATATATAAGAGTCGATATAAGCTATTAAAGGGTTCAAAACTATTATTAATTGGGTATGGTATATGTTACCTTATTACTTGATTACATCATTCAATTAAATTAATTGAATTAAGATTTATATAATCTTGAGTCGATATAGAAAGGATATGTATATATATAGAGTTATAATGTTTTAATAAATTGATAAAAGATTGACGCATATTTTTGATGCAGCAATTTACGATTACACGGTGTATTTGATCTTGATAGTATTTAAATATCGAGGCAACCTTATGTACATAATTAATTCCATTTGCTTCATAGTAGAAATGAAATCCAACAATTACCCAATTAGCATAGTCGTTAATACTCCCACTTTCCAATATTAACTTGGAATCCTAGCAATGCCATCTTTCCTTGTGATAACAAACACATTATGTATGAAAGGGTGGATATAACGCCTAACTAATAAAATATGTTACATAAGTTTAACACTGACATTGCAGTTGGATGATTTATGCTTTCTTAAACCATTACAATATATATATATATATATATATATGTCCAAGCCACGACTTCATTAACCTGGACCATTTCTTATTAATTATATTTAAAATTGTTAGCCGAGTAAGCCTGAATCGAAAGATACGCCAGTGGAGGGCAACCAGAGATCGCCGGCGATGAATCTCCCGACGGTGAATGCTTGAGCTTCATTGACACTGAGACTGCCTCGATAGCCAGCCCAATGGACTCTACCTGAAGTTGAAGCCCCAGGGCCTGAGTTCATATACTCTCCATAATACAGCGTATTGAGTGCAAAACTACCAGACCAAGGTGACCACCCAGAAGGGTTAATTGAGTTGTCCAAGAAAGACTGCATGATTACTGTTCTTGAGTATTGTTTCCATGGCCTCCCAAGATATGTAATCCTAGAGGACCCTGCAAGGTCTGATGCTGCTACTATCCTGCAGTTGTGTATAGAAATGCCAGTGTTCTGGTTCTCATCACTTCGACCTTGGGCCGTGACGTAGTTCTTTTGACCAGACATGGGCTTTCTTGCATAGATGTTACAGTTCTGGAAGACAACAGCAGAATTGCCGAATATGAAATCTACTGTCCCATAAATGTCTGTTTCTCTGTAGAACTGGCGCTTGGAAAGAGTGTAGAGAGTGTCCTGATAACCCTCAATTGAACACCGAAAGATCACAGATTTATCAGACCCAACTCGGAGAGCAACAGCTTGACTCTTGCCAGGACCGGCGCTGTTCACAAAGGTTATGTCTCGAGCTATGAATCCATCGCCCATGGCACCTTTAAAAAGGAAGTAGCCAAATTATCTTCTTAAAAAAAAAGATGTTAATGTTGATTGGATTTGGAGGAGATTTTCACAAGCTGGTGATATGACATATTAAGTACGTAGACACATGTAACAATGGTTCACATGCTGGGATTAGGATAAGATGGTGGGCTGAATTCAAATAAACATCACTTGTAATTTAGTAAAATAAAAAATAATATGTCAACCACAATAATTATGTGTAGCTGTTGATTTGATAATATGTCAAACACCTTTCCTTTCATCTACGTGGAGAGTGGAGACATGCAAACAGAAACACTATTAAATACCTTGCCCAAAAAAAAACATTATTAAATAAAAAATAATATGTCAACCACAACAATTATGTGTAGCTGTTGATTTGATAATATTGGAGACATGCAAACAGAAAAATATGATACGTGGAATATCCTAGTAAAGCTTCCAGCTAAGACGCATTAATTCATGCATTCAAGTATGAACTCTTTATATAAACAACCATAGTAAAATGTACATTGATATAAGAAGATACGTAGATACTGTCACTAATAAAAAGATCAGAAAATTTATGTTCGAGTTGGTATTAATTAGAATAGCTACCTTAATGGTTAATAACGAGTGTGAATTTCTTGTAATTGGATAACCCTATTCACCCTACTAAAGCAACTGAATACATGAATCTTCGTCATATCAAATTCTTAATTTAATTTGGGGGTAGTTATAGTAATAATAATATTATCTCTACAAAATTTTCAGACACTAAGAACAAAAGAAACAGAGAGTAGTATATCTCACCAACAGTGGCGGACTGGAAAGTAGAGGAACCAGCTTCGGCGTTTTTGCTACCGACAATGATGCTTTTGCCCTTTCCGTCGCCCACTAACATCACGTTCTTCTGCTTGGTTGGAATCTTTATGTTTTCATGATAAGTTCCTGCTTTCACGTATATTACACTTCTGCCCCCGCCCGACATGGATGCTGTTACTAGCCTTATTGCGTCTCCAATGCTCTTGTGCGTGCCTCTTCCGTCCTTTGCTACTACTGCATGAGCTTTTATAGATATTTCCCCTGCTGATGCTTCTAAAAGCTTCCTTTCTCGGTCATTAACCCATGACGGAAAAATGCTCCCCCTAGCGTTCAACAGCTTCCGCCCACCACTCCCGCCACTATGCTGTTTCAACTTATGACCACTCTCGGAATTGGACATATAGAGTGCTAAAGAAGTGCTTATAATTTGGGTTAAGTTTATCGCCATTGCAAACATGGGCATGTGCTTGTCTACTTGGGTCTTGTCGTTTGCAAGGCTTTCGAGGCATGTTTCTTGGTTGGTAAGTGCTGCACTCAACCATGTTTGGACATCTTCAGGCTCATTCTTGGTGTTTATGACGTTAGAGAGTAGATATGAGCTGTCTTCCAGCAACTCTATGCAATCTGTCATCCCACCAGCTGCCATAGGAGTGACAATCTTGTGATAAGACAGGCTGAGATTTGAAGAGAGGTGTACTAAAGCTGAATCAACTTGGTTGAGGCTAACTCTGATTGAATGATCATAGAGATCTTCTGGGGTCATCCTGGAATTACTCTCCGCTTTCATTGACATAAGAACAGATTCACATGCTGATCTGTAAGGGATACCATTGCAGATTGAGTAGTCCATGGTTGGGACAGTAGTAGCTCCTCGGGAGAACTTTGAGAACCGCGATGGTAATGGATTTGGATTAGATTCAGCCGAGTTAGTCAGGCAGGTGATGATAATGATCAGTATAACAAATGACGTCACGGATAGGGGGCATGTCAAGTTTCGAGACTTTGCATGGGAAGTAATTGCAGATGCCATCCTATTCCTATGTACTGGTTGAAAGGGGAGAGAGCATGAAACACTTGGAACTTCGTAGCTGTTATTTATATAGGAACTTTCTACCCATGTTTTCAACATAAAATAACATTACTAGTGACGAAATTGTACCAATTAATTTAGAGCCTAAGTGTCGCTCTATTCAAAGCGACCCTAATTACAAAGGAATGAAGCAATACCCTCCGTATAGAGATAGAAAGATAAAGAAGAATACTCAACCAATTTAAATAACTCACTTAGATTTGAATTTTTTTGTCCTATTTTAGAAATGAACCAGTACATAGTATTTATAAATACATAAGATATCTCTTTGAAACAATACAACTCTTTAAAAATATAAGATAGTAAATACAAGATCCATGCATAAGAAAAATACAATGAATCTCAAAATATATGAGCCAAATAATGAATCAAGTTTAATTAAATGCTCCACTAATATAATTGCATTTTTTAACATCCTCCCTTAAACTTGATTCTTCTTGGTAACTCCAATCCACGCACGTAGCTTAGCAAACTTTCAAACTTCAATCCTTTGGTAAAAATATCAGCTACTCGACTATCACTTCTCCCATAATAAAGCTCAACTTCTTTGTTCTCAACACACTCCTTTATGAAATAAAACTTTGTATCTATGTGCTTACTTCGATCATGGAGTATAAGATTCTTCCCTAATACTAAAGCAAATTTGTTATCCATAAAAATAGAGGTAACTCCATCTTGAGTCACATGTAGCATCATCAACAACTTTCTTAACCAAATTGCATGTATAATACAAGAAGTAGCTGCAACATATCGGCTTCACATGAAGATAAAGTCACAATGAGTTGTTTTTTAGAACTCCAAATAAAGCAGTGTCACCCATGAAAAATATGAACCCAATTGTGCTCTTTTTATCATCAACATCACCTCCCCAATTACTATTACTATAGCCAACAAATTGAAAACACTACAAGAAAATAGTGAATTAGGGACGGAAAATACCGACAGAAATGACAAATATTTCGTCGGTATCTAACGTTACCGACGGCCAAAAACGTCGAAAATTTAGCCGTAACTAAACTTACCGACGGAACACTTGCTTACCGTCGGTAAAATTACCGACGGAATAAAAATAAACCGTCGGTACCTTCAACTGAAAAGTTACCTACCGTAAGGCATTTTTCGTCGCAAAATTTAGCAACGGTAAGTTGATCGCCCGTTTGTAAATTTAGTATCGGAATGTTTCTAATACGGTTGGTAAAGTTAACGACGGTAACGTCTTGTCCGTCTGTAAATTTTGATCTATTACCGACGAAAAGTATTTTCCGTTGGTATATTTTATAGGCAATTACCGACGGTCTTTGTGTATATTTCCGTCGGTATAGTTTTTATTAATTTTTTTAAAATATATATTTCTATTATATTTAGATTCTAACCGTCTAAAAATTTTATGAATAATATATATTTAATTAGATATAAATAGTTAAATAAAAATTTTGATTAATGAATAAAAATTAAAATATCTTAATTAATAATAAAAACGTTACATTGTAAATAATA
>JAOTAY010000005.1:19746758-19762149 GCA_025629805.1 Erythroxylum baracoense
TTTTATCAAACTTACATATTCAAATTCTCAAATTAACACAAAAATTACAAAAAACATTTTAAATATCATAAAAGGCAATTTATCGAACACTTCATACGCAATATGTATAATCTCAATATAACCAAACATTCACGTTTAACTCTAAAAACATGTTTTTTCTGTAGAAATAATACACTTATAAGAGAGTTTACCTCAAACAACGCACGATAAGTAAGACAATAATCGAAAAACGCGAGAGAAGGAGTCGAAAAACTCTTCACCGAATGGTTTGTGAGGAGAGAAGAAATGAAGGCGCGAGGAGAAAGAAGGGGGTAGGTGCCCGACTTATAGGCGCTGGAGTACCGACGGAACGTATTGTTCCGTTCGTAATCTAGGTTTTCAGACGACGTAACTGCCGACAGTTACCGACGGATAAGCCCATTCCGTCGGTAAAAGAACGGTAATTTAATACGGTGGAAACTCAAATACCGACGGAACAATAATTCCGGCGGTAATCTGCCGACATTGACCAGGTACATAACATTCTGTCGGTACTCTAGGTTTCCCTGCCGACATTTACCGACGGACGCAACATTCTGTCGGTAAAACATCGGTAACTCCACTCAAATATCGACGGAATAACAATTCCGTCGACAAACTAGGTTTTCTGGAAACAGTTACCGACGAACACAACACATTCCGTTGGTGATTAATGCTTATCGTCGGCCTTCATCGAAACGACGACGTTTGTTAACAATTTACCGACGGAAGGAGCGTTCTGTCGGTAAATAAGCAAGTAGATATTACGACGGAACGCGTTTCTGTCGGTAAATGATAACTTTGTTCCGACGGTAACTTAACCGTCAGTAAAGTGGCGTAGCAATTAAATTGCGGGAATGGTTCCTGCATTTTTTCCTGATGTATTGAGTTTTGGCGTCGGTATATGTCGTCGGAGATTATGCCGAAAGTTTTCCTTACAGTATTGTCGACGAATGTATTTTCCGTCACTAACTCACGGTATTTTTTGACGGAATATTTACCTTCTGTCGGTAAGTAGCGATAGAAATCATTCCGTCGGTAATATTCCGACGTTATTACTTGATTTTCTTGTAGTGAAATTAGATTAAGAAGAATAGTGTAGACCATAGTCAATAGGACATTTGATATATCGCAAAATTCTTTTAGCCATTGACACATGAGTACTAGTTGGAGCTTCCATAAAATGAATTACAACCCCCCACTGAAATGAGAATGTCGGGTTTTGTGCAAGTCAATTACCTTAAGCTTCTAACAAGACTCCTAAAAAGAGATGGATCCACCTTTTCACCTTCACTAAACTTTGACAATTTTGTTGCACAATTAATTGGGTTATTAACGAGCTTGCAATTCTTCATCTTAAATTTCTAAAAAATCTTTCTTGCATAAGCCTTTTGAGAAATAAAGATACTATCATCATCTTACTTCACTTCAATGCCAAGGAAATAGCACATAAGTCTTATATCAGTCATTTCAAATTCTTTACTCATTGCCTTCTTAAACTCTTCAAACATCTTTGAATTATTACTCGTGGAGGTCAAGTCATTAACATACAAGCATACAAAAAGAATGCTTCCATTTTCACCTTCTTTGACATAAAGAGAATGTTCTTGGAGAAATTTAATGAATCAATGGCTTTGGAAATATTTATCAATGTAGCTATACCAAGCTATTGGAGCTTATTTCAAGCCATATAATGCCT
Source organism: Erythroxylum baracoense (assembly GCA_025629805.1). Classification (NCBI taxonomy): domain Eukaryota; kingdom Viridiplantae; phylum Streptophyta; class Magnoliopsida; order Malpighiales; family Erythroxylaceae; genus Erythroxylum; species Erythroxylum baracoense. Next base: position 19,748,476 of record JAOTAY010000005.1, read on the forward strand.
TCTTTAACTTCAATACTTTATCTTCATGTTCTTTCACCAAGTACTCCAATGGTTGTTGGATAAACACCTCTTCCTTAAGGTAGCCATTCAAGAATGCCAATTTGACATCTATTTGATAAATCTTCCATCTCTTTTGTGTTGCCAAGGAAACGATTAATTGAATGATCTCTGGTCGAGCCACAAGAGCAAACACCTCATCATAATCTACTCCATATTATTGACTATAGCCTTTAGCAATAAGTTTTGCCTCATACCTCTCTACTTCTTCTTAAGCATTTCTTTTGACTTTATACACCCATTTCACACCAATTGCCTTTTTCCCCTTTAGAAGAGTAGAAAGCTCCCATGTGTCATTATTTTGAATTGCTTGAATCTCTTCATCCATTACACATCTACATTTCTTTTCTTGTATAACTTCTTCAAAGTGTAGTGGCTCAAAATTGATAAAGAGACAAAATAGTTTTTATTTTCTACCATCTCCGTGGATTCATAAAGATCTTATAGACTCCTTCCTTTAGGATCCTCGAATGAGCTTTGAGGAGGACTTTCATTTCTTCTAGGATTGGATGATTAAGAAGGAGTATAAATATCTTCATGCTTGTCATAGTCAAAATCTCCAATCATAGAAAATGAAACACTTTCTTCATTTTTAGGGATGTCCCACTTCCACGAACTTTCTTCATCAAAATCAATATCTCTACTAATTACAATCTTCTCATTGGTAAGATTAAACAACTTATAACCCTTAGAATTAGAGCTATAGCCAATGATGACATGTTTTCATTTTTATCATCTAACTTCAATCTCATCTCTTTAGGACCATAAGCTTATGCTATGCTTCCAAAAATTTGCAAATGAGAAACACTTGGCTTTTTATCGCTCCAAGCTTCTTGAGGAGTCATCCCATAAACACTTCTAATAATAGATAAGTTGGACAAGTATACAATGCAAGCTACAGCTTTGACTCAAAACTCTTTAGGCATATTCTTGCTCTTTAAAATGCTCCCTACCATGTTGAGAATAGATCTATCTTATGTTCCACAATTCCATTTTATTGCAGAGAGTATGAAACCGTAAGAAAATGAAGAATGCCTTTATTTTCACAAAATTTGTTGAACTCAAAGGAAATGAACTCTCCCCCTTTATCCGTCCTCAAAGATTTGAAGACAAATCCACTCTCATTTTCAATTTGGGCTTTGAACTTTTAGAAAACTCCAGAACTTCATCCTTCCTATTCAAAAAATAAACCTAAGTTTTGGGAGAAAAATCATCAATGAAAAGTAAGAAATAATTTGCTTTACTATAAGAAGATGACTTGATTGGGCCACAAATATCGGCATTAACAAGTTGAAGTGGCTTAATGGTTCTTGTGGTGGACTCCTTTGGAAAAGGCTTTCTCACTTGCTTTCCCATGACACACTCTTCACATAATTGATTGGGTTAACTAATGAGAGGCAAACCATTCACCATATTCTCCTTTGCTAATAAATTTAATCCTCCAAAATTTATGACCAAGTCTTATATGCCAAAGCCAAGAAAAGTCTTTGACACATGTCTTCAAGCATCTTGGGTGATCAACATTGACATTAAGCTTGAACATTCTATTCTTTGACATAGGTACCCTTGCTATTAAGTTATGTGCTTCATTTCTCAAAGCGCGGTAAGCATCTTTTAAATGGATGTCATATCCATTTTACTAGCAATTGTCCCATACTCAATATATTTGCTTTTAAAGAAGGAACATAATATACTTGTGAAATAAGTCTATGACTACCATTTTTTTGTAAAGACAAGAATATCATCTTTGCCTTTAATTGAAACTTTTGAATCATTGCCAAAAACAATTTCTCCTTTTTTCTTCTCGTCAAGCTCTATGAATAGCTCCTTATTGTCACTCATATGGTTGCTAGCAATAGTTTCAAGATACCATAAGAATTTATTTTCTTCTCCTTTGTTAGACAATAACAAAAGTACTTCTTCTTCTTCTTCTTCTTTCATCTCCACAAGATTAGTCTCTCTTTGGTTGCTAGTAGCACTCTAACATTTATAGGAATAATGACCATATTTGTGACAATTATGACATTGAATATTACATTTGTCATACCTTCTTCCTCCTCCTCTCCTATAGTAATAGCTTCCACGACCTCTTGAGTTTTGAGATTGTTGGCTTGACTTTTTACTATTAAAGTGATGTGTGCCAACGACCACGACTACGATGATTTCTACCTCTTTCATAGCCTTGACTACAACCTCTTCCTCTTTCTCTTCCTTTTGAGCTAGTGGATTCTTGCTTCTCGTCTTTCGAAGAGAACTTTGCTTGAAAGGCTGAATTAGTGGCTCCTTCTTCTTCAATCTTTCTTCATAAGCTTGCAAGGATCCTTGTAGTTCATCAATGGTCATAGGTTCCAAATCTTGAGATTGTTCAATAGCCATGGCAATAAGGCCAAATTTTAAATAAAAAATATGAATAATTTTCTCCACAACACGAACATCTTCTAAATTCTCGCCATATCTCTTCATTTGATTGGTACTTGCCAAGACTCTTATGAAATAGTCATAGATGGATTCGATCTCTTTCATGTGTAAGGATTCAAATTCTCCTCTTAATGTTTGAAAATGCAGCTTCTTCACCTTGTCCACTCCTCTGTGGGCCTTTTGAAGAATCACCCAGGCTTCCTTTGATTTTGTTGCATTTGACACTTTTTCAAACATTTTATCATCCAATGTCGCATGAATGATGTTAAGAGCATGTTGATCCAATCTACGATTCTTTTATAACATGTTCCTTTGTTGTTGATTCAAAGCTCCTTCATTTTCTGGTTCATCTTATCCTTGTTCTACTATCTCCCATGCATCTTGAGAGCTAAGAATGGCCTTCATATGCACACACCACTTATCATGATTTTCTTTTGTGAGTTTGAGGATTGAAACAACGGAATTAGACATCTTCAAAATAATATGGCTCTGATACAATTTTATTATAAATAAGGGAGATAGAAAGATAAAGAAGAACACTCAAACAATATAAATAACTCACTTGATTTGAATTTCTTGTACCATTTTAGAAATGAACTAATACATGATATTTATAGATACATAAGACACCTCTTTGAAGCAATGCAACTCTTGGAAAACATAAAATAGTAAATGTAAGATACATGCATAAGAAAAATACAATAAATCTCAAAATACATGAACTAAATAATAATGAAGTCTGATTAAATACTCCACTAATATAATTACATTTTTTAACACTCCAATCAACTGTCGGTGGAGATGATTGTCATTGATATAGTTAGAATTGCTTTATCAAATACAAACTTACAATTTAGAATTGTCTTTAGCATCTAACGTGAAACCTATCACTGCGTGTTATAATGTGTTACATCTATCAACTTATTAAGCCAGCAAGATTATCACTGGAAGATTACGAAGTCATTGGTTCACCAATCTTTTCTAATAATAATTGCTGGTATTATCAACATATTTTTTATAAAATAATGCAAGTAATAACTCTATATATGACATGAATAAGATAGCTACTTTACGAGGATCCTTTTCATTCTCACTTTTCAGCGCCCGTGATCTTGACCCGGAAAATAGACCACCAATAGCTATGTAACACTTAAAAGTGGGTTTCTTCTAGTGACTTGTACGCCTAACATTTATCGTAAATATTAGTTAGTTACTAATGCAATCTAAGTAGCTAGCCACAGCGTACCTATAACGGAAATGATACATAACGATACGAGTAGGTTTCGAATATTCTTAAACAAAACCAAACACACATAACACTACAAAGTCCCCAGATGAAGTCTATGGAAAACGACAGCGGAAATCCACGTCAGTTGTGTTGGAATATTTACCCTAGTTGAGTGGTTGTTCAAGTTGTTTTGAGTTTGAAGTTGTATCGTGGAAATATGGTAGGCCAACTTTCTTTATTCAAAAAGTATAAGGCATGCTAGCTAGAAAAGTAATCTATTTTCCATTTCTATTTATGCTCAATATGTAGGGTGTGAAAATGAGCTTTTTCCCTATGAAGATCAATCCAATTTTCAATTTTCGTTCTAGACTTTACGGTTTGATTCTGGATGATAGTCGAGTATCCTTGAGCTATAGTTTTATCAGCAGTGGAGCTTTATATAAATTAAACCACTGGATGCTTCAAGAGAGTCTTAAAATTAAAAGGAAGGGAGCTTTTAGAAAGGGTTTCAATCGCATTCGCAGGCATATTCTTCGTATTTTCGGAAACGAAATTACCACTATTTTTTCTTTTAAGGTTAGGAATCTTCACCATCAATTGCATATTTTACAAACTTGTGGTCCTAATTCCTTTATCATTTGCACGAATTAATTCCACAATCATGCATACGTCTTGACACCAGAATTTATAGAACTACCCTTCTGAAAGGAGGAACAAAAAAAAAAGTTACATGGTTGCATTACCTCTAAAATTCGAGAGACATGCTCAAATCTAATAATTATAATTGTTCCATCTTGATATGGATAAAGGTTGTGTAATAAAAGGCGGTCCAGAAAAAAATATAAGCATGGGAGCAAAGGTTGCCACTTTTAAAAAGACATTAATTATAAGGTATAGTGATCATGTAGGGTTAATTAATTAGGGCCACAGCAAGAGCAACACTTCTGGTTACTTAAAAGTGGTGTAGTGCACATCATCCCTTTTACCTGGTTCTTTAGTTTTATGATTTTATAAAAGTGGTGTAGTGCACATCATCCCTTTTACCTGGTTCTTTAGTTTTATGATTTTATCTTTGAAGTTATAATACTCATCCGCAAATATAATCAAGTCATGTACAGAACCGCCGTATTGAATGGTTTGTTACTAGGAACCTTGTCGAAATAAGGTCTACGTTAACGTATATAAACGAAAGAATTCCAAATTTAGGAAATGAAAGAATTAAGCTTTAACAACTACTTTGATACCATAATAGCGTAAATTACTGTATTATTTATATTTATATTACTAATGCAAGTTTTATTATAGTGAAAGACAACATTTTGTTTTTCTTATGAATTAATTAAACTAATATATATATATATATATATATTTCAATTAAATAATAAAAACTTGTGCAAACCAAAATAGAATCCCAAGTGTATACACATATGTGCAAATTCATTGATTACATGAGATATGCGCATGATTCCCTTCTGTGTTGGGGTTAATTTCATCGGACTCGTTAGACACTATATATCATTCTCTAAATCCAACTTTCATTTTTACGGTGAGAGAGAAAGAGGGCTTAATATACTCATTATCACTGAATTGGTTATAATGTTAACATCGGGGCTTAATTATTGGATGATAATAATTGATAACGGAAACTGTGTTGGAATTAGCATCACACATCCTCTCGGTGTCAAGTGTGAAGTGTGGCCCTAAATCCTCGGCCATTCAGATCACACACCGTCACCCATGGCCATGGAATTGGAAATGGACCACTCTCTTAAGTCATGTCCCAACTACATATCCGTCGAGTTATATACATTAATTAAAACTTCTTCTTTCATCTCCACTCTCTTCCACTTTTTGGACCATCATTGTTTTTTAAAATGCATCATCTTTTATATGAGTTAATGTTACCAGCCTAGCTATAATAAATACCTCTGCCTGAGAACTTGTTTAAGAAATAATGTCTCTTATTTATCAATTGGAAAATAGGAGAAATGTAAATAGGTTTTCAAATTTGTTCAATTTGTTATTCAGTTGAGTCCCTCTACTTTATTTTTGTTCAGTTTAAGCCTCAAGAACCCCACACCTCAAACTTTTAGCTGGACTTCAATTATTGTTGATAACGATTTAAGTTTTAAAAAAACTAAAAGGTTAATTCCGAAAAGGTTCTTTGTAAAAATAACAATTTGAGAAAACAAGAGTAACTACGAGCACTTACAAAAATATTTTTCAGCTAAAGAAGAATAAACACAAGTTTTAGACATAACTTTTAGAATCACACTTAAAACTAATCAGAAGCCCCTAAAAATGTAATTATGTCATTATAATTAATTTCAAAATCATGGCCCAACGTAACCATGTTAAGTGGATTATTAATCTTTGTGAAATATAACTTGTACTAGACTGGTCCCTCTTTGAACATATTTCAAAGACAAAACTAAATGTGTGCCTTTCATTCTTGTGGATTTGTTACTAACTTGTAAAGTTAAGTTGAAGGACATACGTTGGTATCCAAAAACTTGAAGCTATACGAAGACTTGGACAAATAGTCTGTTGTAACTCGCAATTGGTTTGTTGGGATGATAAATTGGACAAGACATGAACGTACTGGAAAGACTAAAGAGCCAATTAGAACCAAATAAATTAAATTAAAGAGTAGTCCCCACGGAGGGCTTATCTTCATCATTTGTTGATTCCAGTCACGTGGCTAACATTGTTTGGAATATGTCAACTTGCCAGTACACAATTTGATCATCTAAGTGCCTCTCATCTTCATTAGGTAAGAGGTTACTCTCGCGCGCAAAGATGTTAACAGCTCATCTTTAACGAAAACATTTACATAATTCTATATTGAAACCATAGCTTCACGAAAAACTTATTTTCTCATCCCTTGTAATTAACAGTAAGGTGATATTAGGATTATTTTTAAATGTATAATTATTTTAATTTTCTATATCAATTAAGTACATGAACTTAGAGAATTAAGGACAATAAATTCAGAATTGTCTTCTCATGATTGTCTTTCATTCTTTGACCATAAATAAAAAAATTAAACTATTGAAGCAACTTCTTCTTATCATTTGCTTCAGTAGTCCTCAACAATTTTCACATTTATTGGTATTGCTACCTATTTATTCGAGAATCATAAAGAACTTCCTGTAAACTAGTTCACTTAGAAATCATAAGAAAAGCAAAGTAAAAGGATTAAGGTAGTTTAGATACCATTTCCATAAGGAGTACAAATAAAATGCTATTGGCTAGTAATTTTAGAAGTTATTCACAGACTTACATTCAATCTAAGTCAAATAGATTCATTCTTATATCATTAAAGGCCAGAGCTTATGGAATATCAAGTGCAAACAATTGTACCCATGAACTCTCAATCAAATTTTAAAAATAAGAGACAGTTCTCGAGATATCAAGATTCTTGTGTGAAATGAGGAAAAACTTAATTGTGCTTTAATAAGTGGAACAATGTGAGTCACTTACACATCATTTAAGCATTGGAGAACCAAAACCTGAAGTTTTTAATTCCTCTTAATGCTAAAGTTAATTATATCAATGAAGAGGGAGATTAGGATTGCAGATTTAGAGGATTCTCCTTGATTATGAATGATGTTCTAAACTATAGGCCTAATTTGGAGGAAGAAGACAAAATTACTTGGAGATATCATATTTATAGGAGATTCACAAACAAATAATGCTTAGATATGCTTAGAGCTCCTATTAATAAAGTCACGTGGTGGAGTATTGAGATATATGTAAATATAGGATATGCGTAAATTTAGGATGTAAAGAATTTCCTTATCTTTAGTTGTTGCTTTTAGGAGATATTTTGTATTAGGAGACATTTGATAAATATTCTATATGGTTGTATATGTACTTATTGAATGGAAATGAGAAGGTAGAACTTATCTTATATAAATTCTTCAATGTGTCAAAGTAAACACCCATTAAAATAGACATTCCTAGGCAGCTAACAACTCGAAATTTAGACCATGACAGGCGGCAACAAGAAGAATGGTCGCGACAGTGATGGCAAGAAAAAAAGCAAGATTTTGGACTCAATCTCTCCCGATTATCTTTATCCAGGAGATAATCTGGACTCAATTTCTCCCAATTATCTTTATCTAGGAGATAATTTAAGACTCAATATATAGTTTAGTTCTCAAAAGGGAATCAAACTATGAAGAATGGGCCAAAGCAATGAAGAATGCCTTCAAGACTAAACAAAAAGTAGGTTTCATCAACAATACAATTGAGGAACTAGTTGAAGGTTTAGCTGAACTTAAGCATTGGTAAAGTGTAAACTCTATGCTTGTGCATTAGATCATGATCACGATAGAACCAGTGGTCAGACATACGCTCACTTATATGGATAACGTCAAAGATCTTTGGTACAAACTCAAGGAGCATTTCTCAATTGGGAATATAATGAGGGTTCATTAGTTGAAGGAGGCTATAAGAAGCTAAAAAAAAATAATGAAATAACATTGTGACGCATTTTGGTCTACTTACGGCTATGTGGGAAGAGTTATCATATAAGTAAAGGTGCCAACATGTTGTTGTGGATGTTGCAAGTGTTATCTTGCTAAAGAGAACCTAGAGGAGAGAGACAAAAACAAGGTTCAAACATTTTTATAAGACTTGACACGACACCGTCTAGAAATATTTATATTAATATTCTAAGCATAGATCTTTTACCCTATTTGGGTTGATTAAGGAAGAACGGCACAAGCAACTTAAAGAGGGTAAAGGATTTATCTTGTGATTCAGGAAGAAAGGCATAAGTAAGTGGCTTGTGATCACGATAAACAAACTAATGATGTTAGATTTGCAATGCAAATAGTGCCCAGGTTTAGGTCGTAAGGCAATAAGAATGAGAAGGTGGTTTGTACAAACTACAAGAAACATAGCCATAAGGTACTAGATTGTTATAAAATCATTAGGTACCTAATAGTTGTGCATTATTCTATGTTTTTCTAAGTAATTGGCATGTGTTTCTTGCATAATTGTTGATTATTGTTGTATTTTAAGATTCATTTTGTATGTTTTCATTTAGTTTGATTTTTATTGTTGTTCTTTTATGTTTGATGTTAATTTAGGGTAAAAATTGAATATTTTTATGTAGGAAGGAAGATTAAGCAATTTAGAGATTGAGCTAGAGATCAAAGAGGAGAAGAGAAGAAGAGACTCTCTGTTGCAAAATCCCACGATCGTGGGAATCATGCCAATTCTGACGATTGTGGGAACTATAATTTGAGACATTATGCGGAGTCTATTAAACTTAGGGTTTCTAGACTATAAAACATAATTAAGCCTCCATGGAGAAAGGGATACGAAACCCTCTGTAGAAAAGAGCCTTTTTGAGTGAAGAATACAAGTTTTGAGTCTTGAGGAAGGTGACGATTCAATGATTAACATCAAGATTGGGAAAATAACACATTAACATCAAGAATTCTAGATTTTGTCAAAGAAGAGAGAGTTTTCTTATTTAATTTTCTGTCAATTTTATCTCTTCTAATCTTTGTAGAATGGAATATTTGAGTGTTGCTGATGTTAAGAAGACCATGATTGGTTGATTTGTTTTTATGGATTGCTTTTGAACTATTTTTGTTAAACTCATATTTTATTAAATTGAATGAAAGTTGTCTTTGATGGTTGTTGATTTTATTTATATCTTCCAATAAATCGAGAAAGTAAGGTTATTCATGTAGGATTGTACAATGAGAGTTGGCAACTTATAAACATACAATCATCACATTGATTGATTAGTTAGAAGAGAGATCTTAGCTAATTCAATTGATCAGTCATAGGATAGTTTAATAACTATTTAAATTGGTGGAGTGATTGGATAGGTTGGGAGATCGTTCAATTGACTTTATTTAATTTGATTAGGGACAATTAATTATACCTTGAGAAAGGATAGTTAATACATTCAAAAATCTTATGTGAGACATAATTCGTTTAATAAAATAGGAGGGAGACAAAATAGGGAGAAAGTGTTCTCTAGTCTTTAAATTCTTAAATTCTAATTTTCTGCACTATGGTATTGTGTATTACTTTTGTTAGTCTTTCAGTTTTAATTTAATTTTCTAGATTATTTACATTATACAATTTCGTTTCTTAAACAAAGTTTAATTTGAATTAAGTGGTGTCTGGGTATCAATTCTTGTGGGATCGATATCTGCTTTTTAACTACAAATCATAACATGTACACTTGCAATTTTTGAGTGTAAAATGAGTAGATTATTTTGCATAAATTACACTCAACAGTGCCCTGAATGATGGCCTTCCAATTAGGGAGAGGCTATGGGAATAGGGGATGAGGTGACCATAATAGTGGAAAAATTCAACCTTCACTTTATAAAAACTGACTGGTAAGAATTTTTCCTCGAATTGGTTATTAGATATAAGAGCATCTTAATATATAACAGGAAACCAAAATGTGATGAGTAAAACTCCGAATATGATTACATATCTAGTAGGCTTGCTAATGGCAAGTCAACGATAATTGTCTATGAAGGAATCATAAACTTAGGAGGATGAGTTAAATTACAACAAGTTTTATTCGTACAAAAATTAAATTACAATCTTATTTCGGTCACTCGCTTGATAGAAGATATAAATTATTTTGCCACGTTTACTAATAAGTTGAGTGTGATACAAGACCACACTTTGAGGATCCTAATTAGTGTGGGTGAACAGCGGGATGGGTCTACTACTTCTGTATCATTGCTTGGGCTCAAACATGATGAGTTGAAGAAGTGGATGCCTTCATTTTTTGGCACTAGTGTGTAGACCATTCTTCTTCCTAAGTAGTTAAATTGCTTCTTATTGTCAGGAATAACACTAGTTGCCTTAAAGAAAATAAGAACTGTGATATATGTTTTCGTGCAAAACAAATGCGAGATGTTTTTCATTCAAGTAATAGTATAGCAATTGAGTTGTTTGCATTGATTCATTACGATGTATGAGGACCTTATCAAGTAGTTTCTTCTTAAAGTGCTTATTATTTTTTAATTTTGTGAATAATTTATAGTTTGGGTTTGTTTGACGCCTAATAAAATAAAGGTTCTTGACACTATTCGTAATGTTTATGTTATGATCTAAACTCAATTTAATTGTTTAGTGAAAAATATACAAAGTTATCAGGGATAGAATTTGTATTAATAAATTTTTTTATTAATAAAATTTTTATTAATTTTTTATTATATAATTAATTATATTTGTATATAATTAATTATATAAAAATATTATTATTAATTAATTATTTTATTTTATTTTATATATTAATTCTATTTAATATAATATTATGACTTAGTCATAGTTGGTATTACGAAACATTATTCAGGATATATTAGGTAGTATACATTTATTTGTTTACGTTCTATCCTAAACCTTCCAAATCGGAGGTTTTCTATTTTCACTGTTTAGGATGGAATGGAACGTAACATGAAACCCTCTGCTTCCATCTCATTCCATTCCATTCCATTATGAAACCTTCAATCAAACGATGGAAGCGTGTTACGTTCCATCCCCTTCCGTCCTCAACCTCTCAACTAAACAGAGCCTAAAGATCATCCTAGGTAGGGTATTTTTCTATGATTGGATAGTGATCTCTAGTTTTATACATATTGTGATTCTGATTGAGCTAGTTATCCTCTCATCGACGATCATTGACATGGTATTTTGTTCTATTAGTCACTTCTCCTATTTCTTAAAAGACATAGGAACAAAACATGGTATCTCGATCCTCTGCTAAAGCAGAATATCATTTGATGGCTACAACAACTTATGAGTTGTTCTGACTTAAAGAGCTTTTATTCTGGCTAGGGATCAAACGTACACAACCTATGTGGTTATATTCTGATAATCAAGTAGCTCTTTATATTGCCTCAAAACCTATTTTCCATGAGCGTACTAAGCATATTGAGGTTGATTTTCATTACTTGCATGATTAGATTTAGTTTAGAAATATTGTAATACGACATGTTTGTAATTACAGTTAGCTTACTGATATATTAGTGAAAACACTTGACAAGGGTTAATTTGACTATCTTCTTCGCAAGTTGGGCATTTAAAATCTCTATGTACCAACTTGAAAGGGAGTATTGGGATATATAAGATATACATAAATTTAGGATGTAAAGATTTTGCATATCTTTAAGTTTTGTTTTCAGGAGATTTTCTATAAATATGTTATATATATACTCATTAAATACAAATAAGAAGACAAAACTTATCCCACATAAATTCTTTATAGAGACTAATCTACCAAATGCCTCAAAACCTTCTTTATAGTCTAGTTAGCTATTAAACGAGGCTTAAAAACCTTGGATAAACTGAAAGATACCTCACTATCTAACAACCTTTATAAACTTTGTAGCCTGGTGTTTAAAAACTCATACTATCTTCTTTTAACCTATTGTTTCTCTACCATGTTCTAATACTAAGCTAGTAATTTTGTAAGGTAGGAATTTATTGCACCAGTGATTGATTCTTTCGTTAAATGCATCCATAAGTGGTATATAATCCATCATGTTGATTTCTTCTAAGATATAGGAATATCTAAATATCTTATAGGAAGAGCTGCATGTTTAAATCCCAACTCTATTGCCATGATTGTTACTTCAGTGTTAACATTTGTTAACAGGTAGGAGGAGCTTTTTGCTTAATTCATTTTCAATCCAGAGATAGCTTGGAATTTCTCTAAAGAGTCCAACATTGGGTTATTGAGGATTTTTTATTCTCAAAACAGTATAGCATAAGCAAGGTGATATGCTTTTATACCTTCTCATTTGTGACGGTACTTAAAATTTGGGTTCCTTAATATGTCCACTTCTTTTATGACAGCTAACACCTCCATTCTAAATACAAAACGTAAGGGGGACAAGGGGTCCCCTTTCCTTAAACCTCAACCTATATTAAAGTGCATTATAGGTTTTCCATAACTATGGCATAGGAAGGGGTTGAGATACATTCCATAATCCAATTTCCAACACATGCTTGGGAATCTAGTTGCTTTTGTATACTGTATAAAAACTTCCAGCTTATTGAGTTATATGTTTTAGTAAGATCAATCTTCATTGTTCAACTTTGTATTGATGGTTTTAAATTATAAGCCTTAAACGATTATTGAATTAGCAGTATGTTACTTATTATGTTCCTTTCTCTCATAATTGCATTATGAGTAGTGTTTGCTATTTTATCAAGACATTTTCTCATTCTCCTTACTAGGATTTTTTAAATAACCTTATACACCATATTGCAGCACCAGATTGGTTTGAATTCATTCAATCTGCTTGTATAATTAGTTTTAGGAATCAAAATAACATATGTGTTGTTCCACTCCTTCAAGATTTTCACTTTTTGAAGAAATCCATGATTACACTAACAACACAAGTTTGTTGGAAGAACCTACCACTGAATCCATCAGGCCTTGGAGCTTTATCTAGGTGTATAGAAAACAAAGCTCCTTTTATCTTCTTCTTAGTAACTTATTGGTAAGTTCTTATTGTCTTACCCTAAGATAGGTCCTATATTCCTTAGCACCTCTTATGGAACTTCCTCTACTTCTTGTTTTATTCCAAGGTACTTCTTGAAATAATCATATTTTATCCTCTTCAGCTTCTCTTGGTTTAAGATTTGTTTCCCCTTATCATCAATTAATTATTTGTGTAGTTTTTGTTCCTCCTGCCTTGAATGGAATTGAATTAGTAACCTGTACATCTTTGAAGCCCTTTGAGCTTGCTTATTTTTTATTTTTTTCTTTAATTATAAGTTTAGGATCTCCAAATCCTCATTATACTTCTACAGTAGCTTAGCTTCCTGCTTTTTTATTGTAACATCCCCTCACCTATGGGAAGGGTAAATTGGTAATTTGGAACGGGTTAGGATTGTTTAAAGTGCATTGACATATTCATGCATTCATATATGCACATAAGTAGCAAATAGTGAATTTTTGCACATGTAAA
>JAOTAY010000005.1:19792832-19812275 GCA_025629805.1 Erythroxylum baracoense
ATCTAGCTATTAAACGAATCAATTCCTAGTTGCGCACCTAGAAATCAATCAATTCAATTAGAAAAAGTAATTCAGAAAATACTCAATGTTCAACAACAAAACAAATTTTATTAAAACTTCTCACACATAATAGATGATAACATGGTTCCCCTCAACCAAGAAAAGGAATTTAGCTACTCATAACGAAAGTGAAATTCAACAAAGAAATAATAACCACAAGTCTCCATCCCTGGTTTTTCCAGAAAATAAAAAAATACTTAGAAAAACACTGCAGAAATTTGAAGCTAACTATGGATGTCGAAAGCAAGAAGATAAATTGCAAATAAACGTAAAACACTACTCCTAAAGTGGCTGTCATGAACAGTAATGCAAATCCCCTTTTATCTCTTTCGATCTCCTCCTTTTTCCTCCTCTCTTGCAAATCACATCTTCCACGTGTTCAAATTGTGAACCTTTATCAATCTGATCTTAAAAGATTATGAGAATCAAAAACGAATTAGATTTAAATTTGAAAGCAGATCTGCATATTTTTTTCTTTCATCCTTGCACGTGGCCACATCTAGTCATAAATTTGCTACCAACCTGGAATTTCAGATTTCTTTGTTTCTTTTGTATCTTTTTAACTTAATTTCATCTCCCAAGTGTTGGAAATCATCTGAAAACAATTAAGACACAAATCCATAAATTTTGAATAATAATTTCAACATGTGAGAGAGATTTATATATCAAATAAGTGTAAAATGACAACTTAACACTAAATAAAGCACCTAATATATTACGATAGAGCTCATAAATTTAATTTTATTAGGTTTAAAGGAGAATAATTATGCTATTATAATGTAGGCAATGGTTTGTAATAACAAGGTACTTATGATTGAATATGTTGAGCTTACTAATTCTAACTTCTTTTAGCTTAGTTTCCAAAAGAAGAAAAAAGAAATGGATTTAACTCCTTTAGATAATCATTTAGAAGATGTTGCTTTTGGGGGATATTTAGCTTCTCACATTCCAATATAGAATATTCATAATTAAGAGTAAGGTGAAGATGGGATGACACATAGTTCTCCCTCTTATATTTCCTTCTTGTTTTGACTTTAAAACCATCCTTATGATTAATACTAAGAAGAGCTAGAGAACTAGAAAGGTGGGGAATTTGTATTTACGATTCCTTTTCTTATGGTACCACCTCAGTATTAGAAATAGATAAAGGATGAATCGTTGTACTAGAATAAATGTCTCCATTTATAAGATCTTCCTTCCTACCTTATCCCCTTTCTCAGGGGGTGAAGTTGAAAAGGTAAAGATTGAAGCATAGCCTGCCCTATAAGTTGTGAATCTTGAATAAAAGAAGTAACATCACCAAAGACAATTGTTTATTTAGAAGTTAAAGCATTGTTAGTGGGAATTTGAGAATGCTCTGTAGTTGAAATTTCTTGAGTTGATGTTTAAGAGTTGCTAATTGGATTACTAAGCACTTAAGGTAGTCTTATTTAATGAATTTCGTACTAGTTCACTTCCATGTCTTACCGATATAATGAGTTAAAAGCCTTAATTGTTATGAAACAAAGACCACATCCATATAAAGTTCATATGCTTCATTCGTCCTCTTTAAAAGATTAAATATGGTAGCTCTTGTTTAATGTCAACAAACATATACACTCCAGCATAAGTAATCCTTTTTATAATAGTTATGGGCTCATCCATACCTATTGGTTTGACAATAAAACTTGCTAGGTAACTTAGGCTATTTATCGTCCAATATTCTGAAGGTATGTTATGAATATTAATCCTGATAGGAATTTGGTTAACATTAACCTCTTGAAGCTAAAATTAAGGTATCCATTATGGAGAAATATTGGCATATTATTAAAATGTCATGGTCCATTTTCAAGAATCTTTGGAGCACTGAGAGAAGAACTAAGTTTAAACATAAACATGCCATGTTCAGATCTTCCAAACCAAAACTCTTTGATGCTTATGAGCCTAGAAGCTTAAAGATGAAAAGGTCTGCCTTTTATCAAGGAAAAGTTAATCAGTGTAGAATGTCATTTGGTTACTTCTTCTATAAAAACCTCAAGAGAAGGAGTAACAATTCATTTATCAGCTTCTAAAAAGGGAGGGCAAAAATATGCAAGCGAGTTGTTGGACAATTATAATTGAGAAATTGTTTTTTAGAGCATGATATTTAGGGCTAAAAGCCAAAATTTGAGAAGTAAAGACATTAGCAATGATAGAAGAATCTTGAACTATCAAATATAGAGGAGTATTAGAAGGAAGATGATGAGAAAAAGATAAAGGAGAAGCCAAGAAACTAGAAGTCGAGGCTAAATGGAGTTTGGTAGGCCATAATACTAGGAAAAGAAAATAAAGGAACTAGTAAGTGAAAACTTGAAATATC
Organism: Erythroxylum baracoense; assembly: GCA_025629805.1. NCBI lineage: Eukaryota > Viridiplantae > Streptophyta > Magnoliopsida > Malpighiales > Erythroxylaceae > Erythroxylum > Erythroxylum baracoense. Next base: position 19,795,231 of record JAOTAY010000005.1, read on the forward strand.
ATAACTAAAAATGTTAAGGAAATTAAACGAGAATATAACGAAAGAAGACAAATTAACAATATGGAAAACATGAAGGCCAAGAAAAATGAGAATAAGGGTATGACTTAGAAAATTTAGAGGAGCAAACGAAGTGAAGATAAAAGAAGCACGAAGCTAGGAGGAGTAGGAAAGAGTGGAAACAAGAAGAAACCACATTAGAGAGAAAACTAGAAAAAGTAAAGACAAGAAGAAAAAGAAAATATTTGGGTAGAACAGACTAAGGATGATGATGAAGAAAAGTTAGATGACTTGAAGAAATAGAACATACAAATATTTCTACCATTGTAGAGTTAGTAGAATCAAACCAAATGACTAAAGTGGAGGAAACTCTCATTGTGCCACCTTTTGAAAATGTTCTTATTATTGCCGGCATGAAATTCTAGGTATTAGCTGACGTAGTTATTTTGGAAACAAATGAATGCCTAAAGTACAAAAATGTTTTTTAAACTTTAAATATTCATTTATATAAATAAATTTTAATTTTGAAAACATTTGAGGTTTTAGCTATTTTAGTAATAAATTTTATACTTGAATTATTTAAATAAACAAAAATTTGTAAAATTTATCTATTTATTTATAATGATATTATTATTTAAATAAATACAAAGTTTTGAAACAAAAATATTATTATTCATTTAAAAGTTGGAGATTGACTCAAAAGCTTATATACTCAAACGTTAATATAATGTTAAATTTTAATATTTTTATGTCATAATTATGGAGATTATCGATGGTATTAATGCAATAAAGTTTTTATTTATTGAATGGAATAAAGTTATTGTAAAAATATTTTTTTGTATGGTTAAATATGAATTAGGACCAGAGAAGTTTCCGAAATATGGATTAATATTATGGTGACGACTATTTTGGCCTATAAACACTTCGTGCTTTGGGGTGAATAGAGAAGCAGAAAGGAACATGGCTTTGGCAACTGTAGCGTCGTCATCATCAGCAGCTGTTGGAGCATGGACGAGGAGAAGAACAACTATCCCCATGCCAACAACTTATTTCTGTACAAATTGCAAGTTCAATAATAACAACACCAACAACATCAAGAAAATGAAGACCTTTGCTTCCCATTTCGAGCTTTCTCCACCACCCATTGATCACGATCTCCTCGTATGTATATTTCTTAATGTAATTTTTGTTTTCAGTTGAGGGTTATGGTTATTTTAGTGGATTTAGTTATACTTTTTGAGTTCTCTCGCGTGCCTTCAGGAAACGTTGGCAATGGAAGGCGCAAAGGTTTCAGAAGATGGTATTATTCAGACATATAACAATGATGATGCAGCAATAAATGCATTTGGAACTGGGGTTGTGGTGAGTGTCCATAATGCTAGTTCTTTATATGTATATTGTCGTATATTGATTGAAATGAATATACTTTCTCATCCTCTGAATATCCTGATTGCTCAGCCAAACTAATGAATTTACATGTCTGTTGAAATTGAAATTGCTTTAGTTTGACACACGACTCTAAATTATATATCAAATTCTCAAAAACACAGGAGTTCCATGATATTGATTCCAATGTTGATCAACTCAACTTAAATTATTGGCTTTTTACTATTTCGTTGAACAATTTATCAGTTATCTGTTATGACGCTTCTAGGTTTATATTGTCTTAAAAACTGGCATTTCTTCAGCAAGCGGTTGTTGATTATGTTCTTTGATTTCTTTTTCCATCAATTCTTGTGGTGGTTTAGGTTTCCAACTTGTCACATTTTGGGCGGATAAGAGGTATCTTTTCACATTTAACTTTCCATATTAACTTTTTTTTTCGTATTTCCACTTCTGAATCCTTATCTTATTCTGTAGAGTGTTTGTAGAACTTTTTGCTACAAATATCTTGTACTCATTCTTTCCTAATTGGTAACTTTCTTCCCATTAACTTCTTCTCCTTACATCACGGCGGTGTGTCTAAAAATCAGGGTTCAATCTCGTGTTTCTTTTGTGTTTATGTTTACTGAGTTTGCTTCTTAGAATATAAGATGGTTACAGAAAAGAACAGGATGATCCTAACCAAAAAAGGGACGCTTCACCCCTTGATCCTTTTTTTTTTCTCCAATGATGGATAAGTGAGACTCTTATTAAACCTTTTTATGCGGTTTTTTATATTTAAAGAAAAAAAATTAGAGAATAGAATGATTTTTTATTATTTAAGTTTTAACTCTTCTATTTATAATACTAGCAAAATGCAATCTAATATTAGTATTCCAAAATAGGAAACCTAAAATTATTACAATATAATACATAGGATAGATAATATAACAATATTAAATAACTAGAATAATATATACAAGAAAAAGTAACAGGACGTAAAATCTCACGTTCTTGTGAATGGTAGAAAGTTGTCTCCAAATTCTAACAAATAAAATCATGGCATAGCTATTATTATACAATACTAGTAGACTTTAATTTGTTGGCTTAAATAACAAGTAATGTATTTTAATAACTTCCACAAGACTTCATGTTTTCCCATTGCATTAATGCTTTAGTGAACTTATTCTTTGTAATGGGATTTGTTTCTGTTGAAGTCACTGGAGATGACCGCATTCAATTTCTTCACAACCAAAGCACTGCAAATTTTGAATGTCTTCTTGAAGGAGAGGTAAAATCTAGAGGGCTATGATAATATGCTAATCATAAAGTCCACAACACACTTGCTACCTTCTTTTCCCCCCTTTTGATGCTGTCATATGTGGTAATTGAGAGGCTTTTGTTCGATTGAAATCTGTAGGGGTGTGATACAATTTTTGTTACACCAACAGCAAGGACAATAGACATTGCATACACATGGATCATGGTACTATCTTTCACCATCCTCACTTTTAGTTGTCAGCAACATAATTACTCTTTTGGTAATAACACTTTTTTGGTCATTTGCAGAAAAATTCAATCATGTTACTGGTTTCATCTGAAACCTGTGGCAACATAATTCAAATGCTTAATAAGTATATTTTCTATACCTCTCAACATATGCTTTTAATTAAGTGTAGGATAGTTATAATGTCATTATTTTTCAGAATTGTCTTCTCCTACAAAAACTGTACCCTGTATTGGGCAGTTATTATCCTGTGGCCTAGGGCTTAAGCTTGTTCCTTTAAAGAGAAGTAAAAGAAAATGGAAGTAATTGGTTTGACAAGCTAGTTTCTTTTTTTTTTTTTTTGGGTGCATTTGTGTGTGTGTGAGAGAGAGAGAGAGGTATAGGACTACTTTTATACTAAAACAGGGTACCCTACCCCATTCCTCTGAAGTAGACAAGTGAATTTGGTAGGTATAATATAGATGAAAGATTTATGGAACCTCTATGTGGTGTGGAAACAAGGAGAGAGTTAATTATTTTCTGAATCAACTTCACTCTATCATCCTTAATTGTCTCCCTGATTGATCTTTTCTGAATTGCTTAGATGCCAAGTATGCCTTGATAATCGATGCACAAGTTTGTCAATGATATGAAACTTCTTTTTGCTGTAATGCATGGAATAAAGCACATGATGTCCTTTCATCTCTGTTTCCTGTATCTTTATTGCAATAATTCCTTACTCTTGAAATTTCTAAGCATTTTTTTGTCATTAATTGTGAAAGAATCCTACACAATTTCCAAGTTTGAGATGTAATCTTATCTAAATGTGTAATATTTTATAGAAGATCATAAACTTGCAAAAGTTTTCAATTATAGCCTAAACTTTAGATTCTATTAATAGATTAAAATAACCTTACCTTTTTAATGATGGCTTACCATTAAAGCCCATATAAAATTACATTAAGCTATGGCTATAGATTCAACACTGCTGAATAAACTGATTGGTGAAAGCATTGATGCCAAAAGTTAAATGGAGGCAGATTTAGTACTGTTGAATAAAGTTGTTGGTAAGAACATTGATGGAAAAAAGTATATGATGATATTTTAGTGTTGTTGTTCATCATGATGATCTTTGGCTATGATTTATATGAAATTGTTTACACGTTCGAAAAGAAAAGAATAGATGCATCTTGGACTTATTTACGAAAAGTTCATGCTATTGTTTTCATCATACAAAAATGCTATTCTTTGGTAGGTACATATTTTTTGCTGACAAAGTCGAGATTCAAGATATTACCAAGAAAACTTGCTTTTTTGTTATGGCAGGACCAGAAAGCAAACATGTAAGCAAGAATTTTATTAGGAAAGTGAAGTTTTGTTTTGGAAGTTCACTGAGTCATTTACTGCTTCTTGTGTGGAAGCAGGTGATGGAAAAGTTGAATCTTGGGGATCTTGTGGGAGAGCCATATGGCACACATCGACATTATACAGTAAGATTTAGTAATTCTCCATTATTGTTTCATGTTTTAATTTTTTTGAAATTATTTTACTAACAAACATGCTTAATTCAATAAACAAAACACATTTATTCTTTGTGATTTTTATAGCATTATACTTTAGCTCAATATGAAGAATAATGAATGGATAAACTTGTTTGTGAGTCTGTTTCTATTTTCTGTCTTCTGTTAGCTTACTGGTGCAAATCTTAAGAATGCTTTTGTTGCTTTGCTTAACCTTTAATCATGTGGCTGTGTGCAAGTTTTTCTGATGTTACATATTACTGAGCTTCTTCGTTTCCATAATAACATTTTCTCCTAATATTGTGCCTGTTCCACGAGAATTTTTTGAGAAATTAAAGGATTGTATTAAAATGTCAAAAGATGTACAAGTACCAACAATTGCCTAGAATAGAAGGTGATATCATGTAAGGCATTAAGAAGGTTTCCAATTGAGACTAGTTACAAAACAGAGCATAAAAGCTCAAAAGATCACGATGCTTTAGGGTTGGGACATAGAGACATCAGTTGCATTAGTTACAAGGAGTACATTAGCAGGTTAGCAAGCTAGATGAATTGCATCAATAAATTACTGGTCAGTTGTTTTTCATTTCTGTTCATCTCTACACATTCTAGGCTATTGATAATCCATAATTGAGGTGAAGTGAGCGAGCTTTCACCATTAGCAACTCCCTTATCTGGCTTCTTAGTCCCCCTGTCATTCCATCCATCTCCGGCTGGGAATGTTGGAAAGTTCTACAGTATCTTTCCCTCCATCTCCAATATGCACAATTGCTCAGAGTTATTTTGAATACCTTCTTGTGTACCAGAAATTGAAATATATGCATGCATGACCATGTAATGATACTTTCCAGGTTACATTCAGGACAGTTGAGGTTGCTCCAGCTGAGAGCCTTCCTCCAAATTGCTTCAGAGAAATCATAACTGAAGAATAGGTGGTGGTGAGATTTCCGGTCCAGGTTGTGTAGACAACAAATGTTGTCAATATCCAATCCTTTAATCCTGTCCTTAGTAAGAAGCTCGTCCTTAGTTGCCAGCTATAGAATGAGCTTTGCTCTTGAATTGGAGTCCTGATCCCACACTAAACTGAACCGTCTAACTTTAGGGCTAAGCATGAATCATTGGTAAAAGATCTAGAAGAGTTGGTATTCCATATAATTCTATCTTCCCTGTCCAAGTTGGGGTTGTAGTCTGGTACATTGGCCACAATATCAGTAAATTCTCTAAGGTTACAGCTCTATTCTCTTCCCCTAACCACCTCCTTGACCTTGGCTTGGCTAGGCATCAAGTGCTTGAGCTATTGGTAGAAAGGAAGCTTGAATTGAGGGTCAAACTTATGCCAATTGCAAACCAAAAAGAGGTCTCATTCCCATTGCCAATGATGATGTATATATTCTGTTGCATCTTATCCCTAAGAATGAGCATTTCAACACTGCCCAAAAAGAAGTTGGAGGGGGTTTTGAAGCCGCAGATGTTATATCAATGTAGGTAATGGGAATGGATCCATTTAACCCATAGGTCTCTTTGTCCACTATTGTTTTCCAAATCATCATTGCCAGGAGCACGTCGTTGGCAACTTTGATAGAATGGATTCCTAATCCTTCTTCATTCTTAGAACAACACCTTGCTCCATCTCACCTTGGCATGTATGTGGTTGTTCAGGTCTCCAGTCCACAAGAAGTTTAGTGGATCTTTCTATGGCCTTGATGACGCTTCGGGATAGAAAAACATGAGAGCTTTAATGCAGATGGATGTTGTTAAGCAGAAAGATGAATAGTTGAATTCTTCCAGCATAAGTTTCTATTACTCCAACATCATATTCTCCATTGGACAACATCGAATAGGGGTTGGTAGTCCCTATTTGTGAGTCCAGTGGTTGTGACTGCCACTACATGGTACTTAAATGGGGGAACTTCAAGTTTCAACCCATCAATATTGGCCAGATAGTCAGCTTGGATTTGATTGTTACCTGATATATACTTGGAGCTTTTTCTGTGTTGATTCTTAGGCTAGATAAAGAGCTGAACTGCCTCAAGGAATCCATTAGCACCTTTTATGTTCTTCTTCAGCTGCACACAAAAGCATGAGGTCATTTGCAAAGGAAAGTTGAAACATCTTGTTTTCTTGCATTTATAGTGAAAAAGGAACCTAGAACTCTCTCTAATGTTCTTGTCAATCAATCTTGAGAGCACCTCTATACAAATGGTGAATAGGTAGGGGGATAAGGGAACCCTCCTGCCTTAACCCCTTTCCTCCTTTAAAGAATCGTGTGGTTTCCCATTAAAAAGGATGCTCCACAGATGTGATGTACATTCTTATTGAGTTGATAAAGAGTGTAAGGAACCACATCACATCCATATCTTCAATGATAAAGGACCATGCTATTGAATCAAAAACTTTCTGAAATCTGTTTTGATTGAATAGCCCTTGACTGTCCTTAAGTAGCCTTGGATTAGTAAGATATTGTCCCCTATATTCCTACCATGTATAAATTCCCCTTGACATGGATTGATGATATCCTTAAGAGAGCTTTTCAACCTAGAGGCAAGCTTCTTGGCCAAGATTTTGTAAATTATATTGCAACATGAAACTGGTTTAAAGTCATGCAAACTAGCAGGATTAATTTTCTTTGGATTCAAAAAAATTAGCATGCAACAATTGGAAAAGAGTTCAAAGATAGCTTTTGATACGTAGTCACCTACTAATTGCCATGATTTTTGAAAGAAGTTGACTTTTAAACCATCTGGTCCAGGTGCTTTCTCAGGGTTTAAACTCCATAAAGCTAACTTGATGTCTTCCTTAGTGAATGGAGCTGTTAAGGATTTGGCTTGCTCCTTATTGATTCGTGAGGAAATAAAGGTCTTGAGGACTTGTAGGCATGGTACCACTTCCATTTCTGAGCCAACAGAATTTTTGAAATAGGATAAAACAACTTCTTTGAGATTAGATTGAGTGGATATGGTAGAGCCATTGGGGCCAGGCAAGCAGCTGATTTTATTTCTGTTATTGCATTATGAAAATAGCGTGTTTTCCTGTCATCATTTTCCAACCACAAGGTTCTAGATCTTTACTTTGGAATAGATGAGTTTCATTCCATAGCTAGCAAGTAGAAAGAGCTTCCTTCTCTGACTGCTTTGTAATTCATCCCTTGGGTCATTATAAGCTCTTGATTGGAATTGGTCCAGTGTTAAGTCTCTTATTGCTCATATTCTACGAGGTCTGCTTGCTTGCCTTCTATTAAAGGCTTTGAGTTCTTCCTTGACTACCTTACGTTTAAGTTTCTTCCACACATATATAAACTTCAAATCCTTTGAAATACACTTTAATTCTTTTAGAAACTGTTGCCTCATTCCCATCAAGATCCAATAGGTAATTGTTGAACTTGAAAGGAGAATGCTTTGGACCAGATGACAACTGCACATGGACTTCTACCGGGGAATGCTCTGAAGCTAAAGGGTGATCAAAATGTGCTTTATTTTTTGAAAAATGATTAAGCCAGTGAGCATTCACCATGGTCCTGTCCAATTTTTTTTTTTTTTATAAGTCAAGATTCTTATTGCTTTTTTCTTAGGAAATTTCTATCAAATTTGAGTTCAGTGGCTCCAATTTTCGTTATATACTCCCTAAATCTGTCATTGAGCATGTTGAGTCCTTTGGTATTGTGTGATGTAGTACCTATGCATGCTGGGCATATCTTGTGGGGATTCTATGGAAATATGATAAACAGGTATTTTCCTAAGCATTTTGCTTTAATTTCATTCTAGTTTATCTTATTTTACTCAGGTTATGATATATTTTCAAGTTAGTAAGAAGATTTGAACTTGGGGTGAGATTTATCCATAATTGGAGGCTATTTCGATGAAAAATGTGGTTAAAATCACCAATCTTGATTGAACATAGTTTAACCAAAGGTTGTTCATGCCAGCAAGTAATTTGCATTAGTCTCTCCATAGTTCAGACCTCTGAAATTCAAAGTTAGCAACATATATATAGGAGATGCTGAGTGTTCTAGAGCTATTAAGTACCACAACTTCCAGATGGACTTATTGAGCTGCAGATTTGACATCTAATACTCTTTATCTTGGCCAAGTTGAAAGCAATAATAATCCTACCATTTGCATGATGTTGGTGATTTGTTAGAACCAATCTTTTCCAAAAAACCATAAGCTAGGTTTGAGATTGCTTTTTTTTTAATTTCAGTTTCCTGGACTTCTACCAAAATATGTTTTATCAGAAAGTCATTCACTACTTGTTTTCTTGGGCAATTGATTCTCCTCACATTCCAAGCAATGATGGACATAACTATTTATGAATGAGTCCATTATGGACTCTGTCTTTAGCTTTCCTCCCTGATTTCCATCTACTTCTTGATGGTTTGTTGCATTCTGCTTCCAGGCTTGGTTTAAGTTGTGTATCCAGGTTTGATTTCCTCTTTGTGCTAAACCAAGTGTTCCTATTCGCCATGCTTAACCATTCTGGTCTTTTCTTCAGAATTCTCTTTGGGTGTGTCAACATTTGTTGTGGTTTGGGTCTCATTCAAGAAAGTAAGCAGGTTTGTGGCTTCTGAGGTATCCGGCTGTTACATGAATTCTTGACTTGTTTCCTTTTCATTCCTTCTCATGTTTGTGGCTTCTTCTGAGTTCATTTGCGTAAAAAAAATCAACAATCTCCTTCTGATTATTTTCTCTGCCTCTAGTACTTCCCTTGCTTCTTCCTGAGGGAGTTCCTGAGCATTCTCATCCTGAACTATATGTTTGTTTCCATTGAATTTGTCAAATTCCCTCTAGTAAAAGCTTCCTTGTTGGCCTCCAAATTGATTTTTCCTGTGGTTTAGTAGGTTTCCATTGGTAGGAAATTGATATGACAGATTCAATGAGTCTTCATCCAGCTTTTCAATTTGAGAGTATCCGGCAGCTCCTTGGATGTATCGACTTCTATGCAGATCTTTGTGTAATCAATTCTGCTTAGAAGCTTTGTTGTGTTCCATGCACAAAGGCTTGCCTATTGAGCTTGCTAGCTAGGCAGCTCAATCTTAACGTACTCCAATATTCGAGGGGTATGTTGTGGAAATGTATCTAGATTGGAACCATCCTCAACTTGCTCTTGTCAAGGATCATTCTAGGCTTCCATTGTTATAGGACAAAAGGCTTCCCATTGATGTGCCAAGGGCCTAGTTCAAGGATCTTCAAAGCATAGGATTCCTTAGTGGATCTGAAAATGAATTAGTGCTCTCCACTGATAAGACTGCTTCTAGGCCATAGTTTTCCACTGTCCTTCTGCCTAGGCTCTCACCATGGGATAAGGGAGCCTCTTATCAGAGAAGCAACCAAACAGGGAGGATGTCCATCTCACTGCACCTGCTTGAAGCACCTGTGAGGGATGTATTATTGCTTTAAACTAGGTGTCGAGTCCCCGATCATGTGTGCTAGTTCCTTCTCTTTGAAACATCAGGCTTCTGTGTTTTAAGGGGATGTCCAGGGGTGGAGGAAGCAGGAAGGTCGGAAGGGATTAGTTGGTTCTGGTTCTGACGTCTGCAAGGGGAGTAAGTGAAGGAAGTTATTTGGAGAGCTTAGTTTGGATGTGGTGGGCAGTTCGGAGAGCTTTGCAAGAAGCTTAGGAGTGGAAGGAAGGGGAGGTGGACAGCCTGAGATAGAGGTTGATTTGGCGAGCTCAGTTTGGATGTGGTGGACATTTCAGGAAGATTTGCTGCAAGAAGGATTGGTGGAGGAACCCTAATTGAGCTCTCCATTGTAATCGGAGAGGATGAGAGGATGTAGGCAACATGAACTTCAGTTTGACAACTCTTGTTAGTACTGGACATACAAAATTGAGATAACACAACTTAGATTTAGATGAACTCTATTGTAAGACAGTTAACAACAACCTTTAGTTTGTATTTACAAAATGAGCAGCAGACTTCATCTTATATTTGGTGCTTATTATGGAGTTTTGGTGGTAATTCCTACTAAACCTATATTGTTGATTTTATTTATTTGGATAGTAAAACTTGTGACAGCAAATTAGGATGATCCTCTCACACAGGAATGAATAATAGATTGTTCAAGCCTTGAAAATTTAAGAGGAGAGAAATTGCTTGAATGTAATCAACAAAGGCACAGAAACAGCAGAATTTTTTTTTTTGCGAAAATGAATAGATTTCATTAGAAGAATATATATACAATCTAGAGGACAAAACTAATATAATCCATAGAATCTAGATTACAGAGATTTATGGTTCCTAGTAAATCGTCTACATCTTGAGATACTTAGTCCAGTATTAATCCAATCCCCATCTGCTCTTCATGCTACTTGTCAGATTTGCAGCTATTCTTCTGGCTAACATGGCCAATCTGCAATGCAGGAATATGGCCTGAAAGACCAGAAACAGCAGAATTAGTGGAAGAGAAAGCCATATGTATAATGTAAATGTAAGCATGTTGGTGGACTCAAAGGAGGAAGTCCTAGTGTTAGGCCCCACCCCAGACCATAAGTAATGGGATTCAAATCATGGCAGGGGTTGGGTTAGGGGTAATTTAAAGTAGTTTATAAAGAAAAGGCACAAGAATGAAAAAAAAGTGTAAGCATCTTAGAACTTGTAGTGTACCATGAAGGCTGCTTTCAAATGGCTAAGGGAAATCATTTTTTTCTTTAAAATGTTTGATGGTTTCCAAAAGATTATGTTAAAGACAAAAAACTTGGTTGCCACTTTGGAGAACCCTCTTCTTTAGAGTTTCGTGGTTTTTGTTGAGATATGTAACGATATGTTGATTCCAATCATATGTTGGTAACTTTGTATATGTTGGTCGTTCTTGTGTCCCTTTGATGCTTGACCTCTCACAGTTACTTGACTTACAACGTAGTGCTGGGCTTTGGTTTGTTTTTGTTCTCTTCTATATAGTTTATAATTTTTTTTTCTGTGGACTATTGTTTTTAATATGCTTTCTGTTTGAAGATGATGCTTTCATTTTGCATAGTCTTTCTCGTTTCTAGATTAACTGGTTCAATTAGTAAGTAAAGGAAATGAAGAAAATATTGAGTTTTATTTTGCATTGAAAGTTACTAGTTAAATTGCCAACACGTATATTATTTAATAGGATAAAACTAGAAATTTTGTCCATTTCAGGTGAATGGAATGCCCATGACTGTAGGGGTGGGCAGTGTTATTTCTGAAGAAGGTTGTTCGTTGTTGATGTCACCTGCTGCTGCTCAACCTGTATGGGATATGCTTCTTTCTCAGGGTGCAGTTCCAATGGGTTCTAATGTCTGGGAGAAACTAAGGATTATTCAAGGTAGTGAATTCTGCATTGTATTTCTCTTCCATAACTTTGACTTCTTTAGTCTATTTTCTTGGTATGCACCATGGTTATTTCCAGTCTTCAAAGTTAAATTTACAGTGGCAGTAAATGTTAATTGGCTTCTCGTGATTGTAGTTTGATTGTGCAAGTTTGAGTCTGGTACTCGAGAGGAAAAAAAAAAATTCATCCTAGGCTTAAACCACAACACAGACGGATTAAACGTGACACTTCAAGACCAACAAGTCTAAGTGGTAATCGGATACGTAAATTATTTACCATTCCTTAGACACATTAGCCTCCTAGTACCAACCTCTTGCTTTGTTGAATCTCAGATCTGACTCGAATCCAATATAGCACCAATGCATTCATAAAATTATGCCATTCTCCTCCTTTTCCAAATTCAAATGTTGGGTTCAGAAAAAAGACAGATAAAGGAATTCCCAATGGCTTGGCAATTAGAAAAATACCCAAAACATTATTGGATATTGTAGTAAGTGTTTAAAATATAGGTTTTAATGGATGAGACAGAGGGATCCAATTCATCTTGTCATCGAGTTACTGTTTATTTTAGTCTCTTAGTAATGGTCTGTCACTAATTGAAAATCTTGGGTTTTAAATCCCAAAAAAAATCATAATTTCCTTTTAGAGGGACAAAAACATATTCATCGTTGTGCAACTGGGGAAGTGTGATTTTAGAATTTCCTCAACTAAATGTATGTCTTTGGTCTTATCTTTAGGATCTTATTTATGTCTGCATAGTCCGTGGTGTGCTCTGCTCACTTAATCATCACATGTATTTAAGTTTACCTCTCCCGAAGTATCTTTAAAATAAGTTGTTACTTATGAACAAAATTTTATGAACTAGGCTAGGATATGGTGTGAATCCCTTGATTACCAGATGTATATAAGAATAGGATGAACCTGAAATTGAGTCGTGTGATTCTTAGCCATATTTGCAAGTGCAGAAAAATTTATTCTTATTTCCCTTGTCTTTAGGGAATGAAATTTTATGAACTAGGCTAACATATGGTATGAATACCTTGTTTAATTAGATTACCAGATGTATATAAGAATAGTATGAACCTGAAATTGAGTTGTGTGATTCTTAGCCATGTTTGCAAGTGCAAACAAATTTATTCTTATTTCCCTTATTTCCTTTGAGCAAGAGAATAACGATCACCACGGGTAGAACTGAGCAGAAATCCTTGAAGCTTGAGTTATAAAATATCTAGAGAATCAATGATCAAATTGAACCAATGCAAACAATTGTATTCTTTTACTATATTGTCACATATGGATTTATCTTTTAGAAAAATTCAGTCAGTCATGATTATAATCACTCCTGGTGCTTGAATAAATTCAAATGTTGGGTTTCAAATTGTAAGATGTTTTAAGTTGGTTAAAGTTATGCATTCTCTGTTAAATTGTGATTCTTGTCGTCTTGTCACTTGGGCTTCTGTTGGGAAATGGCATCCTGTACATGAAACATGTAGGCCTTGTAATTTTTTTATTCAGAGGTATCTTGGAAGTTGAAAGCTTATGCAACTCCAATTCTTTGACAATTCTGTTTGCAATATAAGTCGTGTAAGGATTTTTGCATCCTGCAATCTTCCAGTATGGTACTCTTGCATACTCGTGTTACAAAAAGAATAATAATAAATATAGAACATTGATACGTATTGATTTAATTGCAGTAATATGTTCTAGTGGCAGAACTGCTAGTTCTAGTTGTTTATAATTCCAAAACAGTTATCAACATTGTAGTATTTTTAGGATATTGTGTTAATAACTGCCTTCTATTGGTGAAATTTGAAGTTGGATGTGTATTTAACAATCCATTATACAGGAAGACCTGCTCCTGGTAAAGAACTCACCAAAGAATTCAATGTCCTGGAGGCTGGACTTTGGAACTCTATTTCTTTAAACAAGGGTATGTCACGATTCACAGGCTGATGCTTGTCTTGATTGTCACGACTTTTCTGATTATTTTTTAAAATTTTTTTATAAGGATGTTACAAGGGACAAGAGACTATCTCTAGACTCATTACTTATGATGGAGTCAAGCAGACATTATGGGGAATTCGCCTTTCAGCAAGAGCTGAACCTGGGAGCCCAATCACAATTGATGGGAAGAAGGTAGAACTCATATCCTCCAGCCAATCAGAATAATCTTAATGTTTGCTTTTCCTTTAATCATGTTATTAAAAGGTCGGGTTTTATAGTAAGATGTACCACCATATTGAATGTTTTAGGTGGGAGTCTTGACAAGCTATACTTCTGGACAGAAAGGATCCGACCATTATGGTTTAGGCTATATTAAGAAGAACTTTTCATCAGATGGGATCTCTGTAACTGTCGGAGAAAACACTAATGGAACACTTGTGAAACCGCCTTATCTTGCCAGACAAAGTGTATTGTCAAAGAGCTCCACTTGATATGAAGTTCCATATGTTGAATAATTTCTAATGTAGAATGAAAAGATATTACAATTCATAAATTTTTTGATAATAGCAAAACACAATATTATCAGTAGTTACTCCTAACAACCAAGGGGTGAGTATCAGAACATTATGCTCATTTAACTGCTAAAGGACAAGTTTTTAAGTGCTACATCAAGGGACTATAGTCATGAATATAAAGAATAATTGATATTAACAAGCCTAAATGTACTGCTGATATCCAATTTATAAGATGATAAATGAACAGAATCCAAAATATTTGATGTTTTAAGAATCCACCTAGTTGCTTTTGAGTGCCACAGAGGCAACTGTTTAGTGAATACTTTTATGTCCGATTGTAAGGGCAGTTTCCAAAGGTCGTTCAAAGCGTTATATCGTTCAAGAAGATTTTGATGGTTTGTTCTATACTTGTAAAACTATGTGATACATCAACTTATAGATGTTTTAACTAAAATATTTATACTTGGATTTTTATAAACTTCACACGCATTTAATATAGGGTGAAATTGGTTGATTTCTCATTTCACTTTTGAAAGCAAGTTGAAATATCTAAAACGATTAGAAGATATGAGCATAACCCCGCCACTGAATTTGTCTATAAATATTAACTTTACTGAGAACATCTATAGTTTCATCATCCTGTGTAAATCCTTTAGGAGTAAAATGGATTTGAGTGGAGAATTCTATCTCATACTACTTTTAAGACTGGTAAAATTGAGCAAACAACAACAACCTGATTAAAGGGGATGTTGATATATATGATAAAAGATGCCCCAGACACCTCTCCTTTGTTAAAAAAATTAAGTATGTTTTTGATAATGAAACTTGGAATTCTCGAAACAAGGAAAAAGACCTGCCATATTTGAAGCCTTATTTACTTTCAGTAATTCAATGAAATCTCAAATTCCCAATGTTAATAGACCTTTACAACTTAAAATGATTGTTCTATTTTTATTTTTTACCACTTGCTAGCATAGGGTACAAAGAACCCAACTAGCTTGTTTCACAAGACGCAAAGACCGCGATTTACCAGAATGCATAAGCTGGCAAACAAGATTAAGAGTCGTTGGGTTGAAAACAGATCTCTCAGTCACTAAACCTCTTTTTTATTTCTCATGTTCTCGTGGGGGAATCATCCAGCCAACTATTTGTTTGAGATGTTGCAAGGGATCATATTCATCTTATGGTTTGACGTTTGGGCATGTAAATGCCAGCCAGGTTTATTCCCCCCTGAAAGCTCTCACAAACAATACTTCACTTCATTGTTCCTGTACTAATACTAAGCTTTCCTGTTGCAGAAATTATTGAAGACGACGAAGTTTACCATGCAACGCAGCGGATAGGGAAAAATAGTAGTTACTAGACGCAGCGTTTAGAATAAGATCTATAGGACCACCGATGTATGTGAGTGTAGAGGATGATTTGCGAGTCTATATTACGCATGTGTTCTCACAGATGTAATTGGGTTGGTTATGATGAATGATGTTATTCTCTCTCTCTGAAAATTCTGTGTAATTGTCTCACTTCTCTCTCTCTCACTCTCTCACTTTTGCTCTGTCGTAACAAACCCTGTCGGGGGATATTCGGCGTACGTTGGAGAACATTAATTCTTCAACATTTGGTATCAGAGAGACGAGTCTGGGACCAATCATGGCTGAAGGTACGCACGGCGCTGATTTCCGTAGACTGGAAGATACATTGAAGAACTTCATGGAGGCGCAAGGAAGGAGCAAAAAATTATTTGCAGAGACACAGAGCAGACACGAGCGTCTGTTATTGGACATGAAAGTCAAAAATGAGAAGCTGCTGTCGGAGGTGTAGAGTCGGACTGCCAAACTGGAAAAAGAATTATGGGAGTTACGGACAACAATGTCGTCAGACCACTCGAAACAAGGGGAGGGGAGCAGCATCTCTGATCATATTCCGAAAACCATACACACGCAACACGACAAAGAAGGTCACGCGATATCAACGAGGCTGAGTCGACTCGAATTTCCTCCGTTCGATGGCGATAATGTCAAGTTATGGCTGTATCACTGTGAACAGTTTTTCAATATAGACCAGACGTCGGAACAGATGAGGGTGAACATAGCCGTTTTACACATGGATGAGGGAGCACAGGAATGGTATCGGTTATTTCTCAAGAATCGGAGTAAGACGGAGGTGGTAGAGTAGTCCGAATTTACACAGACCCTGAAACAACAGTTCGATGCAGAGCTTTTTGATGATCCTGTGGGGGACTTCAAGGACCTAAAACAAACGGGGACAGTATTGGAGTATTGTGCGCAGTTCAATCTCATTCCAATCGCTTATCATTATCTGGGGAGTATTTGGTAGGGTTTTTTGTTAAAGGGCTTAAGTCAAAGATTGAGGTTGCGGTGAAGTTGCACGAACCACGGTCGTTGCACCAAGCTTATACGTTAGCCAGGAAACAAGAAGCCATTTTAGTATCTACAGGACTACCGCTGATGAATAGGAACCCAATTGTTCAGAATATGGTTAGTGGGACAGATCAAAGGAGAATACCTACGACACTGCAACGCACCTCTCATACTAAAGGCATACTGCCCACGCCACCTTCAACGTTACGGTCACCCATAACAAGACCTTATAAATCTTCAAAACCCATTAGTAGTAGGGACTTCGATGAAAAACGAGTGAAGGGTCTTTGCTTTTGGTGTGATGAGAAGTACACATTTGGCCACAAATGTCCGAAGAAATAGCTTCAGTTCTATGTGGTCTCGGATGAAGGCGACAATGGGAAATGGTTAGCTGACCAAACGGAGGATGACCAGGAGGAAGGTGAAGTAGGAGACGAACATCCTATGGTTTCTATGCATGCAATGACAAGATTTGACGGAGAAATGGAGTTCAAACAGATGCGTCTAACGGGGGTGTATCAACATCGGCAGATCCAAATCCTCATAGA
>JAOTAY010000005.1:19819628-19835186 GCA_025629805.1 Erythroxylum baracoense
TTCTAATTAACCATTAATTAGTGCAAGCCCAACATTCAATCATGGGCTTTAAAACCTCCATTTATATTTCTTACTTTACTTGATAACCTTCTTTAAGGCCCAGTGGGGAATCTTATTAGACTTAGATAATTCAAGCTCCAATAAGCCCAAAATTAATTTAATCTCATTAGAATTAATTCTAGCTTGTTAAGTAAATGTCATTCTACTAAAAACAATTAGTTGAACTCTGGAATTATTAAATATTATGAGAACACATATTTCAAATAAGATGTCCAATTGCAAACCCTATTATGAACCTTATTATAGCCGTCGACACAATAAAGGGTAAAATTACCATTTTGCCCTTATATTGGTTTTTCCTTCTGGATATCCCTTTTTACTCTATATGGTGATTAACACACAAGATCTCATCTTGGTGTTAAGACTTGATGGGTAACTAGTTTATCAAACTACTAGCGCCAGTTTAATCACCAATTTCTAAAAAATATCTAAAAGTGATGATATCATTACAAACTCTTTATTTGAGTGAATGTTCCATGATACATGTTTCAATTAATAATTCCAACATGCAGACACTGGATTAATACTCTGCAAAAATCTATTCCAATCATATCAAGAATTATAATGAAACACATATGAGTTCACCACTCATCAAGATTGTAGTCTGTAATAAACAAATGCTTAAGTTGTATGTTTTAAGATTAAAGTAACGACCCACTTGATTTTTGAAAACATACTTAATTCCAAATTCATTTAATAGTGCTATTATCAATAGTCAACTACTATTATGATATGAAACTCATCATTCCCTCGAACTAAACTCCTTTACTTACATGTAGATAAATCGCAACACTATAGTCTAAACCATAATCAAACGACCAACTTGATTATTCAACTGTGAATCCATTATTTTAGATTCTTATAATATACATGTTTCCTATACATCTATATGTATATATATATTACTTACAAAAGAATCTCGGTACCTTTTGACTAGATATATAATGCCCATAAAAATCAAACTCTTTTATTTTTATTAATAATAAATATTTTCATTACAAAACTCTAACTGGAAAAAAATTAAGTTATAAGTAAATACATTTGCTTTCCAGGGCACTATATTTACATAACTCCAACAGTAACCTCCGCTTATTTTTCTTATTTTCATTGATAACCTTCTTAGAAGCCAAGTGGGGAATCTAACTGGACTTAAATAATTCAAGCTCTAATAAGACCGGAATTAATTTAATCTCATTAAAATTAATTTTGACTTATTAACCAAATGTCATTCCACTAAAGCCAATTGGTTGAACTCTTGAATTACTTAAAATTATGAGAAACTGTGTTTTAAGAATTATTAATTTGATGTCCAATCGCAAACTCTATTATGAACCATATTATAGCCATCCACACAATAAAGGGTAAAATTACTGTTTTGCCCTTATGTTGGTTTTTCTTCTAGATCTCTCCTTTCACTCTACATGGTGATTAACACACAAGATCTAATCTTGGTGTTAAGACTTGATGGGTAGCTAGTCCATCAAACTACTGGCACTAGTTTAATCACCAACCTCCATAAAACATCTAGAAGTGATGATATAATCATTCATGAAATATGAAAATTCAAAATAAGAAATACTTGAATTAAAACATGAATAAAGTTTGAAAACACAAAACCTCACAAGGTTACAATTAGAATATCGAATCCTCTTGAATCAAAATGATGAGTTTAGTTACACATGACTTTCGCTCCAATAACAAAATAGAAGAAAGACTAAGAATTCCGAAAAACTTAAGAAGAGAGAGCCCTTTTATGTTGTGAGAAACACCCCTTTTATAGGGTTTTCTAATATAATCCTAATCTAACTCTAACTTGTAAAGATGTCTATCTAAAATGAATTCAAAATCAAACTCCTTCATGATAAGGATAACGCTAAATCTTCCAGTCAAACTCCAACTCTTCAAGTGATTGACCTTATCCATGCAACAATCTCTTCACTTTATTCAAAAATTGTCATTATCATCAATAGAGTCTCAATTTAATGCAATCTCTACTTTTTATCTCTTAAAACAAAATAAACATTAATTTCCATGTTTAAGCGCAAAAACAAAGGAGATAATATCAAATAATTAGTTAAGATGAGATCATATCAAATTCTCCCACACCGGACTCATGCTTGTCCTTAAGCATACATCAATTCAATACATTAATCACCTTCACAACAACCTCTCATCTCCTTTCATATCATCCAAAAATATCTAAAAGTTAATTCACATTTAGGGGTTAAGATAAAATAACAATCGAGAGAATAAACATTCATAGGACACATTGTTAAAACATAGCATGTCATCAATTCCATCAAAATCAAATGAATAAGACTTGGCACCCTCACAAGGATTTCACTCTATACACTCAAAGTATTTAGGGTTCATTAAGCTCTCAACAAAACATGGCGAGTTATTTCCATAAGCTTGCTCAAGAATCATATCTCCACCACTAAACAAAATGAACCTAATGTATAAATCAAACAGACTTAATAAGGGTAACATGGCTTAGGTAAGATATGACAAAAGGAACTTTTTGGACAAATAAATTGGAGGGAATCGTATAAACTTATCCACACAAGTATCAACTTAAATCAAAACTCAAATAACATCTCTTTCAATAACTTTTTCTTTTCTTTTCTTTTCTTTTTTGTCTCGTTTTTTCTTTTTTAAACAAAAATATCAAAGAAGAGATTTTGTTTTTTGTTTTGTGTTTTGTGTTTTTTTTTGTTCTTCTCCTCCATTAAAAAAAAATCAAAACAATGCAACTTTAATCATCTAATTAACTTTTCATGGACATAGTCAAAATCCTATGCGAATAAGCTCGACACAATTCCTTCAATTTAAGGGTTCAAAATTATTAAAGATATCAACAAAAAAGGGTAAATTCGGCTTATAACAAGGTTATTATGCAAGAAAGAAAGGTTAAGGCTCAAATTGATTTTTTAAGGATAAAAAGTGAGGTAGGTGTGTTTAGGTCAAAAATGATTATCTTAAATGCCTTCATTATCTTTATACACAAATTCATCAAAAATGTGGTATCAACATGTACTCAAAAGCAAGTTCTGGCATAAACAAGCTATGTTTGATGACACACAACAAAAAGATATATGAACATATATATGATGAATGCTTTTAGGTTTAAAGCTCACGTAGGTGTCAAAAATTGCATCAAGTCTTGCATACTTTTCATTCAACAAAATCAATGAGATTCTTGAAAAATTTTAATGAAAACAATAATCATCCTTATCTCTCTCATGCATTAGATCTTAAACTAAAAATGCATCCTATGAGATCTTAAACTAAAAATGCATCCTAACTTAAGAATTATTCATAAACAATAATCAGAAAATTATGAAGCTATAATGAGGAATAATTAATATATGAATCAGCATATCATGAGTCTAAGCACAAATCACAAAGTTTATCAAAATGAAAACACTCGCTCCCTCACACCTAAATCATACATTGTCCCTAATGCATGCATAAGATACTCACACTTAATAAAGTTAATCAAAGAAAATAAATAGTTGAGGACTTCCCTGAATGGTGAGCATATGAACATTATCCGTGCACGCTTCTTTGTGGTACTAGTTTATGAGCCTACAGTAGATTTAGCATGTATCGATGAGTTGCCTTTTACCATGGTCTTGGTAGTAACCTTAGAACTCCCTATTACACTAAACAAGATAAACAAACATTACTTGAAAAAATATTAACAACGATTGAATAATAATTGAAATTAAACTAAAAGAAAGATTAACTAAAAGTAATTAATAAGAAAAAAGTAATTAAAAACAATAAAAATACAAATAAATAAATAAATAAATAAATGGGCATGGGTGCATTGCTGCTGGTGCGTTTGTGAAGAATTGGAACTGCGATGTTGTTACGGAGTGTTCTGCCTGGAGTTGATGTTGTGTTCTTTGGCGTGTGTGATACGTGGGTGGAAGTGGAGGTTTGCGTGTGTGTTATGGCATGGATGGGAGGAGAGCTTGCTGGGGAGGTTGCGGTGTTGGAAGGATGTTTGCGTATGAGGAAGAGACTGGATAGGCTGCATGAAAGTCAGAGACAGATGCTACGTGTGTTGGAGGCTGTGTGGGTGGAAAAAGATGGAGAGGGTTATGTGCATGAGTAAGTGCTCCAGCTGGTGCGGTGTGTGTGATGTTGCAACACTGGGAGAGAGCATGGAGTAGAAAAAGATGTTGCCCTTCACAGAAGAAAGAATAAATTAGGTTTTTTTTTAAAAATAAATAAATAAATAAAGTAAAATGGAAATAATAAAGAAAAATTTATGTTTTTTAAAATTTTTAAAATTTAATTTTATTTAATTTTAGAGTATTAATCCAGAATACTAACTCACATAAGGCGAGATCTCGCCTTATAAGATTTAGTAGTTTGGATAATCTATGTTTCAAAAACAAACAAACGCATTCTAAAAAGAACTAAAACAAAATAAAATAAAACTATCACATTTTGGGTTGCCTCCCGAAAAACACAATTATTTAATGTTGTTATGCTCGACATGGTCGGTTCTTCTCAAACTTCTATGTAATTGCAGTTTTGTACTCCTTAAGTAGTGCTATTAGTCCTTCCTTTATCTCTTTAGTCAACCTTTTTGAAATTATTGTGGGTAATGACTTTTTATCACCTAAATAGACATACTTTAGGTGATTAGGTAACACCTTCACTTCTATCTTCAGAGCCTGCAAAACAAAAGGTAAGATTTTCTTGTGAGTTATAGTAAGTTCATCATTTAAAGTTTTCGAATCTATTAACATTGTTGACAATGATTCTACAACTTCACAAGTTTCATCAATTTGCTCATTCACTTTCGATTTAGCTTTACACTCCAACTTATCTTTAACTCTCTCTTCTTTAAGCATATCCTGCATAAATGAATCCATAATATCCATATGATAAACGGATTGAAAATCATTCGGGTACTTCATTGCTTCAAAAATGTTAAACTTTACTATTTCTCTATCAAACTCTACGGAAAGAGTACCCTCGCGCACATCGATTATCTTTTTAGCCGTCTTTATAAACGACTTACCCAATAAAATTGAAGTTGAATGTTCCACACTATCTCCATCCATTTTCAAGATGTAAAAATCTACTGAAAATACCAAACCATTAACTTGGACTAAAATATCCTCAATAACTCCAATAGGGCGGACATACGAATGATCAGTTAGTTGGATAATCACATTAATTTCTTATAAAGAATTCAGATTTAAAGCTCGATAAATTGAGTATGGCTTGACATTAATAGACGCACCTAAGTCTAGCATGGCACACTTAATTTTTCTATTACCAATAACACATGGAAATGTAAACATACATGAATCTTTGCATTTTTCCGGTAATTTCCTATTTATCACAGCTAATAAATTCTTACCTAAAATTATTATCTCCTTGTCCTTCAGCTTCCTTTTATTTGTACACAACTCTTTTAAGAATTTTGCATATTTCGGAACCTGCTTGATGGCTTCCATAAGTGGTAAATTGATTTCCACCTTTTTGAAGGTTTCTAAGATCTCTCTTTCATATCCTTCATCTTTTGGTTTAGCCAACCTACTTGGAAAATGAGGTAAACATGCATTAATTGATATTGATAGAGATGAATCATTGTTTACCTTTGTTGATTCTTGAGTTGGAAGTTCTTGTTTCTTTTCTTCATCATCGTGTTTTTCTTACTCCATTAGTAAAGAAGTTTCAAATTGAATTTTCTTACCACTTCTCAAAATCATTGTACTCACATTCTCTTTAAGATTCACCACCCTTTAGGAAGGTAATTTTATCGATGCTTGCACTTCCAATTTACTTACCGAGGTGGCTAATTGAATAATCTAATTTCTCAAGTTTTGAAGACTTGCCTTTGTTTCTTGTTAAAATTATTGAGTATTATTAGCAAGTGCCTTAACAATTTCTTCTAAAAACATACCTAAATTTGAAGATTGAGGTTGAGCATATGTAAAAGCTTGAGGTTGTTTATGAAAATTGTGAGGTTGATATCATTGTTGGCCTCCTTGATTTCCATAGCTCAAGTTTGGATGATCCCTCCATCCTAGATTGTAGTAATTGGAATAGGAGTCATACTTTTGTTGAGGTTGACCAAGAAAATCCCTATTCCGTTAGCTTTTTGAAGAGAGTCTTGTTGCAATGTAGAGCAAATATCTGGAGGATGTCTAGGGAATGAGCATATTTCACACACTCTTGCCAATTGCAATTGACCTATAACCTTCTGACAAACTCGAGCGGCTAAATAAGATATTTTATCCTCAAGGTGCGTGTTACTTACCCCATTCACACGCTTAATAGCTCCATCCATCCTTGTTCCAAATTAATGAGAATTTTCAGCTATAACTGATATCAACTGTTTGGCCGCTCAGGTATTTTGTTTACCAAAGCTCCTCCATTAATTGCGTCAACCATACTTCGATCCATTAGCAATAGTCCTTCATAAAAGTATTGAATCAGAAGTTGATCGGGAATTTGATGATGTGAACAGCTGGCATATAGCTTCTTAAACCTTTCACAATATTCATATAATGTTTCTTTAGTAATTTTTCTTATCCTACTTATCTCCTTTATGATATTTGTTGCTCTTGATGTAGGAAATAACTTCTCCAGAAACATTCCTTTTATCTCGTTTCATGTTATTACTGAGCCAAGTGGAAGATAATAAAGCCAATCCTTTGCCTTATCTTTCAAAGAGAACGGAAATGCCCTGAGAATAATTTGTTCTTCTGTCACCCCTTGTGACTTCATTCCAAAACAGACAACATGAAAAATTTTCAGGTGTTTATGCGGATCTTCATTTGCAAGACCACGAAAAATAGGCAGTAAATGAATTAAACTAGATTTCAATTCGAAATCTACCTCAACATCTAGAAATTGAATGCATAAAGGTTGTTGATTCAAATTTGGTACCGCTAACTCCTACAACATTCTTGGGTTGAGATTTGCCATCTTTTCGTCAGCTTCTTGAACATTAAAGTCTTCACCAATTGTTATATTTATTTCAACTTTCACGTCTGAAGGTGAATGATCGCTTCTTTGTTTAGTCTCTTTTCTCAAACGACGCGCTGTCTTCTCAATTTCTAGATTATATTACAATTTACCTGTATCAGAAGCACGAGTCATACAAGACAAGAAGTTAGCAGTAACTGTAAAAATAAAAATGCAAAGAAATTAAGAAACTTGAAATATGGTGCCAAATTTTGGTCGGATTGTCGAAGCCTCCAAAATAATACCGATTCTTCAAACTTTTGTAGTAGTTGTAAAACCAGGTCAAATTTCTAGAGAACTGAATACTAGTTTCTTAATTTCAAGTAATAAAATTAAATGGGGGGGTTTTTGATGAAATAACTGATCAACTAAAATTAATACGAAAACAAATTAAATCAACCGAGTTTAAAATTGAGAAAATCAAGATTATCAAACTCCAATTCAAAGGAAAGATCTCATCTAATTGTAACATTGATCATTGGCTCAAAAAGAATATTTTCACGATTCAAGCAATTAATCCGAAACATATTAGAATAGCTATAATAAGTCTCAAATTTTCCTAAATTAATTAGTTCAAAGCTAACATCCAAACCAAAACTTACCATCTATTAACTGAATATGATAGCATTCCATATTAAATAAATGATAACAATAAACTTTGTGAAAAAGACTAAACTCTAAATTAAATAATCGAGATATCTGCAATTATTCAATTTAGTTTTTTTGTTTATTATAAGTTAAATATGAAAATTCATAAATAACCTATTTTCTACTTGTACCATTCCTTCGAGACAATTATAGATCACTGAATTCCTAGATAGTGATAGAATAATCAATATTAAATTAAATTGTCAGATTAATCGAATATTAATCATTCATGAAATATTAGAATTCAAAATAAGAAATACTTGAATTAAAACGTGAATAAAAGTTTAAAAATACAAATCCTCACAAGGTTACAATTAGAATATCAAATCTCCTTGAATTAGAATGATGAGTTTAGCCACACATGACTTTCCCTCCAATAACAAAATAGAAAAAAGACTAAGAATTTTGAAAAACGTAAGAAGAAAGAGCCCTTTTTTATTGCGAGAAATGTCTCTTTTATAGGGTTTTCCAATATAATCCTAATCTAACTCTAACTTATAAAGATGTGTATCTAAAACAAATTCAAAATCAAACTCCTTCATGATAAGGATAAGGCGAAGTCTTCCAATTAAACTCCAGCTCTTCATTTGATCAGCTTTATCCACTGCAACAATCTCTTCACTTTATTTAAAATTTGTCATTATCATTAATAGAGTGTCAATTTGATGCAATCTCTACTTTTCATCTCCTAAAACAAAACAAGCATTAATTTTCATATTTAAGCACAAAAATAAATTCAAAACAAAAGAGATAATATCAAATAATTAGTCGAAATGAGATCTTATCAATATGCTGCACACAGAGCAATGAAAACTGGGGAAGTAGATGAAAACACCAAGAACCAACCATATCAAGAATTTAAACGGACCAAATATCCATTCTTTTGGCCTAAAATCTCCATCAAGTTGACCATTCGACCTACAAATCTAATCAATTTTCAAAGTCCAGCCAACAGTTCTTAACAATTTAAATCCCTTAAACTCAAAAGAATTTATAGACAGATCCATGGAATTTGCCCGACTTCAACAATGTTAGGAAAAAGAGAAATTGCCGAATACGAAGACCTATGCTAATAGATTGGTGATCACATGCAAACATTTGATAACTTTCATTGAGTATGCTTGCAAAATAATGGTATGCATAAACAGTGCCAAATAATTGGCAAAATAAAAGACAAACTAAAATGACAAGAATAAATGCCAATGTCCAACTAAGAAGCTACTAAAGCTCACCTGCTAACGTAGGTGTCATCATCAGTATTGACAACAATTTCTTCACCAGCCTCTAAATAGGCAGGTACCTGCACATTTCAAGAAAGGAAGCTTATATATCCTGTACAAGAATACTGCAGATTTTAAATTAAATAATAAGTAACAAAAGGGTTCAAAAACTCAAGCAGACACGGGGCCATAATGTACTTTTTTGTATAAGGGTATATTATATTTTAAATCCAAAATCTAATTTTGCAATATTAACCAGAACTATCAAAAATATCAATCAAATGCTCAAATCTTCAATTTGTTGCAAATATAGCTTACTGTTAACTACTATCAAGTTGAAAGTCAAATTCCTTTCTTAATTGATAATTCAAATCCTTTTTAGAAATGATATTGACATGGATCACTATATAGGTTTGTCCCTTTACAAGTCAGCACACACATGAAATTTAAATAATTATATAATAAAAATAATTTGAAACCAAAAGAACACTCCCCTACTCTTCCTCTCTTCTTCGTTAGCAGTCTATAGTGTGTCCATAACTTGATATCAGACTATGAAAAAGGCTGATAAAACTATACTTGCACAACATAGGAATGTTGCCACTAGAAAATAGAACAGTTGTTCATTATTTTCCCTACAAAGTAAAAGGATGCTCATCGCCAGTAAGGATTTATGCATAAAACTGCAAAAATTCCCAACATCATGATGTATGTAGAAGACATTCATGTCTGTGAAACCATCTTTTTTGACAATGGTAGTCCACACAGGAAATCATTTCCCTCTTAGCTTCTATTTTCAATCGTTCCAAATTGTGCAACCATATCAAGCGCCCTTCTTGATAAATTATTGTGCGCAACAATGAAAACATCAAGAAAATGTTGTTGAGCGAGCTGGGGAGGTATGTTCCTGTCCAATTTTTTTGTTTGAAAGGTTCAGACTTTCAATTTGCTAAAGATTTGAGAGTGTCAATTGTATTGGTCCAACAAAATTGTTGTGAGAAAGATTCAACAACTTGATTTTGAACAAGATGAGTGAGTCAGGATATCAGAGAAGAGACGGAGAGTAGGTGAACTTTTGGGTTTTATATTTATTTTTATTATATAATTATTTAAATGCTACATGTGTGCTGGTATGTAAAGGGACTACTCTATAAGGCGATTCGCGTCAACATTATTAAGGATAGAGTTTTATATTTGCAACAAATTGAAAGTTTGACTATTTAATTATGACTAGTATTACAAAATCAGGCAAAATTTCAGATTTAAATTATAAAAAAAACACAACATACTCCATTGCACAAGACTTCCCTGTTTTGCAAGGGTCATTCATCAATATACACAGCTTTCCCTTTGCATTTTTTTTACAAAGAGGCTATTTCAGTGACCCGAACCTGTGACCTTTTGGTCAGAAAGGAGCAACCTTTACCAGTTGCTCCAAGACTCGCCCTCAAATTTAAATTATAAACATTAAACATTTTGCTACTCAACAGGCTACACCAAGCACCATATCGAAGCCCATATTGGACATTTTACCCAATTAGCATTCTCAAGTGTTAGCCTGTCAACCAGTTCATAAACTCACCACCTTTATCTTCCAATTCAAGCTTTCCAATACTATAACTAAGTTATGGCACTAATACTAGAAAAGATAAAGAACAAAAGAAGTGAATATGCCAACTTACTTGAACATTGAGACCATTGTCCAGCAAAGCCTTAATATACCTACATTTAAGGCAAGTATTAACAAAGTTTCACAGAAAATGGAAAATACATCATTGACAATAAGTTTCATAAAATTAATTATTATGTACGAAGAATTATGCAATCATGAATGGATGAATAATCTAAGGTCAAAAAACCAAAATTATGGGGAAAAAAAAGACACCATGTAACTTCATGCTCACTCATGTAAGAACACAATTAACAAGAATTCCATTTTTACGCCTCACGTACCTCAATTCAACTCTAAAGAAATTATCCCTTTAGTGAACAAACTCAAACTTCAAAAATTGTTGTGACTTCAAAACTTTCAAGTTATTAAGAGTATCAAGATTGTAGAACTGAAATTCTCAAATACCCTTTTATTATTTTGCACTAGGTATACAAATGTTAACGATTTATGATACAATAAATATTTTCCATCCAAATGTTTAATATTTATGATAACAATAAATATTTGCAATCAACAACAATATGAGAAACAAGAATTGTCACCAATAATCAAATTTGATTAGGGAGCTACGAGGATAATAAACGCCACCTAATAGTATGCACGTAAATAACTAATGAATTTCATTGATAACATAGATCTCCAAACAAATGATAGCGTCTATTAATAATTATAAAAACTTTAACGAGTAAAAGAACCAAAAAAATTGTAGCAAGAGATAATATCTTAGTGAATATACGTGCAAAGAGAAGAAAGGAAATAGACAGACAAGATATACCATTGTCCTAGTAAGAAATGGACAAGGAATGCCTGTAGTAGACAAACTAACATCTGAACTTACCTAGGAGTGACTGTAAGCCCCTTTGGATTAGCCTGTGTCTCCTTAATTAAGCATGTCACTTTCTTGGGAACTAATCCAGACAAAGGTCTCCCATCAAATAATTGCAACTTAATTTTCATTTCCTCTGTGACCATAAGATTGTTCCTTTAGTGCTAAAATATTAAGGGCAGGGGAACATGAAAAGAATGCAAAGAAAGAGGTAGTAACGAGAAAGAAGGGAAAGGGGAAGCAAGGTAGAGAGAGAGAGAGTGTGTGTGGGAGAAACACGGAGCTGGGACTAATTTTAATTCAAAAGCAAAGTCTAACTATCAAAACACACTAAACCAAAATAACAAACTGCAAAACAACTTTACATACTCAAATGTTAAAGTAACCAAATACAAACCTTATGAGAATGTTAATAAATTCATGTAACTCATAAGTAATTCGAATAAAAGTCCAAGACCAATCTAATCCTTAGAATCAAGACCTAATCCCACTTGACTGATGTTATCCAAAAATCAGCTCTACACTTAAATTAAAAGTATATACTCACTACATTTACATAACTAAGCGAATCTTTGAACAAGATAAAAATAACTCTACATGAACACCATATCACTTAAATTAAGTATATATTCACAATATTTACAAAACTAAGTTAATCTCTGAACAACACAAACTTAAAAATAATTCAAAATCAACACCATAGCACTAGTGCATCCAAATTGCCTTCAGAAGGTCCTACATCATGAAATTTAATTGAAAGATACCAAATTAGCTAATAAGTTGGTACAATTCCATCAAGAAGGGTGATTATAGTATTAGATGTAAGAAATTGCATTCCAAAAGTTTTTGGATAGATAAGAACGTGGTAAAATCACAATCACACATTGAAAGTCAAAAGCAGGCTAGGGAAATATGGCAAGTCATGATGCCACTTAAATGAGAGCAACCCCATCCAAAGACATATGCCCTAATCATGTTAGTTGAACGGCTGAAGCTAAGTAAAATTGGCCATAAGAGTGAACTTCCAATAATAAATAGATAGATAAGAGCATACAAGGGATTTGTTCATTAAATTATCAGAAGAATAAGCTCCCTCAAGACCCTTAATTAAGTTTTTTACTATAATATAACAGTGAATATCACAACAAAAGACAAAAACCTCATTGTTGAGTTTTACCAACCTTTAAGATATGCAGCGGCCTTGCCGAATATATGTATTGGCACTTCTAATTGCTCAAATTTTTCAGAGCTGAGAAAAGTTATAAACAAAGAGAATTTTATGCATAAGATTATGATATTTGCATGGGAATAGTCTATCTCATGAAGTGGGATACTCGACATGGAACTCACTCCATAAGATATGCCATTTCACCTTCTGTATACAAACATGTGAAAGACCTCTCCTCTACATATACCCCTGTAGCGAGTTTTATCAGAATACAACTAGTGAGAAATTTGCAACAGAGAAAGATTTTTTGTTTATGAGATTTGACCTAAATCAGATTACAAGCTCCTTTTCAATTAGGTTAACAATCAAATAATGGCTAGCAAGGAATAGGACAAACTCCTACTTGGCTCAGCAAATTTGAGGTTCCAACTAGCAATAAGATAGGCATATCTATTTACAACACTACTAATTAACTTCATTCAGGAGAGTAGCTATTAGTTGTTACAGCAAAAGACAACAAAACTAAAGGGTCAAACAACACCAAGGGGATTCTCAACTTCTCAAAATCAGGCTCCTGACAGTTTATTGTTGTATATTATGAACATAAACGTGTAAAATGGCAATGCAAGTTAAAAGTCCCTTTCATAAAAAATGGGTTGAACAAGATATATCAACAATGATATTACATCAGTTGAGTTTATTATTTTAGGATAGGCAATTTGTATTGTGTATATCCCTAACATGTCATTTGGCAGAAGTTGAAATAATGGCTTTTTTGATTAATATACCAAAAGGGGTTATTATTTCCTTTGCTAGTCTAAGAAGTTGAAGTGGAATAAAGTAGCTCCTGATGCATGAAGCTGTGAAAAGACTTGTGTGTGTCAGATCACCAATTCCTTTCCTTTACGTACACAAAATAAAGAAAAAACAAATGTAAACAAATTAAAGAATCAACAATTTTTAAATTTCTTGCAATACATCAAAGAACAATGACAAAATTCTTTCCAAGTCTTCCATCTACACGTCTAAGCATCTCTGTAAGAAATCCAAGAAAGGGATTACCATCACAAGTTCTCAAAATATGGTGGCATTGGTATGGCTCAGGTCAAAATTGACTTTGATAATTCCATGTTTACCTAGAGTTGGGTCCATTGATCATATAAGACAGAAGATTCATCTAATTACCCAACAAGTACTATAACTGGTTAAAGTGTAGATCCATGCTTAAAAGCATCATTATGGACAAAGAGATAAAACCACCAATAATATAGAAGTACGATGCCTGAAGAGAAATATCTCATGAAGAATAAATGAAGGAGAATTTTAGAGGTATAATACAACAAATTCTGCTAAGGAACTGATGGCAAGCAACATACTTTCAACAGCTTCTTCTGTACCAAACCGTAAGTTTTGTTTGCTTCCATTATCAACATCACGAAGCTCCAACTACAAGAAAAAGAGCAGATTTTATAAATGAATATAATTAGAATATTAAAAAAGAATGGGTCAACAAGCCCTTCGAATAGTACTTTAATAAGCAAGCAAGCAATGTTTGGCAAACAAATAACAATGCAATAGTCAAATAACTATATAAACATAAAAAAGGAAAGAAGAATGAAAAGCAAAAAATCAGCTGAACTATGCAACATGTTGAGATACTAAACAGCTGTAAATAGATTATACTAAGATATAGATAGGCTGTAAATAGATAAGATAGAATAAGTTTGAAATCCCTTAAATTAAGGGATTACATTAGATAGTTTTAGATAATTTTCCATATTTAAATTCCCACTTGTAATTTCCTATATATGGCTGTATACTTCCTATTCAATATATGAGAATATATGAAAATTCTTTCCCACATGTATGAGAGCCATAGGGCTTCTTTTTTGAGATTTGTCCTTTGAGCAGCCTTCATTGCTGCACTACCGAAACCTTTTTTTTTTTTTTTGGTTCTTCTCTTGTGTGTTCCAGCCTTCATCGCTGCATTCCTCCTTACCTCTCTTGTGTGATTCTCATTAGGGTAGCCTTAATTGCTGCAGTATTTTCGTCTTCACTGCAGTATCTTCTTCTTAATCATGTCAACCTCCCAAACCATGTACGGGTCAGCCTTATAAGCAAAAACTGATCATCAAGACAAAGGAAATAGCGATCTATCTAAGCATTCTGGTGGAGAAAACTAGGGGAAGGTGAATAAGGACAACCTTTGGCGCACCCACTGCAAGAAACTAAGGCACACAAAGGAAACATGTTGAAAAATACATGATAAACCACTGAGTCGAGAATGGGAAACTGTGGGGGGCAGCAGAGGTCCCAAGCACATATGGTAGGTCAGCCCAAAGTTGAGGAAAATTCAGGAACAAGAGAATTAAACAGTGAAGAAATTGAGAAGCAGAGAAGCTTCTTTGGGACTATCGAAAGACCTTCTAAGACTTGTTCTTTGGTTCTTTCACGTAAACCTTTACTCCCTATTTGCATGAATGCCTCAGAAAATC
Source organism: Erythroxylum baracoense (assembly GCA_025629805.1). Taxonomy (NCBI): domain Eukaryota; kingdom Viridiplantae; phylum Streptophyta; class Magnoliopsida; order Malpighiales; family Erythroxylaceae; genus Erythroxylum; species Erythroxylum baracoense. The sequence continues at coordinate 19,834,717 of JAOTAY010000005.1, forward strand.
TTCATACCAACTCTTGGATAATAGACTGGGGTGCCACAGACCATATGACACCCACATCTCAACTCTTTCACACTTATACTCCATGCCCAAGTAACAAAAAGATTGTGATGGCCAATGGTTCTCTAGTTACTATTGCAGGTTGCAGATATATACACATCACACCTACCCTTATTCTGAAAGGGGTTCTCCATATTCCAAAACTATCGACCAGCCTACTTTATATTCAAAAGCTTGCCCATGATCTTAAATGTTATGCTACTTTCTTTCCTTCTCACTATGTTTTTCAAGATCAGGTCTCGAGGAGGAGGGTCGGACTTGTTAAGGAAAGGGGTGGCCTCTACCTACTTGAATTTCCTCAAAGAGTTAGAAGCAACCTATCTTTGTCATTTCTCAGTTCCTCAAATAAAGATACCATTTGGCTGTATCATCTACGCCTAGGTCATCCATCTTTTAAAGTTTTAAAGGTCATG
>JAOTAY010000005.1:19867172-19890474 GCA_025629805.1 Erythroxylum baracoense
TGAGCATGAGATGTGTCGATTTGCCACACTTGGACCCGTTTCTCTGGTCCGACCCGTTCTCTGGAAACGGGATGTTATATTGAATATTTGAGAATTTGTGTATAAACTAATATAATCAAAGCCTTCCTAAAATGATACCTAAAATGAGATTGAATTAACTTAAGAAAATGATGGAATACTCGGTATTGGTTTCCTATAACTAAAATCCCACTCTCAAAAAATAAGTAAAGGATTGTAGGAAAACAACAAATCTTTCACTAAAGGTGGTTATTATGAGTTAATAGGAATGGAGAACCTAAAACTGAGGAGATAACAAGATGACAAGGGAAATTGGGAGCCTAAAAGTAGTAAACTTACAAATGAGTTGAATAAAAATGATGAAAAAGGGAAAAGAAAGGAATCATATAATGAAACTAACCTTGAGGTGTCTGATCTATTGATAAAAAAGATATCAGTAAGTAAGTTGACCAAATAAGGCTAATTCCAAGCAAACCCCTTAATAATGACACACTCAAGCATAAAGAAGCTAACAAAAGGGACAAAATAAAATCTTAGATGTTTTTACCTCCTCTAATGGAAAATATGAAGTTGTGGAGAGTTTAGAGGCTTTCATCCTAGCATTAAAAAGGAAACTTGGAAGGAAGACCAAAGCCAAAGGGATCAAATACCCATCAAATCTTCTCTACTATCAGTCCTACTTGTAATGTTAGGGGTCTCAACAACCATAAAAAGAAACATGTACTATCAGATTATCTACATACGAGAAAGTTAATGTTAATTAAAGATCTAAGATTTTATTTTGTCCCTCTAATGTTAATTAAAGATAATTAGAAAATCTCCTCTAATGTTAATTAAAGATAATTAGAAAACCTCCTCTAATGTTAATTAAAGATCTAAGATTTTATTTTTAGTTTATTAAAGATAATTAGAAAATCATCTCTAATTATAATACCCAACATAATGGAAGAAGAGTTAAAATATACGACCCTAATAAGCTAGAGTCATAGATTATCTCCTTAATGCGCAAATTCTACACTTACTCACTAAGGTAAAGTTGAATAAATATGGATTATTCTTTTACTTTGTATATGTTGCAAATTTGACTTTATGAATAACTCTTTAGAAGAACTTGGAAAATAGAAGCTCAAATATGAACATTCCTTATATGATCATTGGATATTTCAATAGTACTCTTTATGCCTTAGAATCTAAAGGACGTATGAACTTAAAAGGACCTTATAATGACTTCAAATATTACATCAAGAATGTAGGGGTTACATATCTTAATTATAAAGGAATCCATTTCACATACAGCAATAATAGTAAGGCAGATGGTTTATAAGAAAGAAAATGGATAAAGATGTGCTAAATCATCTTTGGCAAGTGAAATTTTAGGGAAGTAAACCTATCTTTTTTAACTACTTCACCATTCACCAATTAAGATCCATAATATAACTATTTCCCTCATCTAAACAACCCTTTTTAAATTCTTAAACTATATCATAAAAATTAAGGGATTCTAGGAGGTAGTAGAGATAGGTATGGAAAATAAGGTAAAGGGATTTAAGTAACACAAATGTGTCTAAAATTTTTGAATGGTGAAAAAATAACTCAAGGAATTACAATAGAAATTTAGAAGTAATAAATTCTTTAACTTTAAAGAGATGAGGAGCATGCTTACACTAGTAGAATCTGATATTTATTTACATATAAAGAACAAAACCAAGATTAGGAAAGAGAATATATTTTTAAGTAATTATAATAGAACTCTTGATGCCCATAACTCTTTATTAAAGTAGAAATTAAGAGTTCAATAGATGTAAGATAGAGATAAGAACGCTACTTTCTTCTTTAATGTCATTTTATCTAGAAGGAATACAAAATAAATTGCAAACCTAGTTAAGGATAATAGAGAAAGGATTTAAGATATAAAGGATCGAAAAGAGGAGGTCTACAAATACTTTCAAGAAACCTTAGGCACATCTACTAACTATTATTCTTCTTTGTAAACACTCAACTCTTTTATCCCAAAAGCAATCACTATATCAACAAGCTTAGGATCTCATCTGGCTATTACCTACAAGATGTGGAAAAAAAGCCCTAATAGGCCTCAATTACAACAAAGCCCCTAGTCTATATATAAATTAAATGGATTCTTCTACAAAGAATCATGGAGCTGGAAAAAGATTCAAATTAACATGGAAATAATGAAATTCTTTAACTCAAGAAAATAGCTAAAAGATATAAGTAAAACTTATATTTCAATAATACCTAAGATTCTTAATCCTAACTAACTCAAAGATTTTAGGCCTATAGTTTACTATAACACCATATACAAGATCATATCTAAAATACTTACCTCAAGTTTGACTGTAGTGCTAGAATCTCTCGTAAACAAATCTCAAAGTGAATTAGGGGAATGAAATAGGTGATAATATTCTATTCTATAAAAGATTCAAAGGCTATCAAAGTAATGACTTCATTAAGAGTTGTGTATGAAAATTGACTTTGACAATGTCTTTAACTCAATTAATTAGGAATTCATATCACACTCATTAGTGGTTGGTTTTTACTAAAAAGATCATCTACTAGATTGAAAAATGCATCATAGTCACATCTTTTAGTATCCTGATGAATCAAGAGCCATCTCAAGTGTTCAAGGAAGGGAGTGGAGTAAAGCAAGAAAACTCATTATCACCATACTTTTTCTTAATTTGTGATGAGGTATTGACGAAGCTTATTAATTATAACATCATAATGGATCCTTCCTTTAGATTCCACAATAAATGTGGCAAGCTAAGGTTTTTAACCTCTTATTTATAGATGGTCTACTTATGTTTTATAGGGAAGATGCTAGATCAGTTAAAGTACTAATGAAAACTTACATATTTAGCAAGTTTTCAAGCCTAAATATCAACAAAGACAAAAGTTACATATTGATTTCTACTAGAACAAGTTCACAAGCTCAATTGCTCTCCTCTATCTATGATTTGAAGATAGAAAATCTTTTATTCTCATATATAAGAATTCTTATCTCAATAAAAATGACAACATATGGTGATTGTTAACCCTTATTTAAAATGTTCCATATGAGAATTGCTTATTTGTGTAACAAAAGCTTAATGTGTATAAGGAGGCTACAACTCATCAAATCTATATTAAAGAATCTATATGTATACTGGATCTTGCACGTAGTAGTGTCAAAGAACCTCGTAAAGCATTAGAGAGAATGATAACAAACTTCTTATGAAATAGGGATGCTCATTAAAAAACCTTATGCTAAATTCAAACTAATTGATATTGGAGGGCCAAAAGAAGAGGGAGGACTATGGTTATGGTCAATGCAAATCACCAATAAAGAGCTACTTACCAAAAGGATTTAGAGATTCCTAACAGATAAAAAAATTCTTTGGGTGTAATGGATTCAAATGCATTACTTGGATAATTAGTGCCTATGGGAAATCAATTTGAGGTTTGACTCTTGTTATACCTTGATCCAAATCTTCAATCTAAGAGAAATGCTCTATTGGGAAATTAAGCATAAATTAGTATGGAGAAAGCACATAGCTTTGGTTTGATATTTGGAGTGAAAAGGGACAGTTTTACCTATTTCTTGAAGCATTTCATTTAAGGCATTTGTTGAACCCAAAAGCTAAGGTAAAGAATTTATAAAAGGAAATGAATGACATGCAAACTTAAGAGGTTTGTCTAATATTTTAAGAAACGTTTCCTAAAAAGACCCAAACCAACATCTAAAGGACATTATAGGGTGACAGAAACATACATTAGGATTATTCACCATCAACTCCTACTACCAAGTGTTGAGGAATCTAACACCTTAGGTGCACTGCAGCAAGTTGGTATGGTTCAAACAAATTCTTCCTAAGATATGCTTTATACTATGGCTTACCATCAAAAATAGGCTAAGCACTTTGGATAGAATAAGAGGCTCTCAGAGCACAAATCCCAATTGAAAGTTGTGAAATGTAGAGAATGAATCAAGAGACCACCTTTTCTCCAAATATAACTACTTTAAAGGGTTATGCATGATAATTTAAGATTTTTGCTACCGACATTACAATAAAGAGGATTGGGAGAAACTTTTTAGGATTATCTTAGGATTTGGTGTTTATTCTATTTAAAGAGAAAGGAATGAAAGAATCATCAAAAACAAAAGTCAAGACCAGTTAAAGCTCATTAGCTTGGATAAGAGAAAATATTATAACAAACATAAAACAAAACTTTGTAATAGAGGGCATGGTAAGAAGATGGTGCATAAAATGAAAATCAACAAAAAAAGCTATAACATTGCCATCATGATTTAGTAGAAGTAGTTATGTTGTATAATTTTGCATATTTCTAGATAAAAACATAAGAAAAGAGGTTGGTTCTTAAGCCAAAATAGATACTCCTTCAATCTATAATAACGGAAGAGAAAAAAAAAACTCTAAGCCCAGTAATTCTATTATATGTTGCATAACTTTTTCTAAATGTGATCGTAATAATTGCAATCACTTGAGTAACTAGTCATAAGTAGATTATAAGCCAATTTGTACATCTTTCAAGAGCTTTTATTTATTAATACAATTTTTTAATTTTTTTGGATTAATTTATAATTATTGTGTTTGAACTTAACGAATGGTTGTCAATTGTTAAAGGATAACGGTTTTGGTTGTGTTATATATTTGAGTAAGTAGAGTAGATTATGCTATATAGTAATTAGTGAGATAGTGTACGTATTTATATAAGGATATGTGAATGTGTACTTGTGTGACTTTATGTTAATATGTAATGTACACACAAAAGGTAATATGTAATGCACACACAAAAGGTAATAGATTAGTTATTTTTATTTTGCGTCTTAGTGTCGTGCCATGTGATTAGATGTGACTTGATGATTAGGAATACGCGGTGCTGTAGAAGTTTGTGGATGTGATTATACTGTAGTGATATGTGAAACTAGTTGGGACAAAAATCAATGTAATTAGTTGAAGAGGAAATGGACGTAGTCGATTGAATGGAAAACCAAAATAACTAATTTACTGAAGTTGGTCTTTTTACAGTTATATTGACACCTTTTACGAACATTTGTGTGAATTACTTGTATTTAAATTCATATATTGACATTGCATTTTAGATCATTAATCAAGAAGGTGGCTGTATTTTTTAGCATGAGTATGGTAAGAAGTGGTATGTATTTTAGATGTACATGTCTTGATGTTTTATTATTTTATTTTATTACCATCTTAATAATTGGTACGTGTTAGTTAATTCTTTTTATTTCTAGTATAAGCATGAAGAAGAGTAGAGTTAGGATGAGTACTGAAATAATTATCTCTCTCTGGACAACGACGGTTTGCCTGTAGCGCTGTTGTTACTCTTTTCTTATCAAGTGTCGACTTGTCTATTGCTACTGGTGCATTACGATACCTGTAATTAACATATATAGTTGGAATTGTCTGCGGAAGTTTTTGGTTATCCCTCTAAAACATCTTGAGCTCATGTTTCAAGGTAACTAAATACCTTCTCAAATGCACCTTGGCCTTCCCAATTTGAATCCAGTTGTTTTATTCACACGTTGCAATTCCAAATGAAAATAAGAAACGAAAACTGACTAATCTTAACTAAAAAGAGAAAACTTCGGGCGATTGCTCAAACGTGAAATTAAATTGCAGAAGCACTACTCCTGTGAGAAAAACTTCAGGAGATTGCTCAAATGTGAAATTTCAAATTGCAGAAGCACTACTCCTGTGAGCTATTTTGACGTTTTCTCCTGATCACAAGGCCAATGCATCTGAGAATCAATTGGTAGAAGGCGGTAAGAGGCTGCAGTGAAGTTCTTAAACGGAATTAAGTAGTTGTACAAGAATAACAGCACTTATCCAACTTCATTTGGATAGACATCTGCAAGGAATGCATCAAAAGAGACCAATGCCAGACACAATTTAATAAGCAGACAAAAACAAGATGGAGATCAATAAATCTAAATTAAAAAGGAGAAAGTCAAATGATTAAAAAAAAAGATATTAAAGCATAAATTTAATTACAAAAATAGCTCTTCAAATATATGAACCTTCTGCAATCAGTTGTTAAGAAATCTTATTCCCCTTGATTTCAGAATACAGTTAAATGAAGCACATTAACATAAGCCCTCAACACGCAAAAGGGGCCAAGCATGCTTATATTTTCGTCTTCTCCGTTGAGAAAAATATGCATCAGTAATTAATCAAAAGGAAAAAGAGAAATTGCACCATGACAGCAACCCAAACAATCATCAGAAAACAAGATCTCTTACTGAATTCTATGCATCCGCACATCAAAATTTTACACCAATAACTAACAACTTTTTTGATCCCATGTCAGCAGTAATATTGTAGCATTTGTCCCATGAAGTGGCTTAAAACTCAGAGCTACTGAGAATTTGTTGGCCTCTCCATCCTTGAACTTTCCGTTCAAAACAAAGCTTCATTTGTTTGTACATGTAGAAATACATACGGTTTCACCAGAGTAGGCAGCTTACTCGGAATTTTTTGGGTGTCTCCCATGTAAAAGGTTCAGATGTAACTTTATTGGATCAAGTAACTCACTAGAAGCCAATATCAGAATAATTTCAAAGCATAACAAATGGTAGTTTCCCTCACTGGAACTAAAAATAAAATGATGACCAACTTCAGAGCCAAGTCAAAATCAAAGTAGTTCTGGCTGGTTTTGACCAAATTGAAACATGCTGCTCCCGAGTCAATGATCTGTCAGCCATCTTCGAAGCAACCACAGGATTCATATATCATTCTGAACAGGTACAGTACAATTCCACAAGTTTATTTCTGTATAAATATCCTCTTCCAAAGGCCTCATCTCCTTTTGCTGAAAACAACCTTAAGATTACCTCTCTCAGCAAATACTTCAGCGACAACTGTCATTAGAATGATCAGGACAAGTTGTACACATTGCATTACCAATGATCCTTACAAGAACATAGCCCATTATTGAAACAGTGAAACCTGTTATTATCTCTTACAATTATCTCCCTTCCCACCAACGCAGACATCATCTTTATCCAAGTGTGGCAATCCCAACATACTCTAAGATTCTTCACCACCCTAATTACTGATCCTACTTCACCAACAAGAAGGCTAAAACAAATAGCCAATTTTTCACTATGAATCCCAACCATCTCTTCTTTCTCTTCCTCTTCAACATCCTTTAGAACACAGCTCTTATCAGCTGAGTAGCCTTGTGTTCTCATTTTGCTTAATAGTTCTGCCAATAGTCTATAGATATCATGTGATCTCGCATGCGTTCTGTCCCCAACAACAAACTTATGCAACTCATCCTTGTATTCTACACAACTCCATCCCGTTCCCTTTTTGAGTCTTTCTCTTCTCATCATCTGTCTAATGTTAGCTGCATCTTTCCACCTACCTGTTGACGCATAAATGTTAGAAAGTAAAACATAATTTCCAGAGTTTTGTGGTTCAAGATCAAAGAGCTTGTTTGCAGCAAGTTGACCAAATTCAATTCTTTTGTGAATCCTACTCGCATTCAATAGGGAACCATAAACTCCAGAATGTGGTTCCATGGGCATATTGTCAATCAATCTCATTGCTTCATCAAGTTGGCCAACTCTGCCCAACAAATCAACCATACATGCAAAGTGATCTACAGATGGATTTCTTATTGATTCAAATACCTTCCGGCCTTCTTCTAGTAATCCTTCATGGCTGCATGCTGTCAGGACTCCAATATATGTTATACGATCTGGTACGATACCTTCTCCCTTCATTGTTGTCATCAACTCTATGGCATCTTTACCCTGGCCATGAGCAGCAAATCCAGATATCAAGGTATTGTAGGAAACCACATCTCTTATTTCCATTTCGGAAAAGATCCTCTGGGCTTCCTTCATGTTTCCACATTTTGAATACATAAAAATCAAAGAATTATATCCTGAAACAGTCAACTTAATCTCATAGTTACTGATTAAATTGGTCACCCAGTTACCCAATTCTAGGGCACCAAGATGTCCACATGCTGAAAAAACACTTACCACGGTGACTTCATCTGGTCGAAATTGTTTAGTACTAATCATTTCTTTGAACAGTTCAATGGCCACTGTTGAATGGCCATTTTGAGCATAACCTGCAATCATTGAGTTCCACGAAATAACATCTTTATCTGGCATTATAGAGAATAGTTCTCTAGCACTATCCAAATGACCAACCCTTGCATATGCTGAGATCATTGCATTCCATGTAACTGAGCTCTTATAGACCCCCAACTCATCAAAAATTCTCCTAGCACCCTCAAGATTCCCCTGCTTTGCATATAAAGTAAGTAAAGCTGTCTTTACAAAGCAATTCATCTTGAATCCGTTTCCTTTCATAATTTTCAAAATTGAATCAGAAAGAGAGGGATCTCCACATGATGAACAAGCTGATAGAACAGTGACCAATGTAGTTTCATTAGGTTGAACTCCAGCACGGACCATGGCACCCAATAAATTCAGAGCTTCTTCTGCAAAATCATTTTGTGCATAACCCGAAAGCATGGCATTCCAGGATTCAACACTTTTTGCTGGCATCTCATCAAAATACCTCCTTGCAATCACCAAGTCCTTTAACTTAGCATACCCAGTAACCATTTCAGTCCAAGTAATAACATTCCTCTCGGGCATCAAATTAAATAGTCTACAAGCTTCAGCTTCATTCCTCCACTTCCAACATCCAGAAATCACCGAATTCCAATCCGGTAGCCTTTTATCAGTCATTTCATCGAACAATTTCCAAGCAACCTCAAAAGGGCCATGCTTGCAGTACGTGTCCAACATTACATTGCGAATATAAGGATCATTGGCATGACCGAGTTTCAGGACATGGGCGTGGAACGCAATGCAAGCTTCACCGGCAGCTTTAATTACTAATGGGAACACAAAAGCACCAGGCTTTACATTTCCCCCACTACGTATAATGTGTCTAAACAAAGATAAAACTTGATGATGGGCAGTACCCAACTGGGACAAATACCTGAGCATGGCCGTGAACACATGAAAATCTGGGTAAGTAGCTGAGCTGAAAACGAGACGAGAGTAACGCAGTGGGGCATTGAGAAGCCTGCAGTGGGTGAGAACCAGCGAGACCCAGTAGCCATGGTGGTGGAGAGAGCCGTGAATGAGATGTGCATGAAGCTGTGTTAAATGAGAGAAGTTCGTGATTTTGCTACACGCTAAAGCCGCCAAGTCTTCTGACATGTCGAATCAATCTTTGATTACCTGCTTCATTTTTGTATTTGCTGGTACTGTAGCACTTAGATTGGAGAATTCTCCATGGAAACTTGTGCCAGTTATCAGATCAGAAGAAGGTAGTCTGTCCATTCCCAATCTTATACGTCACCTGATTGAAAGCTATAAGAGAAAGCTTGCTTGTTCTTCAATGTCCAGAAGCACTCATTGTTTAGATGGTACGTGTCAATGCGTCTTATCCATAAGCTTTCCTTTCCCTCGCAGATGTTTCATAATCTTTTGGCCAGCGAGACTTTATACATCTTATTTATGGAGATCAACCAGAGTCCTCTATAGTCCTTGTGTGTACAAAGTCTGCTTCATTTGACCTTTGGGACGTTTGTATTGGCTTATGAAATCCCTGATAGCTTTTTCAACTTCTCTCATGATACTTTCACGTAGAGCAATATATGAGCACCAGAAGACATAAAGGTTGTTTAGAATTGATATAGCTATTGTGATCTACCGCCATATGAAAGAGATCAGTTGCACTTGGAGTTGATTCTCCTTTGAACTGATACCAGAAGAGGGACACAATCACCAGCACTTATATAGAAACTCTTAGGTATTCGAAAGGCAATTGCCTAATCTTCAAACCCTAAGAAGAAGGAATCTGGTTTACAAATTGAGTTGGTTTACTAGAGATGAACATTGAGCTTTTCCTAGGGTTGAATCTCAAATTTGAGATAGTTTTGAAATCCTTCAAAGAGATTATGATCTTATATCAGCTTTATAGAGTATCAAAAGATCATCTGCAAAGAAAAGTTGTGAGATCCCTAGCTTGGCACATTCTGTGGTGGAATCTGAATTCAGGGTGTTTGGCAATTTTCAACGTTATGATTCTATAGCCAACCTCCATATTAATTGCAAAAAAATAAAGGGGTAGAGGATCCCCTTATCTTAGGCCTTGTACTATAAACAATTAAGTAAGCTCCTTATTAACAATAACTAAGAAACAGTGGATGCATGCTTTCGTCCACTCAATAAACTTCCCAAGGTATCCTATAGCTTGTAGATTAATCAACAGGAATTCCCAATTCACATAATTAAATGCTTTTGTAAAGTCAATTTGCAAAGCACAGTTGTTGAGTTTTTTGGTTTCGTAACCTTTGAAGAGTTCTTATGCTAACAATATATCATCACAATGCTCTTGCTACTAACATAAGCTCCTTGACATAAGTTAAAGAGCTTAGGAAGTTTCATTTTCGATCTGTTTGCCAAAATCTTGGAAATTATCTTATAAATGACATTGCAGCAAACTATAGATCTATAGTTATTAAATGTTGATGGACTAGTTGATTGTTAGAGCTAATAATCTATTGGACCGGCAATAATAAGCAACACAGAAGCAAAACAAGCCCAAGAAGAAAACATTCTAGAATCAACTAAGGATATAACAAATTGATTATTATGAGCTGTATATATGCTGAGTTGTACAATAGAACAAAAGAATTCTATTACAGATATTCTATATAATCATCACTGTATGCACAAACAAAAGTCATGCAATAAAATAGCAATTTTTTCATCATATTTTCTTGTCTCTTTCATTGATTTGGGGACCAAGAAGATAAAGGTTTTATTAATTTCAAGGAGGACCATACCATTCCTAAAGAACTTTATAATTTCAATTACCATGCCTCCAGTTATCTCCTAAGTAGCTTAGAAGAAGGCTTGCATTGAAGTCATTAGGTCCTGGGGCTCTATCAAGAGAAAATGAGAATAAGGTTTCTTTAATATCCTAGGTAGTTGCTTCCTCAGTTATTATTTGCATCTGGTCATAAGAAACAGATCTTGAGGCAGATCAATGGTTTGGTTACTCCTTCCTATTATATTCTTAAAATGCTCTATAACAAGTTTCTTAAGTTTTAATTGATCATTTATCATATTCCCCCTGTTATCTTTAAGAGCTAGGATCTTGTTTCTGTTCCTTCTCCCACATATCACATTATGGAAAAATTTTGTATTCCTGTCTCTTTCTTAAATTCATCTAATCCTAACTTTCTACTTAAGTTGTGAGGAGTATGTCCCTAATACAATGAAATACTTCTTCAATTTTTGTTGATCTACCAATGTGAGATAAGGATCCTTAGGATTTCTAGCTAGATATTATGTATACAATTCAACTGGTCAAAATCCTTTCTCGTATCATACTTAAGAGGGTCAAAAGCCTCTTTCATTAATCTCACACATCCTATTTTGATAGCTTTAAGGAAAAGAGAGCATCTATAAGCAACCTTCTAGTTCCAAACACTTAGCAAGTAGAAAATTGAATTTATAATGATGTAAAAGGGAATTGAAAAATCTAAAGGGGCTTTTGTTCTGTTATCTAAGCCTTTAGTTCTAGCAGGGTAGCTGTATGATCTGAGAATTGATTATTTTCAAAGGTATTAAAGCTATTTAGGAATTCGATAAGGAAGGAATCATTAACCAGACATTTGTTAATTTTCTATTGTATAAGCGTTCTTTCCCCTTGCATGTTGCTCCAAATGATAAAGTGGCTAGTATATCTCAGATCTATTACTCCCAACTTAGTGATGAGGTTAGAAAGTTCTTAGAATTCGGAGAATTTTCATTGTGTAACTTGAGATTCCCTAGGGGAAAGTATGTAGTTGAAATCTCTAAAACGTAACCAAGGTTTGTACATAGAGTCCCTACTTGTTGTAGATCATTGCACAATTTGTTCCTTTGACGTTCTTAGTTCCCTACATAGATTATAGTGAAAGGAAATCTAGGTTATAGCCTTTATGAGTTACTCATAATGCAAAAATTGGTTAGAGGAATGTCAATTTGTAAGGTAGATGATGGAGGGATCAAAAGAAAATATAACTCTCCCATTAATATCAACTAAGTGGTTAAAATCAACCAGCAAAAATTTCATACCATTTCTATAATATTCCCCCTTTATTTTGGTCACTATAAGACCAACAGAAAAAAGGCTTCTTCAGATCTAAGAAGTCCTTAAAATGTAGCTATTTATTGAGGCTATTTAGGCTTCTTACATTCCAAACAAATAACCCTATTATTTAAGTTTTGATATAGTTTTCTTCCTTCTAGCTCTATGAGTGCTAGTACTAGGATAAGACCAGCCTCTATTACTTCCTTCCACTCCTTTATTACTTCCTTACACTATATTTATCTCATTTCTAGTAAGAGCTAACTGAATTTCTTTGCCTTTGTATTATATACTTTAAGAATCTTAGTCCTTCACAACTTTATGTGAAGATGAAATAACTTATTCATTCTTCCAATCCTCTTCATCCAAATTCACCTCCATGTTAAGAGGGGTTATTTAATTTATGTGGTTGTCAATGGAATTTTCCATTACACCTTGGTCTTGCACAGTCTTACTAGTAGATTCACCTTTTAAATGAATCATGGCATTCTCTAGTTCAACATCACAACATCAAAGATATTGCTAGATTGTAGGTTTTGAGTAATCTGCTCCTTATCTAGTTGCTTCTTAGGTATCCAAACTTTCTTTAGGCTAGGTTTAGAAGGCCTCTATAGATAAGTGACTATTAAAGTGTAGATGATAAGTTCCTTAATGACATTAAACCTTATTTATCTGTAGTGACTCAGGCAATTCCTTATCTAGTTCAATCTCTGCATAGACTTTAGCAAAACCTATTCTTCTGAGGTTAGCATTATTGTCATCTAGAGTAAATGGAACCTTATTATCTATAATGACTCAGGTAGTTCCTTATCTAGTTCGATATCTATATAGACTTTAGCAAAACATATTCTTTTAAGGTTAACAGTATTGTCGTCTAGAGTAAATGGATTCCCAATCGCGCTAGCAAGGTGACTGAGACCTTTAGAGGACCAGTACTCTAAGGGGACATGATAAAAGTTCACACAAATAGGAATCTTTCTCAGCTCATTTTTATCTAACTTTAATCCTAGTTGCCATTTCTTCAGTAATAGAGGCTTTCCCTGAACGTGGCATGGTCCTCAATCCAACAACTTTTAAGCATGTTCGTTTGAGCTAAACCTAAAAATGAATAATTCATCTTTAGTCACTAGAATGTTCTTTAGTCCCATCTTTCTTTAATTGACAGTTGCCTAGTGTTGAACAACAAGAAATGCCAACCTTTTGTCAATAAAGTATCCAATGAGCGTTATGCCCATTTCTTAACACCATAGAGCATGGCCTCTTCGAAAGGAGAAATAAGCAGCTCACAAGAGGATGAGGCCACAAAGTGTAGCTAACCAAAGGTCTTAAGTTCGTTAACCACCTTCTTTCATGATTAGCCACACTGTAGGTTGTCCTTAGTTGTAGGTTTTTTATTTACAGGTAGGTTTAGGGATGGGAGTACAGGGAATGCCTCCTAACCAAGGTTTCTTATCCAAAGGTTGTGGGGAAGGTTTGTTCAAGTTTTTCATGTTTACCTTTAATTATAAACTGTTAGACATAGAGCAAGGTGGGAAACAAAAGAGATAGATGGGTTATATAAAAAAGAAATACGTTAGCTAGTTCAGAAGGGAAATCCAGTTTAAGGAAAGGTCGAAAGTGTTTGTATGCTTGTATTGAATTAAGCAATCGACAATACATGTTTTGATGATAACAAGGTATTTAGTTTATAATCCATTAGATTATCACTTACATTTGCATCTTACTTGGATGTTAAAAGTGTATTTTTAAATGGTTTTATCCAAAAAGAAGTTTGTGTTAATCAACCTCCTAATTTTGAAATTTTTAATGCACCTAACCTTTAGAAAATGATTTGAAATAAGCTCCTAGAGCTTGATATGATAAATTAAGTACATTTCTTTTAGAAAATGATTTTACTAGAGGCAATGTTGACTTAATTATTTTTATTAAAACACATAAGCATGACATTCTAATTATTTGAATTTATGTTGATAATATTATTTTTAGCACAACTAATCAAAGGTTACGCAGGGAATTTTTTAATTATATAAGTAAGGAGTGTGAGATAAGCATGATGAGAGAGCTCAAATTCTTTCTTTGACTCCAAATCATGCAAATGAATGAGGTCATCTTCATTAATCAACTTAAGTACACCAAAGAAATACTGAAGCATCTTGGAATGTGCCAAGCCATTAGGACCATCGATAAGTTTCACAACTATATTGGACAAGGATGAAAAGGATTAGCAGATTGATGTAAAGCTTTATTAAGGTATATTTGGTAGTTTACTTTATCTTATCGCAAGTAGGCCAGATATTATGTTTAATATATGTTTATATATTAGATTTCATTCAAATTCTAGGAAGTTTCATCTTTTAACCATTGAGTGCATACTCAGATATTTATGTTGTAATGTTTCTTTTAAGAATTTGGTATCCTAGGAATATATTCTTTAACTTGATTGGTTATTCATATGTGGATTATATTGGTAATCTTTTGGATAGAAATAGTACATATGATACTTATTTATTCCTAGAAAATGCAATAATCTCATGGTTTAGTAAGAAACAAATTTGGTTGCCTTATCAACCATAAAATTTGAATATATGGTGACTAATAGTTATTATAAACAAATTTTATAGCATAGATAATAACTTGGATACCATTGCACAAACTTTACAAAGATACAAATTAGATTTGATAACACTAATACCATTTTCCTTAATAAAAATCCCATTTCAAAATTCTAAAACCGAGTATATGTAAATTAAATATCATTTCATTAGAGATAATGTGTAAAATAAGGATATTAAGTTAAAATTTATTGATACACTCTATTAATTTTCCACTATTTTCATTAAATGTATAAGTATTTTGCATAAGTAAGAGAAAATTGGGCATGATTGATGTAAATTATATTTGATTAGGATCTCTTTTAATGTTTATATTTGGATTTGAATGATATTCTCTTAAATTACTTTAAGGTTAAATGTTTTGATATTTTTTTGAAGGCCATTTGATCTATAATATGTAATTTTAAGTCACAATAGTTGACAAATATATATATACTGGTTAACTAGTGTCCTCAAAATTTCTTACATTGTAGTGTACCATATGTTTATAACAAGATTAATCGATGTATATTTGATCATTATATCATATAGATCAACTAATGTCTTCCAATCCTTGAAAATATTAGTTGGTTAATCATTTATATCGGTCGAAAACACGTTACACTAGTCAACTAATTTTATTGTTTGGTCAAATATTATATTCAAATATTTAAACCAATTTTCTTTTCCTCATTTATTACAATAACAACCATAAGTCCTTTTATTTGTCTCTAAAATCTAAATCTCATCACTCTATTCTTCTTATCATTATTGTCTCACCATACTCCATCCATCCAATTCCCTCATTTTTTATCTTTCATTACAATTTACTAGAGTTTCTTTGAGCTTTCTCGATAATACTCTTCTCCCTCTCTTTATTAAAGAAACTTCCCTTATCTCTGGCGAAATTTATACATGCTTTCAACTCAAATGAAGTTATTTTCAATTTTAGAGCAGGAATACATCAAATCAAAGATTCAATACATCATATTTCTTTTAGGATAAGCCTTAGTTTCTCTTAACTAAGGATTTTCCATAATTGAAGATTTTTGTTTCAATTGTTCATTAATTCCCCTTATTTTTATACTTCTATATATGCTTTTGCATTTAATTTTATAAGATTACATTTAGATGGCATCAAATTACAATCTAGGTGAGTTAGGGTTTCAAAATTGTGGCTTTTCAATTATTTGAGTATTTTCCATTATTTTTCAATTTAATATTTTATTAGCAAAATTTAAGGTTAAGTTTTTTTATAACTCCCAACTACATCTAAGCATCTCCAGTTTTGATTGAATTTGATTTTTAAGCATTTTTTAATATTATAATTTGGGGGTTTTGCAAATTGCTTAAAATTATACTAACTTCTATGACATTGATGGTTGATTACTATAATTAGGAAAATATTGGAGCCACTCCCATTCTCAATTTTATTAAAATTTATCAATTCTTGCCCTAATTGAAAATTTCAAATTAGGCACAATGATAAAAATTAGGGATTTTTCAAATTAGACACAAATTGAACATGTTTTCATAAACTTGAATAATATAGTTTCAACTTTTTATTGACTAAATAGATTTTGATCAATCTTGTTTCAAATTACTTTGACTTTGACTTTTTAGTCAAACTTGCATATTTCATAACTTTTTACTCTTTAAATTTTCAAAGAAAAAGTGAATTTTGGTGTGCAATTTGAGATATTGGTTATGGATTCATTAAAGTTTTTTCCCCCTTCATGTGTCTTTTAACACTTCTAAAAGATGTTGCCCTTACAAACTTAACCATCTGAAAACCTATGTAGATTTTTTTAAAAATACTTTAGTATCTATTTTCTTTTAATTTTCATGGTTAGGAGTCGAGGAAACTTGTATTCAACATCTAAAGAATTTGCTAGTCTTTTATCTCATCATGCTCACAGTTTTAAGATCCTCTCTAAAGGTTGAATCTCATAATCATGCTAGGATTTTAAGGTCTCATGAATAATCTCCCACTCCACCTCCTATTTCTCTTACACTAATTCATGAGGATGATCATGTGACTAAATAGTGAATACAAATATCTCACTGCAAGGGATTCCAATTATTTTGCCTTGGAGTTTATAAGCTCGTAAGACAACTCTTTGTCAATAGTTCACCAAATTTCCTTTTTGTTAATCTTGCGACAAAAACATATTGGAAACGCTATAAACTACTCAATAGTAGTGTACTCTTCTAGTCTAAGAGATCCTGACTCAACCTGATCTAGTTAATCACCACCCAACTGATGCATTTTCTCTTCACATACGGCTTATACCTTAATCTCTCATACCTAAAGATGTAAGCTAACAATGTGAAATTTAGCATGGGAAGTGTTACTAGTGTAACTTGTGTCGGCTCCAGCTATTAGGGTGGTTATTATGAAGTACCCTCATCCTTTTGACTCTTCATAGACACTTACTTTTCCTATATTTAGTGTGGTATATTTTCTTTTTATTATTATTCCTTAAAATATGAAATTAAACAAAAATCTCCAAAATAAATGGAATAATTTATATCAGTCAAACCATGACAGACTACACATTATAATGTGATATCACAATCAATTAGTTATAAATTAATAATAAAAACAAAAATGAATCAAATAAACCTAAAATTAATTTGTAAAATTGGAATGAAATGGCATTAACACCCAAAATATTCAAATTAATCAAACAACAATCCTTAATACCAATTAATTATAGAATTACAATTACTTCACTCAACACCCTAGTTAATTCAAATAAAACCTAACAAAAATAAAATTTCCCTATATTAATTAATCTAAACGGTTAAAAAAGCCCCATAAAAATGCAATTCTTATAAAAAATAAACAGTTGCATAATTGAATTCATATTGAAGCATTCAATAGCCCCTTAAGAATATAATTTCACTATGAAATCATCCAAAACAACTTCAAATATCCTTTACAAATTCAAATTTAATATGCAAAATAGCCCAAAGAAATTTAATTGAACCCTCAAAACTCTTCTAATCACATAGGTAACCTCAAACAAGTTTACAAAACCCATAGTAGTGGTTCTTACATCTATTTTCCTAAAAAATTATTCGACAAATCAAGAATATGGAAGCAAAGCATAAAACATATTTTAAATTGTTGAAGGTTAATTTTCACATAAAGGAGAAGTAGGGGATCATCGTCTAGAGGACATAAATAAGAGTGAAATTGAAAAAGTGTCTTTAAGTAGCAAGAAGCAAATTTAAGAAGATTTTGCTCAAAGTGGGTGGTAACAAAGGCATATATTTGCCCCATGTTTAACAATTTCAGTTTTAACTTTTAAAGAACATAAGTGTATTATGCTTTAACATGGGCATGTTTAATAGATGTATTATTATACGTCTAAACACAGGTTAGAACATAGGCATGTATATAGACCATGTTAAAACATAAAATAAGATGATAAATTATATAAGCATGTTAGGACTTAATATAGTAGTGTTAACATTGAAATTTAAACTTGAAATCTACACGGTCATTAACATCTATAACATTTTTCAAAATAAGAAAAAGAAGATAGAATTCAACATAGTTAACTACGTAAGTTTCTATTTCTCAAAAACTTACATGATTTTGTCAATATGGGCGTCTTGGTGGGCTTGTAGGTGACTTGCATTAATATTTCAATAATGTGGTCACCAACATAGGCATGTTGGTGCTCATATATCCTTTTGTAATTTTTGTCACCTCTTCTCTATACAAAACATAGTCATTTTTTTGCTTTACATGGGCATGTAAACGAACATGGCCACTGACATTGTTGTGCAACTCTTATTAACTTTTGACTTATCCAAATTTCTACCTGCCTTTTAATATAAAAAGTCCTCAACATAAATAAGGCATAAAAGATGAAAAGTAACACAAATATAATCTTAAACTAAGAAAAAGCTTTATATTAAACCATAAAATTAACACACACACACACACACACACACACACACACACACATATATATATATCTATATATATATATATATATATCTAAAAATATGGAAATTAAAACCTAAAAGAAAACAAATGAAACAAAATTATCGATTAATACTTAGGTTGCCTCCCAAAAATAACTTGTTTAATGTCACTAGTTTGACACCTCTACTTCAACTCAACCTAGATTTATAACTAATGGCTTACTTCCACCTTTCTTCCTAAATAAGAGTTTGTTAGCCTATAAGTAGGCCAGATATTGCAATATAATAAGGACATATGGTTTGAAATTAATAAGCCTAAGTAAATCAGCCAATGCTCTTTTTAGTAACAAACTATTAATATAATAAGGAATAATAAAAATCTTTGGATCTTTTACTCTAATAGTTTTTATATAAGAATTATGAGCCCTCTGTACTTAAAATGATTATTAATAATTCCTCAGTAGCCTCGTTATCTTTCTACTCCCTTTTGTCTTCCTTCTCTTTTTAAATAGTAACTTCCTCCCTTTCTTCAACCTTTAGCTTCTCTCTGCTCCATAAGGTTATTATATTTACATGTTCCCTTAAATTTGGCCATTATATCCAAAAATAAAACACTTAACTCTTAGCCTCGGTTAAAGAAGTGGCTTTCATAAAGAGAACATTAAGACATTAATACTTCTCTTGCTATTGTTGTTATTGCAAAATAACGGAAACTTAGGCATTCCATACATATTCGTGATAAATGCTCTACTTTGGATTATAAATATTCCCTTATGGGGTGTTTCGCAATCAATTCCCTATGCAAATTGGATACTCCTACATGTAATCCAATGCTTAACATTCATGATTGGGGTGATCAATATTGGAAATGTCGTAATAACAAATAATGGATACCAGTTTAGCTTATGCATATGTGTCCCCATGCCTCTAATCCTCTAGTACTACCATAAGTGATGACATACCATAATCCCTCTGGGAATACTATCCTTGCAATGTTCCAATGTGTTTGATAGCTCAATAATGAATACCTAATTCCTATAAATAGGCCGCAAACACAGGATCAAGAAAGAGAACTATAAGGACAAATAAATAAATCTAAAAAGAAAAGAAACAAAAACTACCTAGAAAAATGAATAGATTTATAAGGTTTTCCTAATATTACAGCCTCTGACAACAATGCCAAAAAACTTAGTGGTATGATTGAATTTATGTTTTAACCATAGACACATAGTGTAACTATATCTAACATTAATGAATATGGGTTGATCCTATAAGGATTACAAGTATTAGTAATGACCTTTTCTATGTTATCTAATCGATAAATATTGATGATAGTGATTGATAAAAATCAAAATTGAAATAATAAACTAAAATAAATCAACATAATTTTTAAAATAGAAAGACACTTAAATGAAATCAATTAATAGAATAATTGTACCTCGAATTTCAATCCCCCTTAGTAATTCTTATACAATCATGATTTCACAAATCAAATTAATATAAAATTCATTAGACTATAGAAATTCCTTAATTATGCATCATTCTTAAGGATTTTAACATCTAATCTTAGGTTGTTAATTGAAATCTCCTTCTAATTAAACCCCTAGAATTATAGCAATCAATTTATAAATTTCACTATTAGGTTTGACCCTAATATGAAAGATATATGTAGACCTATCTTTAGGTTTTGTATGCAAATCCCTTCAATTATGCTATATCTATTCATATAAAGAATTTCTTAAGCTCAATTGTAAGAAATCACACACGAATCTATATATCAGTAAAATTAATTCAAGAATAATAAAGAAGTTATAATTAAATCTTAATAAAACTAAAGATTAAAATAAAATAAAATAAAATAAAATCATTACAAGCCCATCTTAGAGTTCATCTAATCTAGGTACCAATAAGATTTTTGTTCATAATGTTATCTAAGAAACAACCAAACTAAGAGAAAATTGAAAATCAAGGACTACATGATTGAAATCCCTTTAATCTTCAAAAACTTCACTTTAATGATTAAAATCCACTTTAAAAGGTTTTCCTTAGTTATTCTTCATTCTTATAGTCATTATAGGGTTTCCTCTTGTGTTCCTTAAGCCTCCTCTTACTTCTATCACTTAATTTTACTTTTTAAATTTTGAAATTTGGATTTTCGGAGATGCATGGGCATTAACATAGGAGTGTTGATAGTGGTGTTCTTCAAACAGACATGTGATACTTTTTCAAAGCCAATATGTATATGAACAAGATTATGTAACATCAATACAAGTTACTCAACACTCAATATAGGCATGTTCCTAATCAACATGAGCATGTTCCATATAAATCAATTAACACGCTCTTAACCTCTTTAAACATAACCATGTACTTGTCATGCAATCCATAACTTAATTAAAATAGCTATAAATTACTCCAAGTTTATTTGAATACATTCCTTGTTCTCCAATGAGTGGATTAGAAACAATTAAAAAAACTCAAATAAACAAACAAAATGCACTAATATAAGCTTAAAAATATGACAATCACCACTTATCCATTTTTATTCAATCCTTTCAATTATATTAGATATATTCATACAAAGGATTTTTTAATCTCAATTCAATGAAATCACTCATGAATCAGCATACTAACAATATTAATTTAAGAATAATAAAGACAGCAGAAATGAATCTCAATGAAACTAAACGATAAATCAAAATCAAATCAAATCACTACAACGTATATCTTGAGGTTCATCTAATTTAGGTACCATAAAGGATTTAGTTCCTAATCATATCAAACATAATATCAAAAATAAAGAAAACAAACATGATAAAATCATTTTTAATCATTATGAAATTTACTTTATATTGATAGAAATTCACTTTAAATAAGTCTTCTTACTTTATCTTTTTTCTCTTAATCATTCAAAGCCTTCTACCCCTTTACCTTCCTTTTTAGTTTTTCCTTTTATCCTTTAAAAGTTAGGTTTATGGGTGATACATGGGAATGTACATCACTGTGTTAATGGTTGCATAATTTAAAAATAACAAGATCTTTAAATTCATAGCAAATATGGGCTTAAAATATAAACATAGACAATTACACGAACATGTTCAACTTTACCATAGGTTTGTTTATGGCTGTATAACTTTACGGAACTTTTAAATAACCTGTCTTGTATGAAATATGGCCATGTAACTCTCTGTAACTTTAAAACAACTTGTCTTTTGTGAAACATCACTATGTTAAAATACATATGCAAGTATACGTGTGTGTTCATCTTCAACACAGTCAAGTTCATAGTTGTGCAACTCCTTAGAATTTTAAACAACTTCTCTTATATAAAACATGGCCATGTTGAATTATGGGGGTAAGTATATGGGTGTGATGTTTATGTACTTTTCCTACAGCTTTATAACTTCATCAAAATACCTCCAAATCACCTTAAAATTGTTTGAATTTGTTCTTTTTGCTCCAACTAAGTGAATTATGACCTAAAAATTAAATATGAATGAATTAAATAATAGAAAAATAAAAATTCTCAAATAAACAAGCGAAATGTAATAAATATAAACCTTAAAATATGACCAATTGAGAACTTATCAAATTCCTCCACACTTCAACATTTACTTGTCATCAAACAAATCAATTTTATAATTCTCAACTAAATCAGGGATGATTATAGGAAAGTTTTAAAAAAATCAAAGATATTAATCAAGATTCTCTATTATTCATTGAATTGCAAAGTTTATTAAATTGTTAAGCACTTAGTTATCAAATTATAAATCATTCATGTTCACTTTATAATTCTTCATATTTCATATCAGTTCAAACAATTCCATTTAATTCATAAAGTGAACATACATGAAAAAAATGCTAAAACCTTTAAACATTTTCATTGCCCTTTAAAATATTAAAACTATAAATTTATATAACATAGGAGCATCTAGAAGCTTGTTTAGAAAGTCACATAGCCTTTTGATGCAAGAGTAAACACCTCATTGTGAATACCCCCAATTACTTATTTGTGTCACTATCTCAGATAGCTAATAGTACCATTCTTTAGCTTCAACCTCTTTACTAGTAAAAAGCCAACGAAGTGAATTTATTTATGCTTGTTTGTTCACATACTACTATTTTTTCTTTTTTATTTTTATGTGTGGGTAATGAAATGATTAAAACATCACATTTAAATTAATGAATATACAAATTACACATAAATTATCATATGTAAATTAAGTATCCATTCTCATAAATAATGAACTAAATAGAAATTAATCATCAAAACTCATAATTGTTTTTCTAAACGTATTAACTTATAATCACAACCAAACTTATAATGAATAGCTTTAGTCAACATCCTTCAATTTTTTTTGAATTATTCATTATTAAGCTAATTATAACAAAATCCATAAGCTTGAATGCTAAATCCCTCCCCCACACTTAAGTTTTACATGGTCCTTGTTGGGTTAGCCATGATTGCATGCATCACATGCATGCGGATGCAGCAGACCCGGAAACCATAGAATCTCAAATGCATGCAAGGATATGTAAAGAACATGAAATAACAAAACTTTTTACCTTGTGTATCTCCTCCTTTCTTGTTTCTTC
>JAOTAY010000005.1:19890574-19910434 GCA_025629805.1 Erythroxylum baracoense
GTTGATATGGTACCATCCCTGTACAGAACCATTTGATGGTGGTGCTGTTCAGGAATCATATTGGCTAAAGCCATATTATGGTCAGGAGGCTTCATTTGAATTTTCCATCACGACTCAAAAGTCACATTTATTCCCTATTCAGCTGATTGTTAAACAGCGTGGAATTCTTTTACTTCAAAATGAACATTAGTTAGAAAATCTTTTGCTGTTAGTTGCAGCGTACTGACGATTACTGAGATATATGTTTGCAAAATTGCATCATCTATAATAATGATATGCTTTAAACAGAGTCTCATGATTCTTTAACATAGTTTTTTTTAAGTATCCTGTTTCGTCTTCTATTTTCTTTCTATAATAAAAACATATAGTGCATTAAAATTTCCTTCTTGCTGCTCAACACATGGAAGCAGATGTAACTTCGTTTTTGTACCGAATAAAAGTTACTGAGAGGCTTTTATCATTATTCATTCTCAAAAAATAATATTTTCCAGTTTCTTACACCCATATTATTTTCTTTTTTACGGCAAGGTCACCTCCTTTTACATAAAATTGTATATGAAATTTTTGTATGCAATATGACAAGCAATTCAGCAATGCATATCTATGGAAGCAAAAAAAATACAGCAAAGCTTCTATGGATAGCTATATTTGTATTGTATGTGGGAGATTTATAGTGTCAACAGTAAGTTTGTGTTACAAATGACAAATTTATTGACTTTTAGTATTAATTGATGCAATTCTTTCTTGCAGGAGTTTGGCCACCGTGAAAATTTTGATGGTTTTGCTTCAATTCATGGTACAAGTCCATCACCTATTCCAATAGAGCTCATGTGAAGCCTATCCATAGGCTGCACCAATCTTGTACTCAACAACATCAAGATTTCATCTTCAGTTGCAGGGCAGGACCTCACCGCCAACACCTTCAATGCCTATGGAATAGCTAGTAATACAATTCCCAGTGTGAATTTGCTACATTAATTAATTAAGTAATTAGTTACTTCCTTTAAATATAATTGCCTTTTAGAAAGAAACTAGACATGGCAATACTTGTATTTGATTAGTGAAATAATGACTTTAAATGTAATATGTGCAGTTCCTTTATCTTTTATTATATTTTCTCTTGTGCCTGAAAAATCTAGCAAACTTACTCTTATCATTTGATTTGAATTTGAATTTGAGTATATAAAAAATAGCTTAATCGGATTAAACATTTTAACTAGTTCATCAATCATCTTAGTAAATAATTACAAAATCTTCATTAGAAATGATATACTAAAAAAATTGAAGAATTAAATAAATAAAAAATATAAATAATATTGAATAGATATTAAACAAATAAGATTTTTTAAAAAATTTTATTTAAAAAATAATTATTAAATTAAAATTATTTTCAAAAGAAGAAAAATAATTAAAAGAAAAACGTCGTAGAATGCTTTCTACGATGTTTTCACAAACGTCGCAGAATGTGACTTTCCGTGACGTTTCTTGAAACTTCTCGGAAAGTCCAATCTTTCAGTGACGTTTTTAAAAACATCTCGGAATGTTAATGTTTTTTGTGACATTTTTTCGAAAACGTCGCAGAAACCTTTTACCTACACCACATTCCGCGATGTTTTTTATGACGTTTTTAAAAACGTCGCAGAAGGTATTCTGCAGCGTTTTTCCACCTTCTGTGACATTTTTAAAACGTCACAGAAGGGGTTCTTTTCTTGTAGTGACTATACCCCACTTGGTTCAGAGTATGGGCTATGTGTTAACTTCCACTAAGCTGACTACGTCATATATAGTCTAAGTGATGTCAGTTCTTGTCCTAGGATCTCATTACTCTATGTGTCATTGAAGACTCTCTTCATGACACATAACTACTCTGGCCAGAGACTCCTGAGTAATGACCCCAACAAGAGGTTATGGGTATCCTTTCCTTCTATCAGGAGTGGTGAATCCTTTATTGGTTACCTAATTACCTTTGAATACTAATAGTTATACCCAATCACCACCCTAAGAGTGACCTTGTCTTAAGGTAACAAGGAAAGATGTCAAAGCACAAGATTAATATCCAAGATGAGTACCTCAAGTCTAAGGATATTTGCATCATTGTTATGATGAGATTAATTATTGACATTTGATAGATCTTCCATATGATAATCTCATAGCTGGTCATCCGATGTATTTACTACCCTTAGTAAGCATCCACATGTTAACTCTAAACATCTAATGCTTTTAATTTGTGAGATCCACTGCTTGATCAAATCAATGAGTATAACATGTGCTAGTCTATCTAGATTAATAATGTCCTATCTTATTAATCCTATGACTAGGGATTCTTTAGATACTAACATAATTGTACATGATAGGAATCTCATTATCATGATCTCATCATGATTTCCTTCATGCTATGTTTGGTATCATAGACTTCATTATTTCGATTTAAGATCAATATCAATTCATATATATATATATATGAATATCAAATCAATGAAAAAATGCCTATTTGCTTTATTAATCAAAATAAAATTTGTACAAAACTTTAGAGCACTACTCTAACAGGCCTTAATATGCAAAACATGCAAGAACAATTAAAAAATGACAAATAATGGTTAAAAGTAAAGATAACTAGTACTCTCTTGATAATGAAAGATTTTCAGCCTTGTCCAATTTCATTAATATCTATCTAGTATTAGTCTCTAGCAATGTGTTGATGTTACCTTTATGAAAAACTACTCAATCAAAATAAAACACCTAATTGTTAGATTATATCCCAACTAGCGCTTCTTTACAAGTTTTTTAGTTAGACTTCTCTATAAGACCTTTGTTAACCTATATTTATAATCATTGACTTGCTTCGACCTTTCTTCCCAAATAAGAGCTCATTGGCCTGCAAATAGGTCATATATGGATCATCAATTGACTAAAAGTTTTCTTTTTTAAAAGTAGAAGCCCTTTATACTTAAGATGACTATCGATAATTCCTTGATAGCCTCCTTATGTAACCCCTCCTTTTCATCTTCTTTTATCTCCTCTTCCTTTTATTCTAAAGCTGTAACTTCCTCCTTTTCTTCAATCTCTCCTCTCCATTCCTTAAAGTTTTCACATTCACTTTTTCCCTCAAATTTGGCTTAATATATAAAACACCCAACTAATCTTCAGAAACAAGCTTAATAAGCTATCTAGTTAGAAGTATTATTTTATAGAAATAGGTAAATACCCATTTAGTTTCTTAAAGGTCGCCCTTAATTGTAGCAATGAATTTTACAAGGAGCTCCTTGAGTTGTTGATCCTCCTCTTGTTGCTATTATTATAGAAATTAAGGTGAAACTTAATCATTTCATACAAAGTTAGGATAATTACTCTACCTTAGATTATGTGTTTCATTATAGTGGATGTTTTAAGGTCAATTTCTATTACAAATTAGATGCTCCCATACGTAATATGGTGTTTGGAATTCATGATTAGGGTGGCCACCACCATAAATTTTACAAGATATCACGAACATCGGTTGAGCTTCCAAATATGTGATCCTGAAAAAAATGTTGTCCTCTTTATCCTTCCATTTTGTTTGGTAGTTATAGCAATGAATACCCAAATCTTGAAAATAATCCATAAACAAAAGATAAAGGAAGAGAGCTCTATAAAACTAAAAAATAAACACAAAAAGGAAAGAAGACAATAACTGTGAAAAGAAGACAATAACTGTGAAAGAAAAATAATAACTATATTAATAGAAATTAAGTGTTCCTAATATCCTAGTACCTAGTGACTTTGCTGAAAAATTTATTGACTTGTTCTAGTGACTTTGCTGAAAATTTTATTGACTTGTTTTACCACAAGTATATAGTATAGTAGTTGCTATCACTATCAACTATGGAATGATCCATAAGGTCTAGAATTACTAGTACTAACTATCTTTATATTATCTAATCTAACAAATTATCGTAAAGAAAAGAGATCAATTTCATAACTAAAATAATAAAATAAGAACAAATCATCATAATTAATAAATTATAATGAAGATTAAACTAAGAATTAATCAACAGGAACAATGGTACTCGAAATTCAAATTCCCCTAATAATTCTCATGCAATTATGTCTTCACACATCAATTCAATTTAAAGTTCATTTGACTATGAAAATTGCTCAATTAAGCTAATATCTTTTTTAGGACTATTAACATCTAATCTTAAGTTGATTAATCATAATCTCTTTCTAATTAAAATCTTTATAATTGCATTAATAGATTTATGAATTTTACTATTAGGTTTGACCATAATCTGGAAGATTTATATTATCTTATCTCTAGGTTTGCATGTAACTCTTTTCAATTATGTCAGATGTATTCATAAAAATGATTTCTCAATCTCAATTGCATGAAATCACAAATGAATCAACATACCAATAATATTAATTCAAGAATAATAAAGACATATGATTGAATTTTAATGAAACTAAGGAATATATTAAATTAAAATAAAATAATTATAAGGTCTATATCGAGGTTCATCTAATTGAGGTACCATAAAAGGATTTAGTTCCTAATCATATCAAACATAATATCAAAACTAAAGGGAAAAAAACAAAAAATGATGAAATCCCTTTTAATCTTCATAAAGTCCACTTTAAACTAATGAAAATTCACTCCAATAAGTGTCCTTGCTTGCTTTTTATTATATCTATCGTTCTAGGTCTTCTCATTATACTTCTTGAGCTTCCCTTTTATTTTTCATTTTAATTTTGCCTTTTATAGTTCAACAATTAGGTTTCTAAGTGGTACATGGGAATGTATACAAGCATGTTAGTGGTTATGTACTTTAATAAATTACAAGATCCTTGAATCTGGAGCAAACATAAGGTCAAAATGTTAATATAGATAAGTAATTAGACATGTTCATGGCTATGTATTACAATAACTTTGTCTTTCGTGACAAATGGCTATATTAAAGTACACAGGCAAGTACATGGGCTTATTCATATTTAATGCACTTATCAATATGCATTGCATTATTATTTAATTAAATGAGTCCATTTTCATTCAAATTCCACTCACTCTTCTATACAATTTTTTACAAATCAAATTATTCAACCTTGAAAAAAAACTTTCATCCTATTTTTTTCAAAAGAAATTAATCATTTTTATTGAAAATGATGAAATATTAGTAAGGATTAAAATATTAAGCTTAATGGAAAACTTTTTAGAAGAATGTAATCATTTCTTTTAAGAAGTGGTAATATATTAATATTATGACACTTTTTCCTAAAAAGTTATAAAAAATTATGCAATAATTGTCTTTACTCAAGGTTTGTTAGAAACCTATATGTAGTGAATGTCACTCAATATGATACCAATTTTTAATCGTTATGTGACAATAAAAATGGGGGTAAATTATATGTATATACTTTTTTCACTTATTTTGAAAACTAATGAATGAATTGCTTATTTTAATTAATAATCATATCTAGCTCATATTTGGAAATCACCATAATAATTAAAAAGTGTAGGGAAAGAGAGAAAAAATATTTTAAGTGGTTTGTGCAAACAAGTCTTATCTTAGGTCCACTCCCCAAGCTCCACTTTGAAATTCTATCATCTCTCTTCCTTTAATAATAAAAAAGAGTCCTTTATATAACATATTTTTTATCACGGATGAAGAAGAAATTTATACTCACTTTCCTTTACCATGAGTGAAGAGAAACTCTTTACAACTCTTATTCAAGGTCAAGAGAAACCCTTATATTTCTTTCATACACTAATGAACTAGAGCTCAAGATGATTTATACAATGTATTGTACACTTAAATATACTCTATTACTTGTCTAACCTATTAACATCTCTCTAGTTTATCAAAGATCTTCCTAAAACTCAATTGTGGTCTATTTATTTCCAAATTAACTTAAATATTTATTATAAACACAAATCAATTGTTATAAAAACTACTTTTAGGCAGATTGACCAGTCAACACCTATTTTTAATTGGTGAACATCTTTTGGTTAAGGTGTCATCTAGCCTGCCTTTAGCCTAATAGAAATTCCCATTAATAACTTTTAAATCCAAATATCAGCTAGCTAATTATAAACATTCCATTGGCCGATGGTTCACTAGTTATGCCATTAACAAGCTGATGGTCTAGTTAATGTCACATTATCCATTTTATTTCTTTTTTTAATCTTAGATTGGCTAGTTGGACTTTTACAAAATTTAAATTTTGAAACACTTTAAAGCATCAATTCCAACACTTCGTGTTTTTCGAAACACCTCTTTGCCTATGTTTATTCCCTAAGCTCCACTTTGAAATTCCATTATCTCTCTTCCTTCGTTGGTGAAAAGAAGCACTCTATATAACATCCTTTTTTGATCATAGGTGACAAGGAACCTTACAATCATCTTCCTTTACCATAATTTAACAGAAACTCTTTACGACTCTTATTCAAAGTCAAGAGGAACCCCTACAAAAACGGATCCAAGTAATTCTAACCGTAAGTGAACATCTTTTAGTTAAGGTATCATCTAGTCTGCCCTTAGCCTAACAAAAATTCCCATAATAACTTATAAAACAAAAATTGACTAGCTAATTATAAACATTCCAGTAGCAGATGGTTCACTAGTTTACCATCAACAAGCTGATGGTCTAATCAATGTCACACTATCCATTTTATTTCTTCTTTTTTTAATCTTATATTAGGCTACTTAAACTCCTAAAAAAATTAACTTTTGAAAATTCAATTTCCAATTTTCAAAACACCTCCTTACTTATTTCCATTCCCCAAGCCCAACTTTGAAATTCCATTATCTCTCTTCCTTCATTAGCAAAAAGGAACCCTCCATATAACATCTTTTTTTATCATATATGACAAGGAACCTTACAATCATCTTCCTTTGCCATGAAAGAAGAGAAACTTTGTATAACCCTTATCCAAGGTTAAGAAGAACCTTTAAAAAAATGCATCTAAGCAATTCTTACCAGTTGATATATTGGCATGTTTCTTTCTCTCACTAATAAACTAGGGCTTATGATGATTTATGCAACGTGCCACCTACTTAAATATACTCTTTTACCTATCAAAGCTCTTATTAAGTCTCTAATATGTTAGTGATTCTTCCTAAAACTCAATTGTGGTATATTGATTTATAAACAAACGAGGGTGAGCCTTTAAGCAACTAGTAAGGTTACTCCTTTGTAACTAAAAGGTTACAAGTTTGAGTCACAGAAACAGCTTCTTCGTAAAATGCAAAGGGAAGACTATGTACAATTGATGTCCTTCCCTTAACCCTTACAAAGCAAGAAGCCTCATGTATTGGGGTTGTTTTTGCTGTTTTTATTTCTAAACCAACCTAAATAGACATTATAAGCACAAATTAATCATTATAACAATTATTTTTTGGGCAAATTGACCAGTCAACACCTACTTTTAGCTAGTCAACATCTTTCAATTAGGTTATTGTCTGGCCTGTCCTTATCCAAATAGAAATTCCTTTTAGTAAATTTTGAAACCAATTATCGACTAGCCAATGATAAACATTATATGAGCTATTGGTTCACTAGTCACCCCATCAATTAGCTGATGTTCAAAAAAGATCAAGCGGTTTTCTTTAAAGGTCAAAATAATTTTTTGCTATGATAGAATTTATGCATTATACGTTATATGTAAACAATTATATAGTGACTGAACTTATAATTCATTACCAAAATAAGGTTGCAAAAAATATTTCAATGATTTATTAACGTTGAATGAATTCATTTTATCTTGTTATTAGTTCACTTGAGTTAAGTTGTCTTAAAGTTATCTTGGATTATATTAGGTACTTTCACTTTGGTCATGTTGTTCCTTTTAATGACTTTGCTTTTTTATTGAAATTAATTTTTCACATATTGCTTGATTCGTTCACATATGAAATTACCAATATCATCCAAAACAATAGCATTTGTAACAATATATTTTATTATCCTTAAATACCTAGATTAAGATCTCAATAAGTCTAGAACATTTAAATGAGGAACATGTATTAATATTGAAGACTAGATAATAACGTCAAAAGTTAAGGTTTATTTATATTGTTGTGAAAATAATGTGTAAATCCATATTTTTATCCTATGAAAATTTTTAAGAGAGTTATATAGAATTATATGAGTCAAGGAATAAAGAATATTAATATCTTATATTCCTATCTTAGGAGTCATATCATAAGAGAATATGCAATTTACATAAGTTTTTACAAAAATTAGTACGTTAACGTATATTAATTTGATCTAATCTAACACTATGTCTGTTACTTTTTATTTTATTTTATATATTTATTTTATTTTTACATAGCAAAGAACAATCAATGTCATATATTAAAAAGAAACTTATTTGTTCACAACTTACATAATGGAGACTAAAATCAGTGGATCTTATAGAAGGTAGGGAAGCATGTTTTTAGTTGACCGGAATCAGCCATTAAAATCGAATATCAATATCATGTAGAAGAACATGAAATTAATTTCTTGATTTGGCAGTATATAGTTTAATTTTGATGAGAACAAGTTGAGAATGAAAATTGAAGGTTTCTCGTCACATGCCTTTCAGCTTTGTACATGTAAAACAAAAGAAGACTTTTGAGTTCTCTAATCTAGCTTGTAATTGCTCGTCATCACTCATCACTACTATAAAAACAAATATCGATAATTGCCATTTGTTTTGTTTGTTTTATTTGTTTATGGTAAACAAAGTTGATCAACTGTAATGAACAATATTTTTAACTGCAAAGTAATGCATAGTTATATGTATTCTTACTCGTCTCATAATGGTAATTTAGACAAATTTCTTACTTGATGTTAATAGGTGATTTTCCTGGACGGTTCAAATACTAAACATAGACATTTTCCATTATGTACTATCACTAATAAATTAGATATTAATCTTCGTTCATATGGAATATGTCAGTAAGAGATCATTTGAATGAAAAATATTATCTGTTTTAGTATAATACACAAATTTACCCTACTACTAAGGAGAGACTAGTTAAATTACAAATATGATGCTAACCATGGGTTCATTTCAATGTAAACATTGGCTCCCCCCAAAATTTGAAAAAATCTGTTAACATTCTTTACCAATGCAGCCTCATTTTCTTGGTACCAAAAATCCATTGTCCTTGACATTTTAAGAAAACAGATATTATTTTAGTTGTAAAAGAAAAATAATTAACACGTTGCTAAATCAGTATGAATTAATGCACATTAAAAAAATAAAAATATCCATCATAAATTAGACTCCTAAAAGTCGAATACAATACAATATTGATAACAATTTGGCCCTTAGGCGTAACAATTGATTTTTATAATTAGTTAAGAAAGTTGCAACTTATTAATTTAATAACTCTATGGTAACATCAATTCAAATTTCGGGTTATATATTTTTTATGTTTATTTCATCTTATAACCTTGAGCATACCTAGTTTTAATTTTTATTTAAAATGCTCCTAAATAATACTAATTGTTAGCTTGATTCTTATTTTACAATTTATTTAGTAATAATACGGTAGACAATATAATTTTAAAAGTTAAATTATGCTTTTCAAGTAGGAGAAAACTACAATAACATCAACGTATTCCGAACGCAAGGCTTTTCTTGTTGTGAAGATTGAGAGAGGGTCATTAATATAAGTAGTCTTTCCTTTACAATTTTTAAAGAGGGGTTATTTATATTATTTGACATTGTAACCTTATGGTTACAAAAGAATAATTTTTATCAACGTTCTAAACGAGAGAAAATAAATAGTAAATATTTTATCATAATTTCATTCTCATTATAATTTAAGCAAGGTGCAATCATAATTTGATTGGCCTAGTCCCATACCCTATCTAATAGCACGACCTACTTCTGAAAACTTAATGTTTATCTAAGAGATAGTAATTAGGATTATGCATTTTACGGAGCAGATTCTTTATTTTCGTAAATCAGTTCTTACTATATTTTATTAAATCTCATTTATATATTTATATAATGTCTATATAATATACGGATAAAATTATAAAATAACATAATGGAAACAAAAGATTTCATGTGTGCATTTTATTTATAAAAAAAATATTGGACCACACGTATGCATTCATACAACAATAAAAAGCAAAAGCTTAACGATATTTGAGGCCTTAACTATGGTGATGATTGGTGATGTGATAGGTGACCCATATGTAATCATACAAACATGCTTCTCTGGATTTTGGTTGATCTGAAAACGTGTTGGCTTGGCTAGATGTTAATGAAAAAATGTTTACTCAGAGCGAACTGAGACGAGTGGAATTTTTTTAAAGTTAAGTTAATAAATAAAAAAATGAAATAGGAGAGAGAAGCTTCTTGTTTGCCTAGTTGAGGCAAGAGAGAGAGGGCATGTGATTATGATGGCTCCGCATATTGTGCATTTGATGTAGATTAGTAATAGAGAGTCAAATCAAACCCCTTGACTCGATGTTCTTTTAATATCCAATAGATGAGCCAGCCAACAATCATACCCTTTTCTGTCCTGAAAGAAGACAAGGACACTACTGGTTCAAATTCTATATGAAGCGAAATATTAGTTAGTAAAATTGGTAAATTATTAAAAGTCTACTGTATAAGGTTTATTGATTTCTTATATATACGTAATTTTTTAAATATTTTTTTCAATAAAAATTTTATTTTCGTAACTTTATCGGTTGTTCTAATCTTACTCTCAAAATTATTAAGATGAATTTTATTAAAAAAGATAGAAATTCAAATGATACTTAGGAATTTATAAATATAGTTGATTGCATTACCAAAAATAATAATAAATCCCCTGATTTGGACATACTTTCATTTGCCGGGTGCCAGGGATTGGATAGATGTAAAAACAAACATTTGGATGGAGTAAATGAGTACACGTATCTGAGAGCAGATGATGATGCTTAACTTTACTGGGCTAGGAATAGATTAATGTTTCTTATTTTTCTGTGAAAAATGAATGAAAGATATAGATGCTGTAATTTGTGAAATAATTAATTCTAGAAATGGAATCATTAACCACAGCTGTAAATAATAATATTCTTTCCTCTAAAATTTTAGGAGAATGGATGCTGCTGCTGAGTCTGTAAAAATAATAAATTAAGAGTGTTATTATTGGATTGAATGGAATAACAACAAATGTCTTATTATTATAATTATCATAACATCGCATATTACTTACTCTTCCCTCTCCCCCCGTCTTCTGGTCCATTCCCAACCAAAATTTCAACTTTCAAGGCTTCCATTTTGGGGCGCCAACTGAAAACCCTAATCACATGTCTTATCATGAGAAATCACTTCGTTTCTCATTCATCATCTCTACATTTTTATTGCAATTCACACTCCCCACCACACCATCTCCTCTTCCCTCTCTTCTTCTTTGCAATTAGTCACTTCCATCTTTCATTGTCTATGTGATTAACTGCAAAATGCCAATGCCCTCCAACTGGGGTTTCCTCCTCTCTTTGGATTTCTGAAAAGAGAAAAAAAAAATGATGTTCCTTATTTCTTTCTCTCGATCTATGGCTATACATATATTTAGCTGTTCTATAAGCAGCTAGGCGCGGTCAAGTTTCTATCTTTTTTTTTTTTGGTGTCCACAAATCGTGGAGGTTATTAATATGTCCTTGGAAATGAGAGTATCTGAAGCGAGCAGGTTACACTTGAAGAAGAAGGAGCTCACTCAAATCAGGAAGGCTGCCAAAGTGCTGCGTGATCCTGGTACTTCTTCTTCTTGGAAGTCTCCTCTCTCTTCCTCTAGATCTGTACCTCCTCCACTGCCAAACAATTATCACCACCATGATGGAAATCATTTGCATTTGGATTCCCATTTCAATCATACTAATACTAATACTAACTACAACACCGGAAGTGACCAAAGGGTGTTCCTTTACAATTGGAAGACTCACAAATCTTCCAGCGATAAATCTGCATTGCCCAAAAATGATGGCAGTGAAGACTACTACCACGAGTCTGGTTCCGTGCAAGAGAGCGTTGGTGATAGTTTGAGTGATGCTAGAAATGCTGGGGACTCCAGGAGTGACAACACTTACCTGGGCGATTCTCGCTCTGTATCGACCATTTTTGGGTGCAGAGATACGCTTCTTGTTTCCCCTTCTATGAAAAGAGCCTTGGGGATCAGGAGAAAGAGTAAGAGAACTACTAACCATTTGGATGTTATTTCTAGATATCAACAAAAAGAGTTGAATTTAAGAAGATTGCTTAAGGGTCATCCTTCTTCAATGGGGGTTGGTGGTTTGGGTGTAGGAAGAGAGTATTCCGTAGTTCAGTCTGATGATACTGAAGACTACAGTAATTCTGAGGATTTAAGAAAGATTTCTGTGGCATCTCCACATCTGCTAAAACTCAAACATAAGAATTGGTCTCATTCATCCCGTACACTGTTAAAAAGTAGTCGAAAAGGGGACACTTCTTGCTCCCAAAGTACCCCTGCATTGTCGACTAGTTCATATAATAGGTACCGACGCCGGAATCCTAGCACTGTTGAATCTTGGGATGCCGCCACGACGTCACTCAATGATGGGGATGATGAAGTTGATGACCATGTGGAGCTGCCTGGTCGTCAGGGATGTGGAATTCCTTGCTATTGGTCAAGGAGGACACCAAGACGCAGAGGCGCATGTCGAAATTGTTATTCCCCTTCTCTTTCTGATACCTTAAGAAGGAAAGGAAGTGGCATGTTGTGTGGAAGTCGGTCAATGTATAACAGATGCCGTCATTCATCGTCTGCTTCTAATAGGCAAAGGATTGCCGCAAGAAGTGCTCAAGGCATATTGCCGCTGCTTACATATAATGGTGATGGCCGAGGAGCAGGGTCATCCATTGGGACTGGAAATAGTGATGATGAGCTCTCTACAAACTATGGAGAGCTTGATCTCGAAGCACTGAGTAGACTGGATGGGAAGAGGTGGTCAAATTGTAGGAGTCAAGAAGGGTTAGAGATTGTTGCTTTAAAGGGAGATATAGAAGACGAAAGCATAACAGAAAATATTCGAAGTTTGAGCCAAAAATATAAACCAGTCCTTTTCGATGAACTCATTGGCCAGAGTATTGTTGTTCAATCACTTATTAATGCTATTGGTAAGGGAAGGATTGCCCCTGTTTATCTATTCCAAGGTCCCCGGGGAACGGGTAAAACTTCAACGGCCAGGATTTTTGCTTCTGCCTTGAATTGTATGTCTACTGAAGAAACAAAACCATGTGGATACTGCACTGAGTGTGCTGATTTCATTTCTGGCAAGACCCGAGATCTATTGGAAGTTGATGGTACCAATAAGAAGGGAATTGATAAAGTCAGGTACATTTTGGAAAAGATTTCAAAGGAGCCTCCATCAGTCTCCTCGCACTACAAGGTTTTTCTCATTGATGAATGCCACTTGTTACCATCTAAGATGTGGCTGACATTTCTCAAATTTCTTGAAGAGCCACCAAAGCGAGTGGTCTTTATTTTCATAACAACTGATCCTGACAATGTGCCTCGTACTGTTCAATCAAGATGTCAGAAGTACCTTTTTAACAAAATTAAAGATGCAGATATAGTGAGGAGGTTGAGAAAAATTTCTACAGAGGAGAATCTGGATGTTGAACTAGATGCTCTGGATTTGATTGCTCTAAATGCAGATGGGTCACTTCGAGATGCAGAAACCATGTTAGACCAGCTGAGTTTACTAGGGAAGAGGATAACTACATCTCTTGTAAATGAACTTGTGAGTACTTTGCTAGAATGCTTCCTGAGCGTCCTATTCTCATTGTTTCTTTGAGATGCTTTTTGCGCTTGAACTGAGTAATAGGAATTCTCTTGTTAGGTCTTAATTTTCCAACTTTTTTTTGTCAGTGTAAACTTTCGAATAACCTTTGTTTTTGGCATACCCAAGAATAATTTGAACTTACATTTGTAATATCTCTTCTTTCAGGTGGGAATTGTATCTGACGAGAAGCTGCTGGAACTCTTGGAGTTAGCAATGTCTTCGGACACTGCAGAAACAGTAAAAAGAGCCAGAGATTTGATGGACTCGGGTGTTGATCCAATGATTCTGATGTCTCAATTGGCCAGTCTTATCATGGATGTTATTGCTGGAACTTATAATGCTGTTGACGCAAAATATGGCAATGCAATCTTTGGCAGAAGAAGTTGTGAGTAGCAACACCCGCATTCATAAATAATTGGAAACATTTTTGCAGACCCTTATCCTGAAGCTTCTCCATTGACAAATAGTATTTTAATTCTCATGCTGATAGCTTCGCTTGAATTGTGTTTGTCATCTGAGTTGAAATGTCATCTGAGTTGAAATCAAAAGATTCACCTTAACTTGAATTTCTGCAAATATGCATTATCCATCAGTTATTTAATAGAGCCCTTCTATTCCTATTACTTTTTCCCCCTATTTCTGTATGTACTCCATATGTGTACGTAACATTATAGCCAGCTAAAACAATTGAAAGATCCGTTTAAACTGTCAAATCAGTTAAGCAAGCAAAAGAATGTCTAAACATAGAGCTGAACTGCCAAATGAAACCCTTCTGGAGCAGCAATTCTGGCAACAAAAAACTCATATAGAGTTTGTTATGGTTACTACTCCCTTTAAGCACCTCCTGTTGATGGCAGATGATATGATTGGAAGCTCAGTCTTACTCATCAGAGGCTTATCACCTTCACTCCTGTTATTTCAGGTGTTGTATTAAGTGGAGCATCAAGCTATAACTGGTTTCATGGATGAAAGATGTCTCCTCTTGTAGATTGGGTTCTGCTCATTTGAATTTGCTATTCTATATATCCCTTAGTTATGTCAACTTCACTCTTTTGTATGAAAACTCTGCAGTCTATCCTAGTAGCAAAAAGGATGAAAATGATGTCATTTCAATATTTTAAACCTCTGCACTACGATAACTAGAGCATAAGTTTTCCTTTGAACTTGTAGTTTATCTCTGTTGCCCCACCTGTTGTTTCCACCTGTTGTTAATAATAGAACTAGATAACCATACTTTTAAGTATATGCGTTGGGTGCTCTAAGTCTATTTGGACCACTGTAGTTAGTGCTTTTCTATCTATTATCTGCCAGGCCCTGTTGAGATAAACAACCAATATTTTGTAAGTTTTAACAGAATTATAAATATTTTGATTTTGAATACTACCGCAGATTATAGCTGTTATTGACTTTCATTTGTCAGAATGAGTTGGAGACATATGCCACTCTACTCTTCAGTGACTGATTGAAGTGTGTACAATGTTAATACAAACGGCTCTGATCCCATACATAACTTCAAAGGGGAATAGCCCCGCTTTTCAAGAAGAGAGCTTGTATAGAAGTGACATCTTAGTAAAGATGAGTTGAGTATGATTAATGACGGTATTGCAGTGTTTTGTTGCATCTATCTTTTGGGGTTAACTTGTTAGCTCTTACATTGAGACATTGAAATTTCTAATTATCAAAAAGATATTATTTACAAAATATAGGTATGAATTTAATTCTGATATATATGTGTATAGAAAAAGGAATCTTGATCATATTTAGACATTTCAAATATCTAGTTTTCTTCATCATTAGTGCTTCTTCTGCTAATGTTGTGTTTTCCTTTAATCTATAGTAAACGAAGTAGAACTGGAGAAATTAAAGCATGCTTTGAAGCTTCTCTCAGATGCTGAGAAACAGTTAAGAGTTTCAAGTGACCGTTCAACATGGTTCACTGCAACTCTTTTACAGCTTGGTTCAGTACCTTCACCAGAAATCACTCAGTCAAGCAGCAGTAGGAGACAGAGCTCAAGAACAACTGATGATGATCCTTCAAGTGCTTCAAGAGATGCTGCTCTTTACAAACAGAAGTCAGATGCCCATAACTTGTCCCATATATCAGGTTACCCTGCTTCCTTGTACAAAGCATTAAATGGAAAATCTAGCCATGAAGAGGAACATATATCTAATGGCAAACCCCCTCATAAAAAACCAATGCGTAGTCATACCTCGTCTGCTTCATGGGAAGATGAAATGATCACAAGTGAGGGATTTAGCTCTAGAAACTTAGAGTTGGATGATATCTGGAGTAAGTGTATTGATAGGTGCCACTCAAAGACACTGAGGCAATTGCTACATGCTCATGGAATGCTTTTGTCCATATCTGAAGTTGAAGGTATGCCCAGACAATCCTTTGTTTCCCAATTAACTCCTAGTAACCAAACCATGATTTGTTAAATTTTACTACTCTGTACCGTCTTTTCACTCTAGTAAATGCGATCTATATCTGATCAATCATGGACTACCTATATGATGCTTGCTGGTGATTATCAATGACGTGCTGTAGGGATTATTTGGTTTCCATTATCTAGCATGCTACTGAAACTATAGACAATTGGTTTAATAATGTGGAACTTTTTTGTGATCAATATGCTACAAGTTCCTGGTTGTATGCCCAAGTTTTATGTGTGATTACTTTGTTAATTGGGTGGCCATCCCATGTGACAAATCTGCACTTTGATACCTTGGATAGCAGTTTGCCAATAATAATTATGTAAATGAGTAGGGCCAGGCCCCTGATTGTGACAAAAAAAGAAAAGTAGTGCCATCACTGAATCGCTCAAAACTAATGGTTGAATTCATTTTTTATGCTGTTGCAGCCACAGTGAATATTTATCATTTTCTGGTACTATTTTTTAAATCCAACTATATAACTACTTAGTTCATGAAAAAGTTCCTCTGGAAGTGGAAGGAATACTGGTAGCTAATGAATTGACGTGTCCATTTGTTCAGATGATAGGCGTTTATTTAATTATCCTATCCATCCAAAATCTATACTATGCTGTTTAGTTACTCGATTGTTGGCTAGCATCAGACTTATTTTATAAGCCATTAGGAAAGAAGACAAAACAAACAAGTGGAGAAGTATGGTAATTTGATGATTCATGATGATGGCTTATTCAACTTTCTAGTGTTCAATGGTCAAGTCCAAAATGTCTTTATTACTCTGAGGCCCCATGTTCCCCTTTCTGTTTGTATTTGTGCAAACATGTGTGGAGTATGATGCATTAGGAATTTTGCTGTCATCCCTCTTCTTTTTCTATAACACATGATATTATTGTTCAACATGCAGGTATGCTGGTTGTCTATGTTGCATTTGAAGATGAAAATATCAAAGCCAGGGCAGAAAGGTTTTTGAGCAGTATCACAAATTCAGTTGAAATGGTTCTTAGGCATAATGTGGAGGTTAGACTTCTCCATATATCAGATATTGATGGTGCCATGAGTGATTCAAATAGAATCAAGTTACAGGAAAGTCAGAAGTGGACAGAGAAAACTTTGGCAATTAAGTCCCAAAGAAGTACCAAGTACTATGGGGCTGCCGATGGCTATTCTGATTTGGCCTCACAACAAGAGTTGAACT
This sequence comes from Erythroxylum baracoense, assembly GCA_025629805.1. NCBI lineage: Eukaryota > Viridiplantae > Streptophyta > Magnoliopsida > Malpighiales > Erythroxylaceae > Erythroxylum > Erythroxylum baracoense. Next base: position 19,907,967 of record JAOTAY010000005.1, read on the forward strand.
TATCCAGAGGAAGCTTCAATAATTTGGAAGGTAATCTGAATGGAGGAGATTACTCCAAGTCGTTAATGTTGCTGAACCAAACCTATCAATCTTCTCCACTTGAGTTGCCCTGTGAAGCCAGTGGTGAAAATAGTAGTCTCAAAGAAGTGAGGCAGGAAATACCAATGCAAAGAATAGAATCGATTATCCATGAGCAGAGATTAGAAACTGCCTGGTTGCAGGCTGCAGACAAAGGCACCCCACGATCCTTGAGCCGTTTGAAACCTGAGAAGAATCAGGTGCTGCCTCAAGAGGAGATGTATCAGAATCAGGTGGCATCTGTAAGTCCAAGGGACCTGTCCTCACAGCATTGGGGAGACGAGTTAAATCATGATATCAAACTCTTAAAGATGCAAGATCAGAAAGCTCTCCAGAAGGATCAGTCTAAAAAAAGTGCCAATTGTTGTCCAATATCCCCAAGTTTGTTGCATGACAACAGCTTCCCGGGCCCTGCAAATAGAGAAAGCCTGTGAGTCCATCAATATGATTTTATTTTGTCAAAGCTTATGATACCACTTCTTTTTAATTACTGAGGTTGGATTTTCTACAATTTGGTTATGTCAGTAGGTTGCTTTTGCGTCATGGATTAGCCTTCTTTTGTCTTTCATAGAGTTTAGGCTCTCTTAAGACTTTGTGGATTTGATACTAGTTGAATATTGAACGTTAATAAGCTTACTTTCAACATCAATTTCCAGAGTTGGTAAGATGATTCAAACATGGCTTCTTAAAGAGGGCATTTAGGTACTTTCTTCAGCTGGATGCTAACTTGGCGGTGGCCAAAATGCATTAGCAGTTCTCTACAAGGAGCATTGAGCGTCATTCTTTTTTTTTGACCCCCCCTTATTGTTTACTCATCATTGCAATTTTATATCGGTAATGAGATAGTTGACAACTAAGAACTGTATAGATGGTACCACATTTTGTATCCTAAGAATTGCTATCAAATATGTTTAAGACCTTGGAATAGCTCCACTTATGGACTGAAAGGGGGAAGATTCTGCTGTAGTTAAAAGGTGGATTGCACCTATGCATCCCTGTCAAATAAATCCAAATGAAATTGGTCTATGATAGGTGTATACCAGTGGCATTACATACTATCAGCTGGGTAGCAGGATTAGTGGAGGTACTTGACAAAAGCTATCTTTAGAAAGGAGAAAGATAACGAGTTCCCCTTTTCTGGGTGCTGTAAGAATTTCCTTTCTCAAACCATCACCTCTGTTCCGTCTTATTTCAACTGCAATTGTGAAATATAAGAATTTCAACATTATCCTGATCTAACTGGACAGAGTTTGATAATCATTTAGAAAGGACATGTTTTCTGTTTGTATGGAAACATAGGATAGGGATGAAAATTCCTCTATGTTGCATTTATGCAGTGTCACACAAGTGCTAGACTAGACTCATGTTTGCTTTGTCTTTAGGGGTTATGAATCAAGTACGGCAAGTGGAGGTTGCGGTGCACTGTTCTGCTGGAATGCCAAGAAACCTCACACCGCAAAGGTAAACTGTTTCCCTTCTTTTCTACGAATTGCGTGTTTATCGTTTCTAATTTTTTGAGTTAAACAGGCTAAAGGACACCCTGCTCGATTACGCCACAAAGGTAGGCAGTTTTCACTATTTGGTGAGCTTAGAAAGCAAAAGGCAACGGAGGGCAAGCTTAGAATCTAAAGAGAAAGCTAAGTTGATAGTTTTTCAGATTTGCCGTTTCTGAAGTTTTTCTTTTCGAAACTTCACATATTTTTCCTTTCCTCCATTTATTTTTGGCGATGAGCCATTGTGCATTGAAAAAGAAATATTAATGTAAAGGTACTGATGTTGGACTTCAACATATCCATCCATTCTCTATTTTAGTACACAGGCTTCTGTTCTGAAGTGGGAAATTTCTTTATTCGGGTGTTGTTAATGAAAAGAATGCGCCTACTTTGTTATGAAATAATAGACAAACATTCACATTATTTATGGTGTTCATGAAAACTAATTGGGTCAGATCAGCTATAGTATCCAAGTTAGCTGCTATGATTTCCCTATTTTAGTTAGAAAAGTTACGCTCTTGATTTTTCTTCTCTCGCTTATGTTATGTTCTTTCCGCTGGAATCTTCAACTTCATCCAAACTCCACCATTGGAGTTTTTAGCTCTATCCGATTATATAGTTGTATGAATTGATGCTAGATCTCTTGCCTGAACATCAATAATGAATAAAGCTAAAGGACATGAAATGAAACTGATGGAGGAATTACTGGGCAACTGAAGGAGTGAATCTTGGAAGGGTTGATACAAAGAGATAAGCGTGAGTAAGTTATAAGAAGGATTTGTTGGAAAGAAAGCACGGAAAGAACACAAAATTTTACGTAGAAAACCCCAATAGGGTAAAAACCACGAAGAGAGAAGAATTTCACTATAACAAAATAGGGATTACAAATTTAACCCT
>JAOTAY010000005.1:19938241-19988770 GCA_025629805.1 Erythroxylum baracoense
GACTCCCGAAGGAAAATAGTTGTTGTCATTTTGTAATTTTGTTAGAACCTGTATAGAGTTTTGTAAACAATCGTTGAGAAGAACAATGTATGTTTTATCAATGAATGAAGTGAACGTTTTAAGAGAAAATGATAACGATTTCGAGTATGTTAGATGATGCCATGTGCAAGTTAGATTTGTGTTATTGCTCCAACATACCATTATCGTGGGTTATGTTCCTAAAAGCTTAGGTACGTACCCTATGGTAGTGGGATGTTACAATATACATGTATCCATATCATCAATGTAGATTAATGATTAAATGCCTATTTTTAACAGAAATTTTAATACTATATAGCTAGTTTATGTACCAGTTTTCTCTGTTTATCAAATTTTGATTCTTCTAACATATCTGGAATATTAGTTCATGATTTTATTTCATATGATTGAAATTGAGAAATACTTTTGTGTGAACAAATCTACCATAATTGGAAGGAGTTGCATGTAAACCTAGAGATAGGTCGACATAAATCCTCTAGAATAGGGTCAAACCAAATAATGAAATTCACGAATCAATAATGCAATCCTAGGGTTTTTTACTAGCAAATATATTTTAATTAATCAATTGAGGGATTAGTTGTTAATTATAAGGTAGGAATTCCACGATCCAATAATCAATAATTTAATTGCATAGTATAGGATTAATATTTAAGAATTCTTAGGGGGATTCATCACCTAAGTTCTATTTATTTGATATCGACTTATCATAGTATTTTCCTTTACCTAAGTTCATTATTGTTTCAATATTATTTTAGTTTGTTAATTCAATTTTTAATTAAATCCACAATATATTTAGACCATTAGATAATGGGAAAAGAGTGAATACTAGTACTTACAATCTTTGTGAGATCAACTCGTACTTGCCTGTGCTAGTTATAACTAAATCGTGCACTTGTGGTTAAAATTTTGTAAGTCTTTAATAAGAATATATAAAACATACCAATTAAGTTTTGGCACCATTGCCGGGGATTAGTAATTTTAAGAAAGCTTAGCTTTTATTAATATAACCATTATTTATTATTATTATTATTATTATTTATTATTGCTTGCGTTTGTATTTATGTTTGTAATTTTATTTACTTATGCATTTATTTATCTTTTGATCTTCTTTATTTGGACTTTGTGTTTGTAACTTATTGTTAAGATTTAGGATTCATCATCATAGCTACAACCTACATTGGAAGGATGGAGAGGACAGTATTCTCATAGGAGTTATAAGAGGTATGGTGACATGTATTCAGGAGCTCAACCAATATATGTACTATGTTGTGACATTTATAGGAGTTACCATTATAATCATCAATGTTGGGCACAAAACCATATATGGGAGTAACCATACTAAATGCAAAACCAACCTCAAAGTGCACCATATGAGAATACTTATAGTTCAGAGTGAGCAACCCTTACATTCATGGATGGAATGATTATGCTTCAGTTGAATATTTACAACAACAACAACAAGAAAAAATGAATTATAAATATAATAACAGAATACCTTGTCAAAAGTGAAGAGAGCCAATGTAAATTTGAAGAGAGATTTTCTTCACCTGAATATATTGAGTTGAATACAAAATATTATTTGAGCATATCAATTCCTCAGAGTGAAGAAGAGACAAAGGTCGACTTCATGAATGATTTGGCATTTCAAGAAGACGAGCAAGTGGCTATTGTTTTAGAAGTTCAAGAAGAACAAATAACAAGGATAATTAAGGAAGAAGAGGAGGAGGAAAACCTTGTCCAAGAAGAGGAAGTAGAAGAGTGGCAAAAGATGATTGAAGAAGAAGAAGAAAAGGAAGTCTTTGTCTACGAAGAGAAAGCTGAAAAATGGACAAAGGTGATTAAGAAAGAACAAGAGTCGGAGCCAAATAAGGAAGCTATTGATGAATTATTGGTAGTCACCTTAAGCACAGAGGGTTCTCACTTTCCACATGACAAACTGTTTGAATCAACCGAAGATCTAGGGAGTTGTATTATTCCTTATTTTATTAATAGTTTGTTATCAAAAAGGGCATTAATGGAGTCAGTTGGATTTCTTATTTGATAAATTATGTCCTTATTATTATCTTATAACATGTGGCCTATTTACAGGCTACTAAACCGTTATGTGAAGAAACAAGTGGAAGCAAGCCATTAATTATAAACCCAATTTAATGATAAATATGAAGGGTATGTCGAGCTAATGACATTAAACAAGCACTACTTAAGATGTAAGCCAAGAATTATGATAGATTAGGGTCAAACCTAATAACAAAATTCACGAATAATCAATAATGCAATCTTTGAGATTTTAACTAGAAATAGATTGTAGTTAATTAACTGAAAGATTAGTTGTTAATAGTTTTAAGAAAGATATTAACATAAGATAGGAATTTTCACAATCTAATAATCAATAATTTAATAGCATGATAAAGGGTTAATATTTAAGAATTTTTAGGGAGATTCATAACCTAGGTACTATTTATATGGTCCAATAATCAATAATTTAATTGCACGATAAAGGGTTAATATTTAAGAATTCTTAGAGGGGTTCATATCCTAGGTACTATTTATTTGATATCGACTTTTCTGATATTTTCCTTTGTCTGAGTTAATCATTGTTTCAATCTTAGTTTAGTTTGTTAGTTCAATTTTAATTAAATCCACAATCTATTTAGAAGGTTAGATAATAGGAAAAGGGTGAATACTAGTTCTTACAGTTCCTGTGGGATCAACCTGTATGTGCCTGTGCTAGCTACAGCTATACCATGTACTTGCATTTAAAAATTGGTAAATCTTTAATAAGCATATATAAAACATACCAATCGTCTTGCTCAACAATTTAATAAGCTTTACCTAAACAATATAATCCCACAACCTACAACAATCTATTCACTATCTTAACGACTTATTCTCCTCATAAAATTAACAACTAACGATTTCATACCATCTATAACTCTTAATATGCCACAATAACATAAATATAAAATAAACTCTCTACAACTTTATTTAATTAAAATTTATAACCATTTTGACTGAAACAAACTTTAACATAATAAATAAAAGAAAAGGGACACAATAATGTAAATTCTAATTTGTTCTTCGATAGTTAAGTCGAGAGAGACTTCCTATAGTAAACCATGCTTGATGTTCTTTAAGCATTATGTAAGACCTTTGTTCTCTTCTCTAAGAGCAAAGGTGTCCTACTTAAGAACTAGATGATGTTATGTTTGTTTTCATAAGCCCTAAACTCTTTCTAAGTTTTTGATCAACGTCAGTAAAGATGTTTGAGTTTGAGGAAGCCATATAGATAACTCAAAATTAAAACAATTCTCACCAACTGATTAAAATAAGTTAAAAGTGAAGACAGAAGAAAGAAGAGAGAAAGATTACGGGAGGAGTGTCTTGATATTTGGTTGCTAAAACTTACAAAAGAATAAAATTCCTATTTTCATAATTTTATTATCGTTTAAAAACAGGAAAGTAAGACACTTAAATCTAAAGTTTGTTTGAATAATTTGTTTTCATATTTTTTAAAATCACAAAAAAGAAGAAACAAATGGCCCATATAAGGTTTGATTCGATTAATTATTAAAAGGATAGAGTTATTTTTGTACATTCCAAATTATTATAATCTAGTTTAAATTTTAGTGAAAATGTTGAAGTCCAGAAGAAACTATTTACCTAGCTTTTTGTTAATAAAAAAGAATTAGGACTCTAATATAAGACAAGGTAAAATAAATAGATCAAATTAAATATTAAAAATCACGACCAAGTAATTGGTCAACACAATTTAGTCATTTTGTAGTACAATAGAATTGTGGGTAATGCTAGAAGTTGTTATTGCTTAAATTATGTGAATGAATACGTCAAAATTAACTTGAACATTTGCTTGATGAACTTAGATCTGTTTAGATTACATCCTTGACTGCACTGTACATAAGTTCCTCGGGATACAAATGTTGACTTATAGGAATTTAAACTGTTCTCTTTTTGAGAAGGTCGATATCAGAACTAAGCTACTTAATTTGGATGAGACATTTTCCTCAGTAAAATCAGTTCAAATGTAAATATAACAGTCTTGATCTTTTTAGATTATATACATGTAGCCATGTGATCAGTGTAGATTAATGATTAAATGCCTATTTTTAACAGAATTTTTAATATTATGTAGCTAGTTTAGGTACCACTTTTCTCTGTCGACAGGATTTTGGTTCTTCTAATCAAAAGAACTTATTATTGTATTCTTGCTTTCAGAAGCTATACCCATGCCTTAAGCCTAAAAGCGGAGAAAGAAATAACCATTGCATACAGAAGTATTCGCCCAGTTCCAACTATTTTTGGAAACTAGTACATAGTTTATTGTCGAAAATTAAGGAAACTAACACGCAAATATACGTGTAAATGTTAGATTTTATTGTACAGATGACTGATTAGAAGCTAATTACTGACGTAGATCATCGATCCAAGCATAGAGCTGTTGGCCACGGTCGGAGCAGAAGATAGATTGTTAGACTGTGGAGAGCCAAGGCATGAATTCATCCATTTGTTGGCACCTATTACTCCAATTTTGATCATGATCAGGATTAATTGCATCTTCCCTCCTCAAAAAATTGTTGGCCTCGTCTTTTATGAGTGGAAAATCCATGTAGAATGGCATGTTGGTATTCATCATAAAACCAGCTGTTTCTTCACGACCAACCATCGAGTCTCCTTCGTTCACCTCTTTGATGTCATAATGGTCTAAAATGAAGTCACTGATGTTGAACTCCATCACTGGAAAATCCAATAGAGGGCTTTCCTGAGCATCGTCATGTGGGTAAGAAGAAGAAGAAGAAGGGCTTTGATGACCATCATCATTCGCAGTTCTGTTGACGTTCTCGCAATCACTTTCGTGAGGGATATGAACGAACTTGGTCAACCGCACTGCCTTGGTTCGTATCACTGAAGGATGTACTGATGATTCTTCAGCTGGTTTCTTGCTAATTCTAAGCTCCTTGTCATTATCCAAAGCTTTAGGTATGCTATCTTTTGGATTTTTGTTAGCACTACTGGTAATGTTCTTGATCTGATGATGATGATGATGACGACGACCAACTCTCTTGCTCAAGTTGGTATTCCAGTAGTTTTTTATTTCATTGTCCGTTCGACCAGGTAATCTACCAGCAATAAGCGACCACCTGCAGTGCACCAGACATTATTGCTAATAATAGACATATAATTTCCGAAAATGTAACTAATACAACACTTTTTAATTGTACGCAGATTTATATGGACAGAGGGATGGATAGAAAGGAGAAGAAGTATTGTTTGTGGCATATAATAATTAATACCTGTTACCGAGGAGTTTGTGCAGTTTCACAATGAGCTCTTCCTCTTCTTCAGAAATGTTACCTCTCTTAATGTCTGGTCTTAGATAATTCATCCATCGAAGTCTACAACTCTTTCCACAACGCTTCAACCCTACGTATGTTAGCAGTAACAACAATAAGTTAGCAATCAAAATTGATAACAGATGAGTAATTCATAAAATAGAATCAGTAGATAGAAGCTCTCTCTCTCTCTATGTATATACCAGCTCTATGAGGAAGGTCTCTCCATTTTCCTTCACCATGGAGGTTAATATAGTTAGTAAGAACCCTGTCTTCACGAGCAGTCCATGCTCCTCTGTTCAATCCTTCTTTCACACAGCATGGCTTCCTTCCCATCTATCTCTCTCGCTCTCTCTCTCTCTCTGTCTTTCTCTCTTCTCTTTTTGCTATGGTGGGTTCAGTTGATGGGTACTTAAACTAGTGGCTTGAAGATACCGTTGTCTTGTGAAGTTTGAAAGAGACAATCTCCAAGATTTCGGCATCCAACTAGCTAGCCTAAATTTAATTCATTTTCTCATTGTTTTTAGTTACGCATATTATACAGCTCACGTTTCCAAATAGACTTTGACCGCTAATTGCATATATGTATATATACTCAGCATAAGTAATCCTCAGATTCACCCGTAAGAGAAAATTCAACTATTTCATATAATAACGACAAGATGTTGAAATTAAAAGAACGTTATACATACTTTACGTTTCCTTATTCCTCCTAAAAACACCTTTATAAATATATACGTCGTAATGCATCTTCTTGATAGGTCCAAAATGGCGAGATGTGTAATGTAACAATAGGATCTGAGCTTTTTTTCAAAATGCATTTGATAAAGAGTGAAAACCGAACTAAGATATGCAACTAATGAGTTCATAACAAAGCATAAGAAACTTGGCTAGTATAAGATTAGATCTTTCCAGCTGTTCATGCGCTTATCTCGGCGTCAGCTGCTGGTTTGGTTATGCAAAACTTGGAATCGTGTCTCTAGGTGGAGAGTTTTCATCCCTTTAGAAAACCATTAAGAATCAAAACTAAATCTTGAGAATCAATACCCTATCCCTATGGCATAAGTAACTCCAGGAATTAATGCAACTTAAATTTAGAACAGAGAACACACAACCTGGACAACTTGTGCATCTAAATTTCAAAAAGCCACATGCATGACGAAAACAGGTCCGATGTCCGAGGAATTGTTTTTGATAAGAGATAGGAATTGGCTTAACAATATGTATATCAAATTTAAAAAAAAAATTTCACATGGTTGTTAATAAAGGATCGTTAATAATTGGTCAATTGGGAATCGGACTCATTTTGAAATTTGTGTTGATTTCGATTAGATAAATGTTTCGTGCTGATTATGGGCATGCACAAAGCTTTGGTGGGAGTCGTATAGTTTCTTTCGAATAAGAGCACTGGAACACGAGTACCAATCACTGTAGCCTTTGTCACGTGACCTCACCAGATCTGGCACTAAGCACGTCAATTCTCTGCCATCCACTTGTGTAGATCGAATCTTTTTTACCTCTCATCTACGATTTTCTCTCTCCATATCTCTCTTATTTTACACATTTTAATTGAATTCAGAAGATCATGACCTATTTCTTTTCTTTTCTTTTACTCTTTTATGTCAGATTATAGATTATTTGAACTTAATCTGTTAAAATATTATTTATAGAGGAATACGAAATGGTAAGGTAAATTTAATTACTTAAAGGATCAATGCATATCATCAAGGTACGTTAATATTCTTATATAATAATCATACTAATATTTCCTAAATGATACATCAGAGCAGTAAATTGTTTATGTTCACCTTTTTATTTTTACATTAATAGGTTGTTATGATAAATTTCTATAAAATAATTTTATAACAAACTTTATAGTAATAAAAAAGTAGAAAAAGAGAGATAAAATTGAATTATAATAGTTTAGTCAAATAACCTTTAGAGTGCGTTTGGTTCAGCTTTTGGCGGGTGGAAAAGTACTTTTTTTGGTTCAGCTTTTGGCGGATAGAAAAGTACTTTTTTCCACCGCAAAAGTTATTTTAAGGAAAAAATGAGTGTTTTGTTGTAAACTTCAAAAGCACTTTTGGAGTAGAAATAGCTTTTTTAAAAGCTAAAATACAGCTTTTTAGTCTATATTCACTCCTTAAGCTTCACTTTAGAAGTCACTATTTCTTCTTTTAATGGATGAAGATAAACCCCCAATTGTTACAAATGAAGAGGAATCGTTACAAATATTTTGCTTTACCATAAGTAACGAGTAATCTTTTACAAATCTTATTTAAGGTTAAGAGAAACCCTCACAATATGTATCCTAAGCAATTACCCAATTGCAACAATTTTACAACCATACAATTCAAAATCTCCCTCTTTTGCTCTGATTAGTGACTAGGGCTCAATGAAATAATATGATGCATAGATATGTACTCTTTAACCTCTCAACAGAGTTAATGATTCTCTAATATGCAAAAGATTCTTTTCAAAACTCACATGTAGTGTATTTATGCTAAAAAATACCTAAAATAGTTATAAACAAAAATCAGTTGTTAGAACAGGTAGTAATAGTAGTTGTACAAAAATTAGTTGTTAGACCATGTAGTAATAGTAGTTGTTCGATCACTATGACATATTGGTAAACTAATGTGCTACATTGGTTGACTAATTTAGCAACCATTATGGTTATAAACTGCCAACATACTTTTTTTCTTTCTTTCAAGAACATTAATTGACTAGTGTATGCTAATTATGCCTAAACCATGTTTTAACCCTAATATTGGTGGAACAATCCTCCTAAAATAAGTTTTTCAAAACTTTTCAAGTTATTTCTAAGATCAAAAACAAATTAATTTGAAAAACAAACTTGATATAAAACTATTTAAAATTTTTGCAAAAGTATTTTGATGTAATAAGAGGGTTTCTTTAAGAGCTTCTCGAATGTTCTTTTGATTATGACAAAGTATATGTAATATGACTAAAGTACAAATAAGCATGTAATAATTAATACCTTATTTATTGAAAGAATAAAAATAAGATTACAAGAAGGATGAAAATGATTTGCTTAATGTTGATATCCTTGATTTCTTCTTATTTTTGGGTTTTTAGTTGAATGCCCTTAAAAGTCTTTTAAGTTACATATGTTCTTAATTTACTCATCTTATTTATCCTTTAATTACTAAATTAAATTTACTTAACTCCTTTGCTTACTTTACTCTTCTTTTGAATTTAATGTTCATATATTAACTTACTATTTTTGCAAGGATAAGAAAATTAGTAGTAACGTGTTACATTATCATCAAACTATAGGTTAGAATCTCATTTGGTCCAACAATCACCTTTTTATTTATAATTACAAAAACATTTGGTAATATTGTAAACAATAAAAGATATTAAGTAAGCTTCCCCTTTTAAAAATAATATATAATACGGGATCCCATTTGTTCATGTTTCATAAATGATCGAGTTTCAATATCACTATTTTCTCTACCTCTTTTCGCAATATTAAAATGGGTATAATGATATATACATCTATAAGCATCAAAGATTACATGTAAAGTACTTTTTTTCTAAATGAACAATTTTTTAAAAGCTTATGTAATAATTTAAATATCAATAAATCTTTCTCTCATAGTTATAAGTAACAATGCTTTCCCCCTAAATATATATATTCCAAGTCAATATGCTCAAATCTTAATAATATTAAAGAATTTGTACACCTTTTACGTACCACTAATGCTTATCTCTTTTTCTTTCCTACTTGGTTCAATAATTGGACTTTTAATACCAAAGTCCTTGGTGATTTTTATTTCAAAATCACTTGTTTTAAGATATTAATTTCGTTCCTTATTTGACATCAGTGGAGGTGATACCAATTATTAGTATCATTTGATGTGACTTGATACTATAAAGTAGATAAATTTTCATATTTATATTATGTATCAGATTATGCCTACCTTATCCAATCCATCTAAAAAATGATTTTAAATCCTTCGTTACTGGGAAAAATATCCTTCTTCTTTGCATTTATTATAACCTAAGAGAAGCCAACTTACAAGATCATATTGGCAAATCATGAAACCTACCAAAGAAGAGCTTCAAATTGCATATTGTGCCCATACTAGTACCTTATATTGTACCTACTTAGGCAACATCTGTTTCCTTTTCCTTCCTAGTATATTTGTCATCTTCTTTCAAAGAGGCCATTCTTAAGTACCCACAAAAACTTGGATACTTGGGGGTTTGTCCTTGAACCTTTTTACTCCGATATTGTTTTTACGTCTACCTAACAAACATTATTTTCAAAGAATAATTTCTATGTATATGTTCAAATTTAGTAAAAAAAATCTTATATGATGATAATTGAAAATATTAGTAAAATGTAAGAAAGACCTATAAAAATATGATAAGGTCTTTTTTATTGTGTTGATAAATGGGAGTTTTACTTTGGATATTTGGAGTGTATGACTCTCTCCTTATATGATAGTGAGCCCTAATAATTGAATTTCATAGAATATGTTCTTTTAATGAACATTTGCTATATATTGATTATAAAGATGTGCCTTTTACTTGGTATGGCAATCTATAATGATTGCAAGCCAATTTTATTTTATTTTAATGATAAAAAGGCATATATAAATAAGAAGAATATTGTATGATCTTTTGGTGTAACCTTGTATAAAAATTACGTCTATTTTTTCCCCTTATGAATTATATATAAATGTATGAAATTTCTTTTTAACTTAAGACCTAGAAGATGATGCATAAGAATTAAAATTTGTATAGACAAAATTGAATATTATATGCTCATATGGTGACTTGCTACAAGTGAAACTAATTCCATGCCTATTGCTAGAGATAGTTTGGTCTCTAAGCATACTATTCAACTTTTACTATTCATATTGAATATGAACAAGGACTCTTTGACGTCATTGATCTCCTTTTCAATGACTTTTTTTCATGTGACAAATCATGTTCATTGTCATTGACAACAACCACACTATTAGTTTCTATCATATCTTGCACATCACATTATAATTTTTCATTCTCAAGCATACAAGCATTTAAGACTTTTTAAATCTCTTTATACTTAAAAGATAATTTATTCATTTTTAAGCTCATCATTTCTAGGCATGCAACAATTTCTTCATAAGAAAAATATCACATTATTATAGTTCCAATCATTATCATCAAGAGAGCTTAAATTAGATGATACCTTATCATTATTTTCCCTAAAGTACATATGAGCCACTTCATTATTCGATTCTTTGCTTTTGAAACCACTTATATCATCTCGTGTGATCTTTAGGGCTCTCTTCTTCCTTTTATTTTAACCCTATTTTTACTTTATTCTTGATTTTCATCTAAATTCTCATCAAGCTCATCATAAGTAATATCAATAATGTTAACATCAATATTATTATAAAAATATTAAAATATGTAAAATTAAGTGTGCGCTAAATATCATGATTTTTTTGACATATTGAAACTTTAGATAACATATTTCTATCTAATATGGAAAACAAAATGTTCATTGCCTTACTATTTATTTAAATGAGTCTATTATCATTCCTATTCCACTCAATCTTCTCTATAATCTTATATAAATCCAAATTTTCAATCATTAAAAAACTTTCATCCTGGTTCTCCAGATCAAGCAATCATTTTTATTAAAGAAATGGATAAATATTAATATATTTGTCTTTTTGACCAAAAAGTTAATCAAATTGAATCATAATAAACTTTACACAAAATTTGCTTAAAATCTATATACTTGAATGTGATATTCTCTAATATCAATTATTGGTCCCAGATGGTAAACGAGAGGGAAGGATGAATTATATGTGTTACTTTATGTCTTATTTATAAATTAATTGATAGTTATACAAAATTCATATAAAATATTTTAAAATAAACATAATAATAGTAAAAGAAGAGTACGGAAAAAGAGAAACTAACTAATAATGGTCGACCGAACAATCTTTGGCTTCCACCCATTCTTTAAGCTTTATTTGGTAGTTCACTATCTTCTTCCTTCAATAAGTAAAAAGAACTCTCAATATAACATCTTCTTTGACATAGGTTAAGAGGAATCCTTATAAATGTTTTGCTTTATATTGGATAAAAAGTAACTTTGCAAATCTTGCTTAAGATTAATAGGAACCTCTATAGTATGTACACCAAGCAACTATCCCAAATACAATAATTACATATCCATATAACTCAAAACCTCCCTCTTTTTTCTCACACCAATGAATTAGAGCTCAAAATAGGTAATGCAATGCACATATGCACTCCCACCTCTTAAGGCTCTTAGCAACTTTCTAGTAAGCCACAGCTCTTATCGACCAGCCTCTCAATGCATAGCTTTTCACTTTCTCCTCCACAATTGCAGCTCATAAAATCCTAGAAGAAGGTCCATGGAACTTGGGGAATCAACTGATTTTTTACAAATATGGCAGCCAAGTTTGAAGTTTAAAACCATCAAAATCCAAAGCCTCCTTATTTGGATAAATTTCCATAATGTTCTCCTTGAGCATTGAACTACTCAGGGTCTTAGTTAATTAGCTAGTTATATTAAGAAGCCCTTGTGTATGAATGAGAATATAGGTACAAAAAAAAGAATAGCCTATGCTCAAATTTGCGTTAACATTGAAGTATCCAAAAACCTCCCAAATGAGATCCCAATCATGCGTCTGGGAGAGATAACAAGTTGTGGGAGGATAACATTGCCATTTCTTATAAAATCTGGAAAGCAACTGGGAAGTTATTTAAGACTGGAACTTATCAAGATTTGATGGGTCTTGAAGAAGATAACTAACATGTGGATAATCATGTTTCTAAAAATTCAGATGCAATTGTTATTGAATTTAAGGAAGGATTTTCTATACTAAACTAACCTTCAGATATTATTATAGCAGAAATTCCCAAGCAGTCCGATGGAGTTGTCCTTTCTGAAGAATAGTCCTTGATTAATAGAGAACATATTTCTATGTTAGGCAATTCTGATGCAGCTATAGGGGAACAGAAGATAGTAACTACACCAACTTCTATGAATAAAACTACTCTTCTCGACATCAATCAAGCAGAGACTTCCAATCCCAAACTTGTATCACATGGGGATGTTCCTACTAGAGCAATAGAATTTAGCAATAATGAAGTACCACCTGCAACTCCTTCTGTTACTCAAAAGTTATCAATGGTGGATGAACCATTGAGCTCTTTACAGGGAGTGAATGGTGATGAAACAAGTGCAAATTTCTGGACTGTGGTAAGAAGAAAATCACAAAGGGGTAGGAGAAAGGCCATAAAAGTATTTCTATTTAATATGTCTATATTAGCTTGGAATGTTTGAGGAAGAAACCGCCCTTCTAAGTTTTTAGCTTTAAAGGATTTTGTTATGGGAGAAAAACCTCTCATATTAAGCCTGCTTGAAACAAAAATCAAGTTGGAGAACCTTAATAAGTTAAACATTTTAGGTGCTCAGTGGAAGCTACTTACTAATCATAACTATCATGCCTACAGACGTATCATTGTCTATCATAATTATGATGAAATAAAGGTGGATTTGCTACAAGCAAATGATCGGGCCATGCATTTTCACATCCTACTTTTGTAAGGAAACATTGATATGAACATCTCTTTTGTTTATGTCAACAACTTTGAATTCCAAAGACGAGATCTATGGAATAATTCCAGGCATCTCAATGGCATTATTAGCAAACCATGGTTGATCTGTGGGGCTTTTAACTCTACACTTTACACATTTAAAGCTTAGGGTAACACCAAACTAAAAAATTTCTTTACTAATTTTCGAGACTATGCGGATCATCTTAGTATGACAAATCTTAAATTCGTAGGGCACTCTTTCACTTGGTCTAATAGGAAAAAATCAACTTGGTTCATAAGGAAAAATCTTGATCGCACTCTAGTCAATGATAATTAGCTGCACACTTTTCCCAACAAATTTTCCAAATTCATGGACCCACTTTTCTCGGATCACACTCCCATCTTTATGAAGAATTTGCTTTAGTATTTTGTAAAATATCATCCATTCCGATTCAACAATTTTCTTATATAAGATCCATATTTTGCAGTGGCTTGTAGAAATGGGTTGATCACTTTGTTGTTAGAACCAAGCAGTTCTGTTGCATCCAGAAATTAAAGTTCATAAAAAATGAACTCAAACTGTTGAACTCTAAAAAGGGATCTACTGCTACTGGGATTAACACCACTAGATTGGAATTAGTTAAGCTGTAGACCATGCTTGCGTCTAGACCTGATGATCAACTTATTGATAAAAAGAAGATAGTAATCTTCAACTACTTGCATGCAGTGAGCAATCACTCTTCACTTCTTCAACAGAGAGCACTATTAACTAGTCACAAGATGGGGACAGATGCACCAAGTTATTTTTCAATTCAATGTTAGCTAGGAAAAACCACAATAAGATCTTCTCAATTACTTCTTAAGACTATGTATTACTCCAAAATCCTCAAGATATACAAAATGAAGTCATCAGGTTTTTCTTCTCTCTTCTTGGCACTATTGTTTCATCTAATGTCTCACTCACAGATCTAAGGAAACTTAATCTGCAGCAAATCTCTCCTATTGATGTTGATCTCCTAACGAAATCAGTGGATGACAGTGAGATCGAGAAGAATGTTTTTGGTATGAATGGAAAGAAAGCCCTAGGGCCAGATGTAACGCCCCCTTCCACGAGGCATATACCCGACATCCTATAGACATTCGAGCATATACTCCATGAAAACGGTGCACTAGAGCAAACACATTCACTCATATGGCATCATAATTGAAACACGAATAACACAATATATATAACTCAATTCCTCATTCCATTGGCAAAACACAATTTATACTGTAGCTTTTCACTACATAACTCACATAAATACAATATCAAAAATACATAAGAGTTTACTACTCTTTACAACATTCTACATGAATGAGGAACTATACAAAAGATTCTAACTAAACTCAACAATCTTAGTTGACCAACCTTTAAGCCATTTCTTGAGTCCAAAAGCAGTACTAGGTTTCTTCTAATTTATCTTAAAAGCTAAGTCTTCTCTCTCGTACCTGAAACTCGATGTTGTAATTTTGATGAATTTTGCGAACTTAGTGAGTGAACCATCATTGATATGCTGACCTATATCAAACACATAAACAATTCACATTTCAAATTTTAGAGATAGTTTAAATAATCAAATATTGCATATTATTTCACAATTTCAGTTCAGAACAGTTCAGATAAACACAATTTTAGTTCAAAACAGTTCAGATAAACCATTTCAATCATTCAAAACATACATATCAAATGTATATACAATGTACATATGACTCACTTTCAATTATTACGTTGTTGTGGCTGAGTGCCTTTTTAACTATCCCGTATTTATTATGGATATCAGGCTTATTGATAACTATCCCGTATCCATTGTGGATACCGGGCTCATTTTACTAGTGAGCCTGTGGCTCTTATGCACATTCTAAACTTTAAGCTCTTTTTCACTGGTTACTCATATCACAACTGCCTTTATCTAATCATGCATATCATGTAATGAAATGCATTAAATTCACATATATGCAATTAGTCACTTTTATTTAGTTTAAACATTCACTTTCACATTTTCATTGGAACTAAGTACAGAATTCAACAATTTGGTTAAGAACACTTATTTCTTTCAAATTCACATTCAATGAAGCACTTCCAATATGATCTCAGTTATCAAACTCCTTGGACCATCAATGTCTGACATTTTTCACATTCATATAATTATCAATTCAATATTCAAAATTTAGGCAAATATAATTATTCCTAGTAAGAAACATCTAGGTTACTCTCAGTATGCTCCAGATAGCTATTGCCTTAATATCCTGACAATGTCTGGATGCGATTGTTCGATTTGCGCTTCTATATCATGCAATACACACATTTATACATATTACTAATTTTCACAATCACATAAATATTCAAACATATACATATTTATATGTATCATGTATAACGAATGCTCAATTTGACTATTCCGGGTATGTATCCTTAATTACGAATCTTAATCATTCAACCTTTGTCACTTGGATATGTCTAATTTGAACTTAGGTTTACACCTCAATTATACATGATTATTCTAAGTTTCTTAATCAATCATTCACCAATTTATTTTAGCATTATATGATCACATAATATCCAATTCCTCATTCATCTTTACTTAATACACATAATTCATCTCCTTTGAATCATATTAGCATTTCTATTAACACTTTCATTCCTATAACATCTCTAGATTTCCAAATTTTGTTTCATTGATATCAACCATCCATGCTTAAGTTATAACCTTAATGATCACCCTAAACATATCAAACTTTTAATCACCTAATCAAGCATCAAACTAGGTTCATTTTAAGCCTCATTTAAGCTTAAATGCACTATAGGAAAGGACCTTAGCATTAGTTGATTCAAACATCACTTAAAAGATAAGAATACACAATAATGGCCTTTCCCACAATCATGGATGACTTCCCACGATCGTGGGTTATGTCAATAGAACATTTCTAGCCATTCTTGCAATTACCACGATTGTGGAGGTATTCTCACGATCCTGGGTTGTCATATCTGTAAATTTCCAGTTATTCTTCTTCCCATTTTTTCGGATTTTCAACTCCTTCAAGTTACATCTAACACATCTTATGCATAGTTTATCCTTTCTACCTTAATTCCTTATCATTTCCTCTTCATTCTCACCTAAATTCCATCTCAATATCATTTATAAACAAATCATAATCTATTGTTAATCATAACCATAAAAATAGAACATCAAACATGTCCATACATTCATCCACATTTTTGCACAGTTTCATACTCCATTTTCACCATTAATCTATCTATAGAACAACTAATAAATCCATATTTTTATACGCCCAAAAACATAACATATTGATAGTCATTCATTCATCAAATTTTTGCACTCATCATCAACACCCTTTTCATGATCATTGCACCTCAAAACTATCATCATAAAAGTTGCTACTTAACAAACATGAAGAACAATGTGCTACTTACTTGTTTTAGCTCTAAAGCCTCTTCACATCGTCACCTAACCTTAGCTTCAAGCATACACGATCATCATCTTTCAAAGAAGAATAGGTTAGATATTTAGTTACAAGATAAAGAGAAAGGATCTTGAATGGTTAAAGTGGAGGATGATAGCAACTCAATGTTGAGAGTAAGGTTACTGAGAAGGTGTCGTGAGTGAAGAAAATGAAGAAGATGAAGAAGAGAGCATATGGTAAAAGTGAAAGACAATTGAAGATGTCTTGCAAGAGAGTGTCGTGGGTTTAATTAGTAAGGTAAAAATGCTTGGTAAGTGTCATAACATGTGTCATGACACTTACCACTTAATCAATTTTTCTACTTAGCTATTAACATGAACTACCATATAATTCTTAATAATCAGTCCATTGTCACTCAATTTTTGTGTCATTAGTCACCCAATTTTCTAATCATTTATCAATAAATCCTAATGTCACTTGTAACTTATTTCTACTACCATTTTGTCACTTATTTCTATTACCACGAATCAATTTGTCTTGCCACTTGGCATTTTTTAGTCTAAAAATACACAAAATTTCATAAATCTCCCAAATTTTCACCAAAAATTTTAAATTAATAATTATACTCATCAAATCAAAATTCAAGACATAATATTCACTATTCACATCACAATCACTTTAAAATCATTTATACCCTAAAATTTGTCAAATGAGTGCATGTACAGTCTTTATAATGTGTACAAAAATTAATAATCACGTGTGTGTATGCTAATGTTATGCATGAGCATGAAATGTATTTCCTAATTTCTCAATATTATTTCTCATTTACAGTAATCTAAGATTCTAACCCTTAGTATGAAAAAACGAGATATTACACCAGATGGCTTTAATGGTTATTTTTTCCAGCAATCTTAGAATATCATTGGTAGTTTTGTCAAAAAAGCTATCCACGAATTCTTCTCAAATGGTGTCCTTCTCAAGGAGATTAATAAAACCTTCTTGTGCTTAATCCCTAAAGGCTCAAATCCTTCCACTTTTAGGGACTTTCACCTTATATCATGCACCAACTTTCTCTACAAAATCATTTCTAAAATCCTAGCTACAAGGTTGAAGAAGGCGATTGCTCCTTTGATAAATGAAAACCAAGGTGCTTTTTTTAGTGATATAAATATTGGTGACAATGTTCTCCTTGTACAAGAACTGTTCAAGGGATATTCTACAACCAAAAGCCCCCCTAATTGCATATTAAAAATTGATTTCCATAAGGCTTTTGACAATATCAATTGGAAATTCTTATGGAAAATGCTTACAACGTATGGGTTTCCCACTCAATTCGTCAACTGGATTATGGAATGCATTATATCTGCAATGTTTTCAGTTATGATTAATGGCACTCCTTCTTCATTATTTAAAGCATCACGATGCCTTATACAGGGGGGATCCCTTATCTAAAACAAGAAGGTAATCTAAAACAAGAAGGCGATCTCAACATTTTATCCATCAAAATCACAAATCATGCTTTGATTCTCAAGAGGTTTTGGTAGATACTGGAGGACAAAAACACTCTTTGGATTAAATGGTTGCATTATTACTTCCTTAAAGGTAATTGCATATGGGATATCAAGCCAAAGGATTAATGCTCTCACTTCCTCACTTAGCTTTTGAAACTAAGAGATGCGGTCACTTCCTCACTTAGCTTCTGAAACTAAGAGATGCGGTTCAACAGGAGGTCTCTTATAAGATAGGCAATGGTAAATTGGTCTCACTCTGGTAAGATAATTGGTCGATCAGGCCTTGATCCATTGATACACTCTCCTCAACATTTGAGGATTTCTTCACTACACTCTTGGCACACCGGGCTTTTCTTATTCATTAATGGTAATTCCTAGAAATTTCCACATTGTTTGCAACATCTCCAATTAGGATACCCCCTAGATATACTCTCATCTGACACAATTTCCTAAATGGATATTCCACTCAGTAACCTTACTTACAAAACAATGGTTAACTTGTTACGTAGATGGGGCTACAATGTATCCTGGTTTATGACGGTTTGGAGTAAGGTTTTACTTCTAAGAATTTCATTTATTTTCTGGTTGGCCATACAAAACAAGCTAACCACCACTGATAGAATGTCCTACTTATAAGCTGATAAATCATGTCTGATTTGCTCATTGTATGATAAATCATGAAACTATCTTCTATTCGAATGTCCCTTCAACAAATCCATTTGGGATTATGTTATTGCTAAATGTTTATGGTATGATCTAGGGGACTCTCTTATAAACACAATATATACAATCTCAACTCAAATCGGCTACTCGAAACCATATCTTCATATTCATACTATCGCACTAGGAAGTTGTATCTACATGCTTTGGAAAGAATGCAACCTAAGATGTTTTGCCAGTAAATTTTCTTCCAAGGAAGCTTTGATATCTATGATCATCACTGAAGTACGTGAACTCATTTTGATGAAGAACTTACACTTGACTTGTAGCTCAAACATATGTTTCTCACTTTATAATTAGCGCAACTTTTCCGTGCATATTTTTACCTTATTTTTCTTGTTCTTAATGCTTTGCTTTCAAAGATAAGGTAGACAAGGGTACTCCCTCTCATTTTTAGCTTGTATGACTCTCTTATTTATTAATTAATTCTATTTTTTCTTAAAAAATCCACAATTCTTATCACAATTTACATATTGTTTATCTATACTTAAAATAATCTAAAATAGTCATTATAAATAAAAATATGAATTGTTTTAATGCTTATAATGTATTAGAAATATGAATTAAGGAACCACCGCCTAATAGCCAGCTATTTGGTGTTACATCTATCAAAGATGACTTAAAGCAAGCTGAAACCTCAACGTTACCTGATTTGCTTTTCTTCTTCTTCAAACAAGTCTTAGCATATAGTCGACTACTGTAGCATATTGGCCAACTAATATGTATTGAATGCATAATGTTCACTATACATTGCATACTAGCCAACCACTAGGATATATTATAAGACCAATATGTCCTTTAAAGGGACATTAGTCGATCACATCATCACACTTGTCAACAAATACATTAATAAGAATCCTTATTACATATTTAACCTATATTAGTCAACTAATTCCCACAAAATCATGATGTTAAAAACTTTAAATGTTTATATTTGATTTTTTTATGCAATTTTAATTAAAAATGACTTCCAAAACATCCCTTAAAAAATCTTTGAAAGATCAAAAGGCTTTTCTTTTAAAAGCAAAAAATTTAATATCTATTGATGAATGAAAAGACTCATGTAATGAAGTAAGATGAAATGCTTATGCCAGATAAGCCTTTAAGAGTCTTAGTGATTAAATGAAATTATAATTAACATTATAAAAAATAAAATGACCATGAAGTACCTTAATATTATTTTTTTCTTGACTTGATCTTCAATTTGAAAGTTGTAAACTTCACTTCAAAAGTTATGTTTACATCTTGTTCTTATATTGCTTCTCATCAAAATAGTAAACTCATTAGTAGTACTTATGGTTTTTTATCATTGAAACGTAGATTAGAAACTCCCTTGGTTCAACATAACACTTATAGATGAAAAAGGAATTTAAAATCAAAACATGTAGTCCGCTTAACTTATTTGGCTTTGTCATGCATCTTTATGATGTAAGCTCTAATCTCAATTGCTTTATCATACATTAAAGAAGTCAACATATATAAGTTGATCAACTTCAACCTTTTCATATTTAGAAAACCTTTCTTTCAATGCTACTATGAACCTCTTAACATTATTGTCATCTAACACTTAACTCTTAAAGGATGATGAAATCAAATTCTTTATAACTATGGTATTCAGTTTATTCTCCCTTTTCCACTTTTTAAAGTGTACCTTATTATATACTATGACTTCTTATATTATAGGAGCATGCTTAGCCTTAATGAGATCCATATATAAGTTTTTCAGCCTTAAAGCCAATTCCACAATACTCTTTTATTTCTCAAAGTTATTCCTAGATAGTCTCAATTAAACAAATTTGATTGTTCAAAACTACCCGATTTATTATATTAACAACTAAGGCATATTTTATGAGCAGCTAAACCAAAATTCAATTTTAACATCATAAATTTTCCTTTAAGCAAAATAAATAACGAAAAAAAATGTTTTAATAGATCAAGTAAGAAATAATATTACAAAATAATATCCCATTTAGACAGACAACAACTCATAAATCAAATTATAACACACTATCAATCATTATGTTATCTTACCAAACTCATATATAATTACCCACTTTAAGTAGCCAAAAATACAAATTTAAAAGATGAAATAATTTACAGGGTGATAAAATTCACTGAGCTAGCCTAAAAATATGAAAAAAAAATGGTATAAACAAGTTGAAGATGTCAATGTCTAGTTAACTATTTTTTTAATTAGACTGTGGGTTTGATTAGCTATCTAGTTGATAAAAAATCCTTCCAAAATGATCCCAAGACTTGGCTCCCTTGAGACCTTTGGATTTGGTGGACCCATAGTGCATCATCCAGAATTCTAAAAGCGTAATAATTAACGACAAAAAGAGAGTTAAAAACATAAAAATTAAAAAAATACAAGAAATAAAATATTTAAACAAAATCAAGTTACAAAAATGATTAATAACCCATTATAGAAACAATAAAAAATTCTTAGGTTTAAAGCTCAAAACTAACTTGGAACTTTTTAAATCCTTAAATTTTCAATCTGGATCTTTTAAGTTCAAAATTTAACCTATTCAATCAATTAAATGAAAGTTATTAGATCATTAATAGCATTTCACATACCTTAACTGAATTATTATCTAAATAATTAAAATGGTATTAGGATTACCCCAATTAGAAGATATAGTTTTAGTTTGTGAGATTATTGAATCACTTATTGCCACAAAATTTAAATTGGAACATGATGACCTAACTCTTATCTTACCTCTCCCATGATTTTAAGTCATACTATAAATGATATTAGGGATGTCAATAGGCCAGGTCGGGCCCAGGCTATAGCTGGCCAGGCTCGACCTTGGCCATGGTGGCCCACGAGCGAGGAAGGGCCAGCCTGTGGCCCGTAATTTATTTTTTAAATAAAAAATATTTAAAACGACGTCGTTTTGAAAATAACCAACAGCCACGTGCCGGGCCAGAATAACCGACGGCCTACCCGTGGCCCGATCAACTCGGGCTAAAAGCGGGCCGGGCCGGGCCACTTTGGACATGTCTAGATGATATGAATCTAACCCTTTGGAATATTAGTTATAAAGGGTTATGAGTAGTTAATAAATTGGGCCCTATCATTATGGTGACTTAATAGCCCTACACAATAGCCATACCATACTTAATAAATGTGGTAAAAATAACATGACCAAAATAAGATTATAAATATACAATTTGCCTATATGCCTTATTTGACCTAGTTTTAAAATAAAGGACTACTTAGTTGAAGCTCACATAGAAAAATCCTAACCGTTTATATTAATTATATTATACATCTCCATATCTAGCATTAGGGAGATCCCTAATAGTTATCCTCCTATAGACAAAAGATTTATATATAAAAAACATAAATGACATTCTGCTTAGGTCTCCAATAATAGAGGTAAATGAACAATCATTTGATACCTTTTAAAGTCTCACATCCTTTAACTAAATTGGTTTGGACTTAGACTTGCACATGAGCTAGTTTAGATTAGGTTTAACAAGGATCCATCCTAATTTTTTTAATCCTTATCAAATCCAATTTGGCCTAATTTTCAAACTCAAACCTAACCTATTATAAAAATTTCAAATTTAACCACAACCGAGGTCCATATCTTTTAAAATTTTTAATAATTATATAAATATAATTGTGATAGAGTGGTGTTCATTTATATCTTAGCATATGAAACCATGTGAAATTTGAATAAATAATAAATAAAATTATTTTACAATTATGTTGTCTTATATGCAACTAGTTTTTCATGCTTTAATAAATCTCTCTTTTCTCTCAAATTTAATAAGGACTATTTTAGACACTTGAAATATCATATTGCATTTTAAGACAACTTATTGTGATTGTGGACAATGTTGTCAATTTCCTTTAAGAATTCAATTTGATGTATATTTTCGTAAATATTCTTGGCATTTTTTTATAAATAAAAATAACCATAAATTTATTCTAAAGTAAAAACATTATTTCTTTTAAATTCATAAAAAGTTAAAGCAAATAATTATTAAAATGTGTAATATTATATTGTTTAAATGATTATATATTCATTTAAATATTAATTAAGCTAGAGTTTGTCAATATCATCATCTTTTTCTCCATTATCATTATTTGAAGAAGAATCATCATTGACATTTACATTAACATGATATATTTGTCAACTAAAACAATTCTTTGTAGTCTTACCTTTGTTTTCACTATATAGAAACTAAAATCTATTTAATATTCACTTTAATTTATATTTTAATTCATAAACAAAATTTGTATATAAAGAGAAATAAAAGAAAGAGCATATATAAAACCTTTGTATAAAGAGCTTTGCGTCTTGTATTCTCTTTCCTAATAATGATATAGATACAAAATTATTAAATGAAAATAGTAGGCTGACCAAAATTTATGATATTTATGAATATAGGTTCTGGTTGTAGTTTTATTTGGACTTTAATAACTTAAATCTTATATTTAAATTTTTTAGACTTCAGCCATTTGGTTAATTGATTCAAGTCTTATATTGGTTTATTTAGAATGCATAAATCCACAATTTGTCTTTAGTCTAAAAGATATATGGCCATGATATAAGGATTAAGTATAACAGAATTCAATAGATGATAAAGTTGGGAAAAACACCTCTTTCTTTTATATTTTAGACATGAAATTCTTCTCTTTCTGTAAAGTGGAATAGAATAACCCACTAATAACAATCTTATGTCTATAATGCATTATATGTCCTATAATAGATATATCATTCTTTTGTTAGGTTAACTGTATTTTAAATTTTAAAGTTTAATCAAATTTATAATACTAGCTAAAAGTTCAAAAACTAGTTATCAAATATATAAAATATCAATTTGTTTCAAATCTAGCTTATGAGTCAACTTCACTAATATCTTTTGTTAAGGTAATTAAGAAATGCCTCATAAGTTGGATACACCTCTAATTTTGACATTGTGTTATATATGTATGTAACTAAATAGTAATGAATTCTTTTATTATGAAATTAATTAGGAAAAATGTTTAAAACCATTTTATCCCTAAGCTTCTTCTTCTCTCCCATTTCACTTTCTTGAAAACCTTTTCTCTAATGACCTCCATACTAGCAGCCATCCATTCTAGTGTACCTAATACCTATAAAAATAAAAACATATGTCATTATAAATGCAAATAAAAAATAATTTTAAGTCAATATAAAAACATATTTGACTAAAAAATGAAGAGTAATTGTTATTTACAAATTTAAAATTTGAAACACTTGGTAAGTCTTTGAAAAAAACATTGAATTGATTTGTAATGTGAAGGTTTTGAGGCTCAGGTTTCTTTTAGGGCTGCGGGAGATTTAACAAATTTAGGTGTTTTTTAACTAGTTTTAGTTAGGACATTGGAAGAAGTTTAGAAGAAAAAAATGGTATAAAGTGATTTGGGAAAGAAAGGAAGAAAGGGATTTCTCTTAGAAGATTTGAACGTTAAAAAGACTATCTAGTTTTTTTTTAGTGTTTCAAATGGCAAATGGATGTTTAACCCTGATTAACCCTTCCTTATTTTTTGCTTATTTTTTAAGAAAACTATTTTTAATTATACAGATTGTGTGAAGTCTCAAAGCTAGAGGGGGCTAGCCTAGTAGACCAAATATGCCACATTAATTGTAGAAGTTATTGGCTTTGACTCATAAGCCATATTTGAAACAAAATTGATATTTCATACATTTGACTACTAATTCTACAATTTTGGCTAATATTGTAGAACTGATCAAACTTCTGAATATAAGAAACAGTTTGTTTATCTTCTAACCCTATTCAAAAGTTAACTATTTATGACTATTAACTTAATACTAAATAAAATTTTAATTAATATTTTATTTATGACCAAGTTGATCCTAATTCAACATTAAAGTAATGAATTTTTCTTAATAACTAAAATTTTTTATCTATCATATTATACTTTTGATCATATCTATAAATATATTCTCTACCTTATAAGTTACTAGTCTCAATAAAAATGTTGGCTCTTACTATTGTAACTCATAATATAAATATACAAATTCATTTCAATATCTATGGATGATGATATTTTAGTGATATAAAGTTAATTCCAATAGACTTTTTGGAATGTTCAATTGACATGTATTTAGTAGGATTTGAGCTTAGGAATTCTCCAATTATGAGTTGAGTGCTTCAATCATTTAATCATGAATGCAAAATGGGGATTCTCATATAAGTTGAATACCAAATTCTAATGAAATGAAATATCATGATAAATTAATCAATCTAATAACTTTAGATAAATTGATGAGAATATATTTGATTTTTATTACAAATTGATTAAACTGATAAGTTATTTATTCAAATTTAGTTATCTAGTCTTAGGTACTTAGAATAATAAATAGAAAGGGGGCTAGTTACTGAGAAAAAATAGATAGAGCTTTGGTAAATGCCCAGTGGTTAATTAAATTTCTAGAGAGTATAATAACTTAAAATAATTATATACTTTCTTAACAACTTCATATACTGGTATAGAAAATCTTCAACATTTAAAGGAGAAATTTTTCATTCAAATTCAACATTTTCTTGCTAAGTATGGAATGGTTTAAGGAGGTTATCCTTAAATGACTCAATACCAACATATATGACCATAAAATGTTCATTTATAAGAGGAAATTAGAGCATGCAAAGTAGGAACTAAAATTTCTTAACAAGAAAAGCTATAATGAAAATGAATTAATGCTGAAAGAGGTTAAAGAGAACTTGGAAAGGATCTAAAATTCCTTATATGTCTCTCTTAATAACGAAGCTATCCTTGAAGAGGGAAAAGCTACTTTGTTGATATACAACTAGGCAGTTGAGGCAAACTTCTCCTTCATTAAACAATGTTTTAAGAGTTTTATGGTTGAAGGAGGGAGATAGAAATTCAACCTTTTTTTTCATATAGAAATTCAACCTTTTTTTTCATAAACCACTGATAGCAAGGAAAATATGAACATAATAGTCTCTTTAAAGGACCAATATGGTAGAGAACTCAGTTTTAAAAATTATATTCTCCAAGAGGTTCACTTCTTCTCTAAATCCATTGGCTCTCCTACTAATGCAATCTCTTTTGTGGAATTACTGAAGTCAATCATTAAGGAGCAAATTACTACGTAGCAAGTTAATTACTTGATAGTGCCTTTCAATGGTGGAACTACCATGCTTGCTTTAAACCCCAATAAGGCACCTAGGCCTGATGGTATTAATTCCTTTTTCTTCTATTAAAAATGGCAACACACTAAGATTTTGGTAATAGAGGTTGTGTTAGAATTCTTTATCCAAGGGAAATTGTTAAGGGAGTTGAATAAGACTTTTATTTGCCTCCTTCCTAAAGTACAAGTCCTTATCTTAGTGAAAGATTATAGACCTATTTCCTATTGTAATACTATTTATAAATTCATATATAAGCTTATTGCAGATAGATTGAAAGTCACTCTTAAACATTTAGTTGATCCTCATAAGGATCTTTTATAGAAGTTAGATCAATCGTTGATAATATATTATTAGTTCAGTAGTTTTTCAAGAACTACAATAGGAAACATTTAAGAAAATATTATACTATAAAAGTGGACTTCCATAAGGCCTTTGATTCATTAGATTAGGGGTATTAAACAATTTGTAATCTTTTTGTTTCCACTCTAAGTTTACATATTGGTTAGCTCAATGTATCACCTTGTCTCTTATGTTATCTTAGTTAATAGGAAGCCCATTAATCTCATTAATGGAGCTAGATTTTTGAGGCAAGGGAATCCCTTTTCCCCTTTTCATTTTGAGCATGAAAGTCTTGATTAGGCTTATTAAGGATATGATTGGCTAAGAAAAGAACTTCAAATTTCATTCCAAATGTAAGAATAAGCAAATAATAAGTCTTTCTTTTACATATGATCTAATCCTCTTCTACAAAATTGGACTTAACACAGTTAGCGCACTCACAATAGTCTTAAACACAATTAGAACTCTTTCAAAACTCTCCATCAATAAAGATAAAAACCAACTTTTCATTATTTCTAAAGCTAGTGCAAGCTCTTATTAGATAGAGTGCATTATAGGGCTAAAAGTCTCTAAACCGTCTCTTACTTCCCTTGCATCCCAATCTTAACTAAAAATTAGCATTCAATAAATTCAAAACCTTTTTGGAGAAAAATAAATTGAGAAGCATAAGTTGGTGCAATAAAATTCTTTCTATAGTATGAAGATAGTAATTGTTGAACTTTGTGTTTAATAGCATCCATGTATTCATGTGTTCTTATATGTGGTTCTGTAAAAACATTAGTAAGAATAATGGAAAACTCATCAGAAGGTTTATATGGTTAGGTAATAGCAATAGCAATTCCTTAGCCAAAGTAAAATGGAAGGACTTATTCTTAACCAAAGAAGAGGGATGAATAAGGATCTTGGCTATTAAAACTATAAAGTAGGTGTAATTTATTAATAAAAATGGAGAATTCTCAATGATAGAAATGCACTTTGGGTAAAATGGGTTCATACATTTTAGTTAAAAGATTAAAACTTTTGGAATTTGAAGCTAAGAAAATAATATTTCATGGAAAATGTTCCACATCTTAAAAGTCAGGGAAAGATTCAGTTTTGAATTATTCCATAAGATTAGTGATGGAACCTATACTTTCTTTTGACATAACAGTTAGTCAATGACAACCCCCTTAAGTAATGTTACGAAACTCTCTTCTCTTCGCAATATGATTATATACCATATGACGACTAAGGAAGCTTTAAATACATACTTGTTTTAATCACTAAGTCTTCAATTCCACTAAACCTGAGTCTTCAGCTCTCTCCAAGCCCAAATGACACTCTCAAATAGAAAAGCAATCACTCATAAGTCTTTACTATTGAATTCCATAAAAGCCTTATGTGAGTTTATACTCCTAGAGTTCCTTAGTTCAAATTGAATTGGTACCATCAAATCTGTCCTCGAACTTCCTTTATACTATAGTTAGCTCTTAAAAGGAAACTAAACACTCTAGATAGGATGAAGAGATTTAAAAACATTGTAGACATATGTGTTCTTTGTAAGCTAAAACCAAAAACATTAGATCACCCCTTTTTTAATGTAGAATCTCCTCATTGACTTAGGGCAATGTTATGAATTTGTGCAATATGAGAGAAACTATAACCAGATGGCAGAAATTCATAGAATGGTGTTGTAGAAATCAAAGGAGTAAGGAGATGGACTGGTTGATATTCAAGATAGCTCTTTACAGTATTATTTGATAAGCTAAGGATGGAGATAAATAAAAGAATTTACTAAAATTCTATTACATAAAAGCATAAGTGCATTAACTCTACCATTTAATTCATCTAAGAGCAAGCAATGGAACAATAAATTCATTTGACCTGTAGATAGCCTATTGGCAACAAATTGGAAGATAACCCTTAGAAGTTAGCATTTAAAGGAGACAAAGAGGTAAGAAGATTAATAAATGTTTCAGCTCCTTAAAAACTCTTTGACATGTAGGTTTAAATTTTTTATAATCCATGGAAACTCCCTGAACTGATTCGAGTGACATATGGTCTTTAAGAAACTATAAGAACTTGGATTCTAATTCAATGCTTATCTCAAAGCTTGTATTCCTTTTTTAGTACCATTATCTCTTTGAAATTTGGTCTCTCAGTAAACTTAGCTTATATTGGTGTATTAGGGGGTTATGCTTTTATCGCCACTTTCCCTTCTAACTTAATTCTTTTTTATCCGATATATTTTTTACTTTTTCACCAAAAAGTATTATGTAAATTGTGAAATATGTTTCTTGTTGCAAAAATTTCTTTTAAAAAATAGTTGATTGAACTAAAAAGAGAAAGAGAAAGTACCTTAAACATCCTCAAAAATATATGTAAACCCAATAAAAATGATGGTTTATAATAACAGATGTTGGGTTACATCCAGAAGAATACTTATAAATTAAAGACATGTCAAATGTGTGATTATCTTAAATAAATAATAAATCAACAACATCGAATTGGATTCAATACTTTATCAAAATCTAAGGGTACTGGAAGTAATTATAATGGTTGTTCCACATCCATGGTAAAGAGAAACTCTATTCCCTTTTTTAACTATAAGAAATTTTTATTTAGAAATTTAAAAATATATTCAAAAGCAATCTTAATGACACTTGAAGTTCGGTAAAAAAATTATAGTTGATAATAGAAATAGGTGAGAGTATAATAAGAAATACCTATAAAGAAGTTTAATTAATTAAAGCTGAGACAAAAATTAAAAGATGATTAATAGCTAAAGTTTCCTTTCCTTGATAATTGACACTTTAATATATAACACTTATCAAAACATATGTAACTTCTTTCCTTCTTATGCGTATTCATGCCTACCTATGTACTCTTATAAGTTCTAAGATAACATTAATTCTAAATTGCAAGATGTATAGATATGGTTCACTATTATATGTTCCTTAATCACCTTAATAAAAATATTTAAAACTTGTTCCTTTATATTTTTCTATCCTTGGCAGAGCATGTCATTCCTTTCTTTTCAAATATAGTACATAGACCTACCAAAGGCTATAACTGTAAGAGCTTTATCTATATTTGAGAGCTTATTTCCTTGGTTAATTATAGAAAATGTCTCCTTGTAAGAAACACTTCTCCTTTTAAACCTGCATAAGGTTTGGATTTGATTCCATATGAACTTTAAATACTCACAATTGAAGAATAAACAGGTTAAATGTTTTTTTTTAGTTTGCAAAGTTAGCAAATTGGTGATTTGTTAATGAAACTTATATTCTTAAAATTTCCCGATGTTTGCTTGATGATGATCCATATAAGAAAAGAGATTCTTAGTGTTGTTTTTTTTACACTAAATAATACTATGAAAGGCAACTCTTTGGAGTTGTGGCTAAATAATTGATTTATAGGAAATGTTGGTAAAATTGCTTAAAGGATGCTTTCTCCATATATAATAATCCTCTTCACTTGTTTTAGGATAGTAGTTATGTAAGTAATTAAGCAGCATATCTGAGTGGATTGTAAAATTATTACCTATAACCATGAATCTAACTTTGGAAGTTTCAAAGATTGAAATGCTTAGAGTTGGGGCTAGATTTGACATGTATAAATGGTAAATTTTACCCTAAATATAGAACCAAAAAGAGGTAACCTTGCTATTTCTAATTTTGCATTCAATATTTTAAAAGATTGATTCCCTCATCTTTAGTAATTGAGATAAAAAAACAAAATGTGGTAGTTTTGGTTTTGATATCCCATAAGCTTTTGCTTTTTAGCAAGCATTTTTGGATCCATTTCTATCTATAATGCCTCCTTTTACAAGATGATTCTCCATATACTTTTTTTTCATTAACACTTTGTTATGATTCTCCATATACTTTTTTTTCATTAACACTTTGTTATTAAGTGAAACAGATTTAATACCAAGCCTAGCTGATTCTTTAGGTTGACACAGCTATGTCTATTTCATCATATATAATTCTTTCTTACTAAGCTTTCTTGATTATAAAAAGTTTCTTGGCAACTTTTTAATATCCCTAATAAGACCCTCATCGAGAAATATATGTGAAATCTAATATATATGAAGAAGATCGAGGATTAAGTTAAAAAGTTGGACTTTACTAGTATAGGAAAGTGTTTTGTTACACTAATGACTAATCTTTTTATGAATATTCTCCAATAGTGGCAAGCAATCCCCATGTTTTATTTTCTTTATGGTAAATGGTTGTCCTATATAGTGATTGGCTTATGGTTAAGGTCAATATTAATTTTACCCCAAGTGCACAGCGTGGTTGTAGCTAGCACAGGCAAGTAGGGATTGATTCCACGAAGACGGTAAATACTAGTAGTTACCCTTTTTTCTATTATCTAACCTAAGAATCAAATTTTTGGTTTTTAATTAGAAACAAAGCTAAAAAAAAGTAAAATTAAGATTAAACAATTTTGAACTCATGATAAGTAGCATACAAAGAAAAATCAATATCAAATAGTAGTGTCTGGGTGATGAATCCCCCTAGGAATCCTTGAATTATTATTTTTTATCATACAATCATATTATTGATTATTGGGCTGTAAAAATTCCTATCTTATGTTAATAACTCTCTTAAGAATATTAACAGCTAATCCATCAGTTGATTAGCAGAAATATTTCTAGTTAAACTGTCTATTTATGAATTACGTTATTAGGTTTGACCCTAATCTAGAGGATTTATATTGGCCTATCTCTAGGTTTATATGCAACTTCTTCCTATTATGGTAGATCTATTCATACAAAAGGATTTCTTAATCTTAATCATACAAAATCAAATCACGCACTGATATTTCGGATATATTAGAACAAGAATAAAACACATAATTTTATTACAATAAATCAATTAATATAATTGTATTAAATAAAAGATTAAAATATATTGTTATCTCAAGCTCGGGTTCATCACACTTAGACATTAAACATATTTAGTTAATAATAATGGAAAACAAAATAAAAGATAAACATGAAGAAAAACTAGCAGAAAACAAAGATATCATAACTCTAAATGTCCCTTTCACTTCTACTAAATTTTCTTGCAAGTTTGGATTTGATATTGTTACATATTGGATCTATTAATGTTAGCTTCATATTTTCGTCATCCCTTGATCAAAATTTTCACCTCTCTAGTCTCTTATGTCTCAAAACTACTTAATAATTTGGCTCTGTTTATTTTGTCTCTGTTCACGTCTTTTCATAGTAAAAATTCTAGAATATACAAAGGTAAGTGACTATGTGGCTCAAAAAATGCCTAAAATCGTGACTTTACATGTTCACGGAGACTTGCATGGGCACATACACGATTGTGTAAGTCTAAGTTGCTTCAAATCTTCATTTTGTGCCATGATTTCATTAAAATTCTTCTCCTTTTTGTCCAAGAAAGAAAG
Organism: Erythroxylum baracoense; assembly: GCA_025629805.1. Lineage (NCBI taxonomy): Eukaryota > Viridiplantae > Streptophyta > Magnoliopsida > Malpighiales > Erythroxylaceae > Erythroxylum > Erythroxylum baracoense. The sequence goes on from JAOTAY010000005.1 coordinate 19,969,824, forward strand.
TATAACTTGTAAATAAACTTGAAATGAATTAAGTACCAAATATACAACAAAACTATAAAATATCAAGCAAAATATATAAAATATGGGTTTATAATTATAGTCAAATACTCATTTATCAAATAAACAAAGGAAGTCTTCTTAATTTTGATTCTAGTGATTGAGGTTAAACATTAAGCCATATTCCTTACTTTTATCAATATAAGAATATATCTTTTGTTCATGTTACTGAATAGCCCAACATCAACTTAAAGATACGAAATGCTTCATTAGAGCTATAATAAACTTGTCATTTGTTATAAAGGATAATAACAAGTCATCTACAAATGTAAGGTTAGATATCTTTAATTTCTTGCAATTAGAATGGTGTTTATAACCTTTATCTTACCTTACAGAGTGAGTTAAAAGCCTAAAAAATGATTTTATATAGAGGATAAAGAGACAGGGGATATGGGGTTTCCTTGACTCAGTCCTTTACCACCTTTAAACATTCTTGTTAGTTCTCTATTCACAAGAACTCCAAAAAAAAGTTGTTAAAATGTCTTGATTAATCCAATTAATAAATTTTAAGTGAAAAATAAAAGCCTCTAGTATTTGCAAAATATAGCTCTGATAGATAGAGTCAACCTTATGAAAGTGCACTTTAATTGCACAATTTTGTTTGAATTATTCCTCCTATAGCCTTTGAAAAGTTTTTGTTCTAGGAGTATATTATCCCTAATCAGTCTTCCAATAATAAAGGTCTCTTGAGTGCCACTAATAAGATTTTTCAATACAACCTTTAGTTTAGAACCAATAAGTTTAGCAATTATTTTGTAATGGATCTATAGAAGGAGGAAATTATAGCTTTTATTAATATCCTTTAACATTTTGCCACTTTTAAAGCATTCCAAATAGCTTATATCAATCTTTGATGAGGTTCTAATATTTTTGAAAGAATAATGCATTTAAACCATCTACACTTATGGATATACCTCGTTTTATCTTTAAAACCATTTTCCTGATATCTTTAGTACTGAATAGTTAGATCAAGAACTTAAATTTAGCTTTAATGATGTGATCAATGTTTAATGAATTAAGGAGACTAGTGGAAGAGGAAATTTTTTATTGGGATCCCAGAAAGATTTTGAAATAATCAAATGCTTTTTTCTTCATTTTTTTGGATTTTGGGATATAATTCAATTATTCCTTGTGAGTGAGTATACTTTATTAAGGTTCCTTCTAGCTATAATTGATTTATGAAAGAAAGAAATATTTTAATCATGCTCTTTCAGCCAAGATATCCTCGATTTTAGTTTAGTCAAAGAGGAGTGAATTAGAATATTCCACCAGTGCATTTTCTACTGCCATAGTCTATTTGGGTCATATGGATATAGATAGAGTGCTTCCTAAGTTTATTTCAACCTTAGTTAAGCATAAGATCTTTCATATGTTAGGGCATTTGGTTTGATTAAGCAACTTCAATTCCAATTCATTTGGTTTGATTAAGCAACTTCAATTCTAATTTCACTAACTATAGTTTTTCATGCAAATGAAGCTTTTGCATTCGTGAATAGGTGGAGCTAAATCTTTACTTATCTTCTTCAAATTCGTCAGTCTGAGTTATATAATTGTTGAATATAAAATAAGGTTTATTTTGAAAATTTTGAGCAAGATTTTGTATAATTATTAGACAATGGTATGATAATAGAGGATTTATAAATAAAGTTTTGTTTTGTAGAAAATGTAAGATCCATGCTTCATTGACAAGAGCTCTATCTAATTTCTTTCTTATATACCATATATTGCTTTGTTTATTCCTCCATGTGTAAAAGTTATCATCCATCTTTAAGTTTGACTTCCAAAAACTCCATCGATATTTTGAAGTCTTCATTAAAATTCCTCAAGTAAGTTGTCCCATCTGCTTTAATTAAGGATAGAGTACTGTAAAATGTCTAATAATTATTGAAGGGTAACTTATAGATGAGTTTGAATGCTCCAACTTTTCCCATAACTTATTCCTTTTAAGCAACAGGTTGGGTCCATATGTAAAGGTGATTAAGAACTTTGTTTTGTCTTGAAGTAGAGAGGCAAGGATATCTGGGTCAAAACTCACCATCTTCTATAACTCTATTCTAGGAAAGGAAGATTCTTGCACTTGTCATTGATTAGTTTTGCGTCTAAAAGGTCTATAGCAATAAGCTTTATTTTCCTAATGTAATCCATGAGCATTAGCTTTTTTCTCGGGCCAACTAATGCCCCTACCATTTCATACGAGGAGATTCATCTTTGTTTATTTAGGCTCCTAGAGCATTTAGCTTTATTCTGCATTTTAAATCTCCTTTTGTTTCTTGATTGAAATCATATTCAAAGGACTAGGCTCTTGTTCCTTTAGAACTTGAGATTGTTCTCTTTGAAAAATATTGTTTTCCGAGTGGCTACTTTACATAGTAGGTATATTAAAAGTTTGAGTAACTATAAGAGTTGAAGAATTAACCACCCTTTTCCCTCTTCTTTTTTTCAAACCATAAATGAGTTAGAGCTATTTTCAGCCTCTATCTTTATATGTTCTATTCTTTTGGATTTTAAGGAGAGTTTGGCATCTTGGTTGACATTCCCTTCATCTCTTCTTCAACAAAAGATGAGTTAGCTATTCTATCCTCTAGCTCTATTTATTTTGCTCTTGTTAGAATATGAGGAGAAATAGTATCTTGGTTAATAATAATCCTTGTTTGATCTTGTCGTCCCTCAGCTTCTAGCCCTAATAATCAAAAAATATTTGACTTTTGGATAGTGTTAGGGCTAATTTAAGTGGTATTGCAAGTCAATTACCTAATGATAAAGTTCTCCAGTAAAAATTATACAAGGTTAACTGCATTTAAAATAAATTAAAATTTTATGCATTAATATGTATTGCAAAGAATCTAAAATATAAAAACAATAAAATTTTCGAGATGACATTATACAATTTTCTTTTTTCTTGATGGAATTTTATAGTAATAGCCGTTTACATCAAGTTTTGTTATACGATAGCAACAATATTCCAAAAAGAGCTGCACAACTTTTTCCAGGAAATCAAACGATACACATGTAACAAATTTCGCTCAAACTTATTTAGATGGTAATTCATTCATCGTGCAACCACGTTGGGATTAAGGGAAAATGGAGAAACAAATTAACCCCCACACTCGTTCCTCACCCTTCTATGTAGTTCCGACTCACTACACAACTAAATCCCCTTTATCTTCACAGGAACACTAGCTGGAAATTCATAGGTGATCAGTTCCTTTGCCGGTACCAAACTGCATAGACAAGTTGCGACATCAAGAAGTGATGATAGCCCTATTCCATGAAAGGAGATTCACCATAATCATTCAGGTCAAAACCGATAAGTGTACCAATGTATATAACTGAATGTCTAAGGTCACCAGTAAAAGTTTAAAAGTGCCATCCCAGAAAATTAAACAGAACAGACAAAGAGGAAGTTGGTGAAAATCCAATCTGCTCTCGTTCAAATTCAGTGACTAAAATAAACCACTGGCACTGCTTTGCTTTTAAAACAGTGAGGGAAATGGTTCTAAACCTTGTCTGCCTTTTAATACCCTCCAATCGCAGCACCAAAATTTAAACTCTAGCCCTCTTGCCACTGCATCCAGGACATTTGTACTGCTTAATATGTTCAGCTTTCGCGGGTGTAATCTTGACACATTTTCCATGAAACCATTTCTCACATACATCACAACAGATCCAGAATTCATCAGTGCCATAGCTTTCACCACATGCCCCACAGGAAGCACCTTGTTCATCATCCTCTTCTTCCTCCTCTCCACTATCATCTTCTTCCTTGGATGGTGGAGACATTTTCGCTGCCTTATTCTGGGGCTCAGATTGCCGGTATTGCTAGAGGGTCAATGCAAATAGCATGAATATTAAAACTCAACAATTTCTTATAAGTGAAAAATAAAATTCAATCCATAACTCATACCGTCTTCCCACTTGATTTGCTTTTGCTACTACTATTGTGAGTTGCAGATTGGTCCTTGGGTTGTTTTACAGTTCCTGAAACAACTTCAAATATGGTAGGGAGTTCATTTATCATCTGGAAAAGCCTTTTTCTGCAATTTCAAATTCAAAAGACCATCAGAACAACATTTACACTTCGGATAGCATTCCAGTTAATGAGATAATAATTTTTACATGGTATTTTGTTCAATGAGATAATGCAGTGAAAAAGTTCTAACTAGTTTTCAACTAATATCCTAAAGTATACATAAATGCTCCAGCATCAATCTCACTCCTCCATGGACAAATTTGACACCCAAATTATAGCATTATTTGAATGAAGTATCAAAATAATCTCACAAGATGCTGCATTTATGGAGAAATCAGATCACAATGCAACAGAGCCCTGATAAGGCGATTCCAAATCATGTGCTCCACTAATATGCTCTGAAATTATGCTTCTTAAGTTTGGTTCAGCTTTAAACAACATCATCATCCAAAAAAGATTGCAACTCTTGCTTCTTAACCACTTCCAGAAACAACATTGGTATAGAATAGATAGGTTGAATATGAAAGTTCAAGGCATTGATCTCAACAAGAAAAGGAGTCGTGTCAAAGTAACCAAGCATTCAATTCAATAATGTTATTGTAGATGGCGATGCTCTGTGACACAAATCCAATCTAAGGACCTGTCTACATGAATTTATAGATTCTGTCCTAAAACAACCAAAGATCCTTAAAAGTTAACAGAAAGTAGAGACAAAATGAAAGAGCGTAGCTTTAAAGGCAATAAGCATAACGGAAGAACAATCAAGAAATCTGCAAATTATAAGAAGTAAAAATCCAAAACACAAATAAAGAACAGGGTCCTTCGTAAACTCTAGAAAATAAGTAGCCAAGCTTATTGGCTCTCCAGACCACCACTATCCACTTCATTTAAAATTACTTTAACAATACAATAAATATGGCAAATACAACTTTAACAGCTAGAACTAGCAACCAACATTACTGAGGGACTCCAACTTACCATACAATTTAGTTTAGTTATGTTTCTTTTCCTATGTTTATCTAATAGTTTTAGTAGATTTCTTGAATTTAATCTCTATCTAGTTAGAGTTTAATTTAAAATAGAAAATATAGTTATAGTTAGATTAAAATAATTTGTCCATGTTACTTATATTTGTTGTGATGGGAAGGATGATGATTTTCAATGAATTCTGAGATTTTCGTAGTAGTGTATAACTTTCTATTATCTAAGAGTGATTCCTAGATTAGGAGTTAGTCCTACCCCTAGGAGTGACTCCTAGATGCTATCCTTAATTCCAGCCCTAAATTCTATGTTCTAGCATCCCATATTTCCAATTTATACACAACCTCTTTTCTGTCTGTCCTACATCATCCACAGCAAGCAAAATTTTAAAAATCAAGAGTCGAAAAGTAAGAAAACTCAAATATGCTATCAGTTTATTGTAACTGGCACAGAAGCTTGTTTATTTAAGTTCACAAGTAGTCAGCAGACTAGCTAGTGACCACCATTCAGAAAACTACAAAAGTTGACACAACCAATTACTTAAATTCAGGAAGGTACGAAGCTCAAATATGCACTTAGTGCAGAATAACTTGTACAAGCTTGTCCATAAGTTCATGACAAGGCAAATAAGTCAACTGTCACAAAGAAACTAAACTCTCCAATTGTAGACACTTCCACCTCAAGAAAAACCTCCAATAGAGGGGAGCCAGTCTTATTAATGCATGTTCTAGCTTCATATGGAGAACAGGAAAAATCATTATTTCTGATGTTGAATGTACAAAGGATGATCAATTACACTAGTCTTTTGCAAATGAGTTCCTGGACTCAAGCCATGCCTGCTAAAGAAGTCCTGCAGGTCCAGAAATCTCATATCTTGGCACATCCAGCACACAACCTGAACATTCCAAAATAGCCTCTACTCAGCTATTTCTAACTGCTGCACAAAGATCTTTCTATTTTCTTCTTAAAATTTTCCATTTCGAATTTAAAACCATCCAAATGATTCATTGGTCACTGACAGATGTAATTTCGAATAGCTATGAACTCTACAGTTGCTAAATATTTCCTGAGGAGGAGTAAATTTTACATTCAAGACGTAGATCTCAGTAATATTTTTTTACACGGAATGAAATCGCCAGATAGTTTAACCAACAAGCAAGACTACCTAATTTAAAGCATTTCTCAAGTTGAGCATGTATGCCATTGAATTATTATTAATGCACAACAAATTAATATCAAATATATACTCAATCCAAGACATTCATACAATCTGAGAATGATAATTAGAATTAGATCTGATAAGAAGGCAAATAAGATAGCTTTTTCTTTCGTTTTATGGGACCCAACAAAGTACATTATATTACCAAAAAAAAATCTCAAAACCTGACCTAATGATGGGAAACGAAGACAATTGATTAAACAATTGGTTATCGAAGGTTTTTCACCCTTATATGGTGCATTATCAGGCAACCCCAGGAGTATGCTCCAAATAAAAGCTACATACTGCTCAACAGCATCTCAGTACCATAAACAACAAGAAGAAAAGTCAACCTTACCTTTCATTCTTACCAAAACCAAAGCGAGCACCAAAATAAAATGCAACTGCAAGCAACCATGAATCACTGTGAACTGCAACCAGTGATAACCAGTCCTTCTCTTGCATCCCATCCCTAGCAAAATTTATACCCAACGCTGGCTCAGGAAGCTCAGGAGGGACTTCCTCCACAGGCAGATTAACCTCCCACGTCTCATTTGGAAGCCCATATAGACAAAGATTTTCCTTCTCTGCAAAATCATAATTTAATATCATCATCAACAACAAAAATATGCATCTCAAAATTCCTTTCAGGTCTAAATTGTTTGAAAATAATATGAGTTAACAGATCTTTTAGAGTAATCACCAAATAGATTGTGATCAATAAACAACAATTTATTAAAGTATAGCATTCTGTATAAGAAATTGTAACAAAGTGAATGATTATTCTCAGACCATGACTAGGCTCTTATCAAATTACCAATTAAAGTTGATTTAGTTCACGATTACTATGATCCAATAAAGAGCATAAAAAAACCAAAGTTAGATTTGTATCAGGAAAGACATCTTAGGAAGGAAGCAATTGGTCAGAGAACTGATATTTCAGTTGTCATATCCATCTATAAACAAATAAATGAACTGGATCGACACAACATAGAATGAATCAGAAAGTCATGCATATTGATCTATAAAAACTAATCCTCTGAAAAATTGAAAGGAAATTCCACAAAAACTGATTCAATATGGACACTTTTTTCATTATTATGCCGAAACTAATTACAGTCCTCTAGTGAATCATAACAAAGAAATGAAACAATCTCAAACTTGAATCAACATGTCAAATCATAAATGAAGAAGAGGTGATAGTGGTAATACTAAACTGAGTAAAGAAATATAAATTTCTAAAGGTAGGCATTGCAACCATAGGTCACCACATATTTAAGAGGGAAAAAAAATGGAACATAGGTGTAACGAGATTAGAATAACCCCATTTGGCAAACGGACGCTGTATGACAGAAAAATTAAGAGCTCTAAAGAATCAAAAATACTGTAACAGGACCATGAACCACAGTGAACATCTCGTCATCTACAATATACCATAATATTATGAAAATAAAAGCATGTACCATCATAAAATACATCTAGATTCAAACAAAAAGTAAAATTGTCTAAACCTCACTTCACTAAAAGGAGAAAATAGAATGGAAAAGCATAGGAAAACAGAAAAACCCACCTGGGTCGCACTGCTGGTAAAACTTCTCTACTTCTGCAGTGAAAAAGAGGGGGGAAACAACAAAATTTAAGAAATGAGAGCAACAAATTCCAACAAAGAAAAAAATAAAATAAAATAAAAGAAGGAAACCTGTAGTGAGAGCCTTGATCAAGCCAGCGCGTCTGCCTTTGAAGTCGCTGAAGACTTCTTCTACGGTTCGAGGTATTGGATGCGGTATTCCCTCCATTACTCTATTTTAAACAAACTGTTATGCTTCGTCGTTGTGGTTGTGTTCCTTCTTCGAAAAATCAAACAATTGATCAATCTCTCTTTAACTAAACTACCTTTTGTTGTACCGTGGATTGGATTGGAGAAAGAAAAGGCCAATAGAACTAACGAAGGTCATGTATCAGAAAAAGGAAAAAAAGAAGAAATTCTATATAATTGAAAATAATAATTAGGGTTTAATTGGTTTGGGATCTAAATTATTAAGGGCGTTTAAACGAAAGGGCTTAATTAGGGCTTGTGTCGTCGTGTTCTCCCCTCCATTGGATAAAAAGAGCGAAACACAGACAGAGACGTGATTTGCCCTGTGTTTTACATTTATCCCCTATTTTATTAAATATGATTTAAATAATGAACAACTTATTTCTAGCATTAATTATTAAATGTACTTGGATTCTCGATTAAGATCGAAATTAATTTAATACGATAATAAATAGGAAAACATTGCAGGGGACCTCACTACGCTGGCTTCGTTGGAATTGCCAACACCGATGGTTTGAATAATCACGTGCTACTTAATTTTATCTGTATATATATTTATATATCTTATATAAATATGTGGATAAAATTTAATAGAATAGGATAAGAATTAGTTAACTAATAACATATCCATATTTGTAATATGAATTATTCATAAAATTATTGTGAAAATTCAAATGAATAACTAACATCTTGTAAAAGTTATTTTTTAATATTAACAGTCCTATGTAGAATAATTCTTATTTATATAAAACTTAATAATAAATATTTTAAAAATTACTATATATAAATAAAAACTTATGTTTATGGTTCATTAATTTTAACATTATTCTTAAATTTTACTTTTTATAAATAAAAGTTATCATTAAGAGTTAATTAATAAATATCAAAATTTTAAAGATTTATTTAAATTGTTATGAAAATTTTTAAAAAGTTATTTTAACCCAAAAACTTAGTGTAATAATTTAATTTTAAATTTTCTACTCTTCTTTTCTTTTCTTAAGATTGCCACTTAATTAAAAATAATAATTGAATTACTAAGGCTATATTTAATTGAGGGTTTATTAATAGAATGGAATGTACTGTAATATTATTTCATAGTTTAGAAGGAGGATTTATAATAGAATGAAATAGAAAAGCAGAATTTCATATTACATCTCATTTTATTCTAAACAGTACAAATAAGAAACCTCCGATTTGGGGGGTTTAGGATGGAACGTAAAATCATAAACAACTTTTCACTATATTACATTGTAAACCCTTCTTCCAAACAACATTTTACTATATTACATTATGAACTCTTCCATCCCTTTCAAACAACAATTTTCTAATATTTTACCATTTATATTACCTTCCATTACAAACCATTTCATTCCATTAAAAACCTTATGTCCAACTAAATATAGCCTAAACCAATAGCTCATCAATTTATGTAAGTAAATTTAACACTACCAAAACATGTATATTAAATAAGTATAAACTATGAATGAGGTTGATACTTTAAGGGAGATTCTTTTAAAGGATTTCATTAACCCTTAATTCAAGTCTAGTATTTAAAGCATCATCATACTAATTTTGTTTTCTACATTAGCAAAAATTATAACACTAAATATTTAAATATGCACCAATTTAGGATCATTTGGTTTTGTATTTTAATTTCAATATTTTGAATTTTATCCTTAATGAAAGAGAAATCTACTAAGATCTAATCAATACTTGAAATGTGAGGTTTTCAAAATCTTTATTTATGTAAAATATTAAATTGTGAGTAAAAGCAATATAAAATATATAAATTTTCATTATAAGAATAATTTATACTATACTAATTATTAAAAACAATTAATAATAAATATATATCAATTGTCAATTTTTAATTTTAAAAAATTAAAAGGAATATATTTCCAAAAGAGGAGAACAAGTTTACACCAATTATACAAGATGTAATTGATGAAAAGTTCTAATTACAAATAAGCTAAGAAAATGTAAAAGCTGAGCTTAGATTCTTAAAAGCAAGATTGAATCATTTGCTTAAGGACACACTTTGAGAAGATTAAGGGGATGTTGGAAATCTTCAACTCTTCGCAATAATTCTCCATAAATAGGCTAGTTTAGTACTTCACATCTAGTTAACTTAGTTGGAAGTTAATTATTCTACCATTCAGTTAATTAGTTCTTGAGCGACCCAGCCTTTACCTCTGTCTTTACTTTGAAATAACTTTAAGGTGATTCAGTAGATCCTCCCTGATGAGAGAGTTATTCTAGGAGGAGACTTTAATAGTTATATAGAGGCAACCTTTAACGATTATTCATGGACTCATGGGGGTTTCAGGTATGATGATAAGAATGAGAGTGGGATTGCTTTATTGGATTTCGTGGTAGCATTTGAATTAATGATAGCCATCTCTTTTTTCAAGAAAAAAGACGAGCACTTGGTGACTTTTAAGAGTAAAACTGCGAAAAATCAAATTGACTACTTCCTCATAAGGTGGAGCAATTGACCTAATTGAAAGGATTGTAAGGTGATACCTACGCTTGCTTGTCAACCCAGCATAGATTGTTAGTTATAGATCTTATAATTAAGGGTTGGAGGAAGAAGAGAAGTCCTAAGAGATGTACCAAAGTTAGATGGTTAAATTTGAAAGAAGATATGGTGAACCAATTTGGAGATAGAGTAATATATAGAGAAGAATGAAAATTGGAAGGAGATGCTCACCAGATACAGGAGAGAATAGCAACTACTTTAAGGAATACAAATAAAGAGATCTAGGGTATTTCTAAAGGGCTTAGGGATAAATGAATTCTTGGTGGTGGAATGAAGATATACAAGAGAAGGTTAAGATTATGAAGGGTAGAAAGAGTAGTTAATAGAGAAAATTACAAATTGGCAAAGAAGATAATCTCATAAGCTAAAAGTAAAGCTTACAAGAAATTATACCAATGATAGGAAACTAAAGATGGATAAAAGGATATATTTAAGTTGGTAAGAGCTAGGAAACGGAAAGCAGAGGACGTAGATCAAGTTTGTCATATAAAAGATGAAACAGGGCAGATGCATATGGCTAAAATTGACATCAAGAGAAGATGACATAGACATTTCTATAACCTTTTTAATAAAGGTGTAGAGGATCACATCTTTTTACGTGATCTTAGCATGTCTGAGAGATATTGTAACTTTAGCTATTATTAGCACATTACAAGGTAAGAAATTAAAAGAGTTTTGAAGGAGATGAAGAGTGGAAGGGTAATAGGGCCTGATGAGATACCTATAGAGGTGTGAAAGAGCTAGGCAAAAATGGTCTTACTTGGTTGACCAAGCTTTTTAATGTGATCCTTAAGTCTGCCAAATGTCAGATGAGAAGCAATTTAGTATCCTAATTCCTTTGTATAAGAACAAAGGGGACATCTAAAGTTGTAACAGCTATACAAACATCAAACTACTTAGTTACACCATAAAGTTATGGGAGAAGGTCATTGAGAAAAGAATTAGAAAGCATGCACATATCTTAAAGAACCCATTTTGGTTCATGCCAAGAAGGTCCACAACAAAAGCTTTACATCTCCTTAGAAGATTAATGGAATATTACAACAAAAGACGGTGTAAGCTATATAAAGTTTTTATTAACTTAGAGAAGGCGTATAATAGGGTATTTAAGAAAATCATGTGAAGTTGTTTAGAAGTTCAGGAAGTTCCTATAACCTATATACAGTTTATGAAAGATATGTATTAAGGTGTAAAGATCTATAGTAAGGATGATAGGAAGAGATACATAGCATTTTTCTATCGATATAGGGCTACACTAAGGCTCCTTATTGAGCCTCTTTTTATTTGTAGTAGGGGTGGATGAACTTACCAAAAATATCCAAGGGGATATGCCTTGGTGTATATTATTTGTTGATGACATTGTTTTAGTAAATAAGATAAGAGTGGGTGTCAATATCAAGATAGAACTTTGAAGGCATATGTTAAAATCGAAGGGCTTTCAATTAAATAGGACTAAGACTGAGCACTTAGAGTGTAGCTTTTCAGGCCATAGGGTAGCTTCCAATATGGAGGTAAAGATTGGTTTAGAAATTATACTACAAAAAGAGTGTTTTAAGTATCTAGGATCTATAATCCAAAGCAACGGAGAGATCAATGAAGATATAGTTCACCATATTAGATCAGGATGGTTTAAATGGAGAAGTGATTTTGGAGTTTTATGCGAACAAAACATATCACTCAAGCTTAAAGGAAAATTGTATCATTTAGCAATTAGGTCGGCCATGCTTTATGCGGTGGAATGTTGGCCTATCAAACAAGTGCATAGTTATAAGTTAATGGTGGTAGAGATGAGGATGCTCCGTTAGGTGAGCAACTTTACTAGAAGAGATAAGGTCATGAATGTAATGGTAAGAGACAAATAAAAGGTGGCTAATATTGGTGAAAATTAAGAGAGATAACGCTTAGGTAGTTCAGATATGTTAAGAGAAGACACCTTGAGGCGCCAGTTTGAAGATGCGAAGAAGATTGTACTTAAAGACTATAAGAGAAATAAAGGAAGGCCTAAGAAGAACTTGAGGGAGATGATCAAGAATAATATGACTTTGTTAGAACTTACCAAAAATATAGCCTTTAATAGAAATTTTTGGCATAATAGGATAAGGGTAAAGAATCTCACACAGAGAGGTCATTTTCTTTCTCATGGGCTTTTTAAACATTTTCCTTCAATGCTTTAAGGCTTATGTCTTATATTTAACCTAAAAATATAACCAAAATATTTTCCTATTTAGCCTAAATATATTCTTGTAATGACTTGTTTGATTTATTTATTTACTTGTCTCCTTCTTTGTTTGTGTATTTATTTACCTATTTTATCTTTTACTCTTATTCTTAGCCTTGTTCTATGTCTATTATAATATTAATTTTATTACTTATATATATTTTATTTTTATTTTTACGTATTTTATTTATTTATTTATTTATTCATTTTTATCATTATCTTTTATGTCTATTTTTATTTTTATTTTTAATTATTATATTATTTTAATATGTATATTTTTTATATGGGTCTATTAAAAATAGCCTCTCTATAAGTTAAGGATAAAGATGCATACTTCTGAACCTCCCCAAACCGTGATCAGTGGGACTTTTATTAGGTTGTTGTTATTGTCTCTCCATATTGAGTATATAGCACTACTAAATGACATGTTATTTTGTCTCTCTTGTTCATTCTTTTTCCTTTATTGAGCTGGTTAATAAACTCTGCATGAGTTGTGAAATTCTTCCTCAACTTGTCCAAAGATTGCATTACATTTTATATGTAAGCAGAAAAGTCATATGTGAATAATAAGTGTTGTAAATTTGCTTGATTTACAAAGGCACTAGACTTGAGGGTACTTGAGGAAAGTCAGTCTATCCAATATGGTCATTATTTATTTAACTACCAATCACATAAAGAATGAGACTTTTAGTTGGCCATAGTTGAACCAGATTCAGTAAAGAATGAGACTTTTAGTTAGGCATAGTTAAACTAGATTAAGTTAAACATTTTCTGAATTTGCAGTTGTAAATTTTTAATTTAATATTATAACTTTTTTTTCCAAGAATATACTAAATGCTTCATGTTGATTATTGATGTAGTGTTTAAAGATAGTCATGCCATTTATTGTAAATAAAAGTTTAATTGTCTTAATCAACTTTAATTTTTGTAATGAATTTTATCAATAAATTAAATTGGTAAGAATGATGTTTAAGAAATTAATTATAAATATTAAGTTCATATTATCTTATATTTCATATTTTAATCAAAATTGTTTTCAATAAATTACATCAAATAAAATTTTTAATTAATTTAAATAATTTTTATTTTATTTTATTTAAATTTATAACTTAAATAAAAATATGGTATTTTAATTTCAAAATAAAACCATAATGATGTTATCTTCCCCAAATTATTTAATAGTAATAAATTAATGAACAATTCTAAATGTACGTAATAAGGAAAAGGGATTAGTCATAAATAGTTTTTTAAATTAAATAATTTTTTGCATGTAAGGGGAAAAAAAGGCTTTACACATTTTGTTATTATAGATTGCTAAAACATTTATAATATTGTGGTCCTAGTATAATTGCATGATCAGAAACCTAGAAATAAATCATTTCCTTGATTCCTTTAGCAACCAAATACCCATAATATTAATACATGGACAGCACGTGTCTAGGTTGGGACCTACTACACAGAACATCCTCATTTCCACAACTAAGGACTTTTAGATGATTTTTCTCCTTAATCAAAGGATCATATCAGAACAGCATCAACAAAAGATTTTCAAGCAGTTTAAAATCAACTCATATATTTTCGAGAACTTCTATTTTTCAGGTACTCACCTGATGGAAAGGAAAGAGGTTCTCAACAAGTCTTTGGTTTGAGGCGCATTGTTATTCCCTTCTTTTTCACTGAAATCAACACAAGAATGTTTTTTGGTGAAGATTCATATGTAGATAAGAGGAGAATAAAATATCACAAGAAGCTCACTTGATTTGAAAATCGACCCCTTTGATCTGAAAATCATGGTGTGGAACCCTAGAGAAATCTTTGTAGAATCGGAGGAAATTGTAAAGCCCTAATTGCCAAAAGAAAAGTAAGAGGAAGTGGAGAATTTTCCTGAGATCTAGAAATCAAGGTGCAGCGTTAAGAGAAGAAGATTAAGGGGGAGATACACAGACAGTTACAGAGCGAGACATCTCCTCCCAAACTTGAGACATCTTTGAAAGATTCGAAATAGTAAGGCTTTGATCTACCTCAAATCACTAAAAGAAATGGTGATACTAAGCCTGAGAAACATGCATGTGTGCAAGTTTCCTTAGAGCTGAGTCAGAAAGGAAGCACTCGGGGAGACGCAGCATCGTCATCGACATCTTTCTCCCCCCCAAATCGAGAAACTTCTGTAAGATGTGAGAAAGAAAGGGTTCGTTATACCCTAAGTGATTACACGACCTCGTGTTTCTTGTAAAGGAACGTCGCTGTTTCAGTTTGTGGTTATGTTTGAGTCTCACACGTGGGAGTGAGACATCCGCTTGTAAACTCTCCTTATTTTTTTAATGAATTTTTTAATTTCTTAAAAGAAAACTTTCCTTTCTTCCTCCATAGGTGATTAAGAATTCCACTTGTTTGGAAACATCTCATGGTTCATCTTCTTACATCTGGTACTTGTTAGAGCTCATTGTTCCCCTTTTGCCCACCATACATGTGTGTCTCGATTGTCTGTATCAAGGTCACAACTCACCATACAACCAAGGGTAACCTTGCATTACATCTTTCACTCTTTTTTGTTGTTCATGTCTACTTGTAGTTGTACTAAATAGTTGAGTTCATCAACTAACTATAGGAGTAAAAGTTAGCAATCTGCCTAAGCATAACTATATATCGTGATCATATTCTCCAAGAAGTAGCTAATTGCCTGTTACAATTTTTAGCTTTAGAACTAGACATGATTTGCTCCTTTGCCTATTAGATAACTTTATATTTCAACTAGTTAACTAACTTTTCTACCCAATTATAACACCTCACATTCCTCTCTTCGCAGAATTTGTGTAGATAAGAACCAAACATAATTAACATTAGAGGTTTATCTTTTCCTAAAACATTAGATGATAGGAACTACATGATTATTTGTTGATAATTATCATTGATTCTGTTTAGGAGGCATAGCTTCTTAATGGAGCTCTATATCTCATTAGTATGACTACAGTTGAAATGCATATGCTCCAATGAACAACTTAACCCTTATATAAGAAACATAGATCAATCATGTTAAGGTACTGCAACCGATATTGTGTTTTGAGTTTGTTTTTAACTAACAGCCATAATTGAAATGAGACTTTTGGAAAAAGGTAGGTGTTCCAAATTATTTTGCTCCTTCTTTGGTATGAACACCTAGTTATGATTGATGAGTTTTGCTCCCAAGAGTTTTGAAAAGTACTTTTTATTCTTAAAAATTATGAGAAAACTAAAAAAATGAAATTTTGAATATTGAAAATTGAAAAATAAATATAAAACTAAAATGAAAGTGATAAAAATGGTCTAAAATAATATTTGGCTTTTTATACTCAAAATCTATAATGAAAACTTCCAACATGTTCTTAATCTATGAAATGATGTATAAATATATGTATCTATGTAAGAAAACATATATATATAAGTGAAAAATAAGCAATGTTATTCATAAAAATTTTCCAAAAATATTATTCATAAAAAGTTAGTTGTATTCCATCTGAAGCATAGGGTGACAGGATTAATGCTACTAACTTTAGAAGAGAGCTGGAGAAAGTTGTTACCAAACTCAAAGTGACTAATCTCAAATTTTTTGGATTTTTACACTTGGAGCAACAAACAATAAGGAAGATGCCTAATCCGAAAGAAACTGGACAGAGCTTTGGTTAATCACATATGGATGAATCATTTCCCTAATTCTTTTACTCATTTTGGTACTCCATTATGTTCAAATCACTCTTGGATGGAGGTTTTGAATCTCACATTTCATATTACTCATAATTCTCCATTCAAATTCTTTAACTACCTAACTGAAAAGGATGAATTTATGGAACTTGTAAATGAGGTGTGGAACATCAAGATTAAGGGTTGTAAAGCTTTCCAGCTTATGAGAAACGTTCACATTCTGAGAAACAAATTGAAGACTTTCTCTAAAGTAGATCAACCCTCTCTAAGATCAAGCTACATGAAGCTAAAAGAGAATTGAGAAGTCCATTGGAAGACTGCTATAAAAATCCAGAAAATTTTGCTCTTAAAAACACTAAATTAATGAAGCTGGGGAAATACATGGAAGCTTTTCTAGTTCAAGATTCAATTCTTATGTAGAAGGTAAGGATTACATGGATGAGGGAAGGGGATTTCAATACTAAATTCTTTCATAATTCTATTCTGGCAAGAAGAAACCTCAATAGGATAACTTGTCTCTTGGATTTTAATAACCAAATGATTACTGATAAAGATTCCATAAGGAGTTTGATATTGAACTTCTTTAATTTCTTGTTAGGTAACACATCTGCATCAGGTCTATTAGATATGCAAGATTTGGTAAATCTTATAGGGGCTCCCTCTACCTTACCACAAGATACATTACAAAAGAATTAACAACCATTTACCTTGTAAGAGATTAAATTTGTTCCTTTCAATCTAAATTTTACTAAAGATCTAGGCCCGGATGGATTCAATGCATACTTTTTCAAGAAAACATGGCAGAAGTTAGTTGTGGAAACTATCATGGAGTTTTTGAATTGTGGTAAATTATTGAGGGAAATCAACTCACATTTGGTTGATTCCTATGATTCCTAATGCAAGTAGTCATAATGATTTTCAACCTATCTCCTATTGCAACACCATTTACAAGGCGATTTCAAAACTTCCTATAAACAAACTCAAATAGAGTTTGAACATGCTCATTCATGAATCTCAAGGAGCTTTCATCCTTGGCAAAAATATCTCTGATAATATTCTATTGGTTTAAGAATTCATGAGAGAATAAAGCTCTGGAAGACACATCAAAAGTTATTCCATCAAAATTGATCTATTAAAAACTTATGATAGACTTCAATGGAAATTCATTACTATATGTTTGGGATGATTTGGATTCCCAAATCATTCCATTAAATGAATTCATGCTTGCATTTTCACATCTTCATATGGTATTCTTATCAATGGAGCTCCCACTAAGCAATTTAAAAGGTCAAATGGCATAAGACAAGGAGACCCTCTTTCTCCTTATCTTTTTGTTATTGTTATGGAGGTCCTGAACAGAATTATTTGTATGTATATGATAAAGTCCATGGAATAAATATACATTACAAATAAAATTATAAGGAGATTATAATTATGAAATTCATATTGCATTTATATATTATCCCTAAATTGTTTTCAAACATTGTTCTATTAAGACTAGACATTAACATAGCATAAAAAGACTAGCACATGCTATGTTTCTTCTTTATGAAGGAAGTAGTAGATCTCATAAACTAAAATGTGGAGATACTTAAAAAAATTTATAAATACTTATCAAAGAACAAGTTCACTGAATTGGCCTTATGAGAACTCCATTTGAAACATCACATCTATGTCCACAAAAATTCTCATTGTGATGATTATATAAGTAATCGTTTGATTTGAGATCTCCTAACTATCTTTGTAGAGATTGCTATTTTTTATACTACTTATGACTTATTTTAATTAAGGGTAGCTCATCCAATAGTCATTGGATATCGCATGAACTATATAGATGTAATTGAATAATCAATGTAATATTTATTACCCTAAAGTAATTAGGGAGACATTTCATTATTCTCGGTTACTATTAATTCGAGAAATCCTTAGCTAAAGTAAAATAACACTTTGTAAATAGTTTACAAATTTCAATAATATAATCAATTACTAATAATGAAGAACTAATATAACTAGCCTCAAATATAGTATACATTATTTATATGCTCTATGTCTAATTGAAACATTGTGTGAAGAAATGATTGAATTGCATGAAAATCCTGTATAGAAAGGTTAATCACATCACCTCGACATTTTTAAATATTTGAATGGTCATAGTGGGTTGCTAGACGCAATTTTGATATATATATATATATATATATATATATATATATATATAGTCACAATTAGCTAATATTACTCAATTAGTACAAAAATTAACATTACAACAAACAGACGACCATTATGAAAAAGCAAATCAAATAACAGATAAAGATGCTTTGCTACCCAAAACTCGAGTTGAGGTTAACGGTCCCAAATCTACTTATCCCACCATACTTTTGCTACCTTTAAGTCAAGAATTAAAGGATATAGTCATTCAAACCTGAAAATATTATTAGAAATAGTTTTCTTTCTTATGCGAACCTATTTTGAATTCTGAATCAAAAAAGAAAG
>JAOTAY010000005.1:19988870-20002281 GCA_025629805.1 Erythroxylum baracoense
GATAAATTAAAGAAGTTTAATTTATCTTATCTTAAATATAAATTAAGGTATAATCTATATACATGCCAACATATATAGGAACCAATGAATCACTCACAAAGATCAGGTTGAAGAGAAAAAAAGTATTTTAATAAAGTTAAACTTGATTGTAAAGTTTGAGTAACTTTATAATTAAATATGAAATATTTAATAAATAAGGATTATGAAATATTGGATCCTTTTGGGTATAATTAGTATGTAATTAGAATTAGTTGTAATTTTAATTTTAATTTGAATTTGAATTTATTTCAATTAAATAACTAAAATATCAAGAAATTATAAATAAACTTAAGACTCCAAAGGGGATTGTAAATATTACCTAACTCTCTTTTCTCTTTACAATAGTTGCACACTTCTCTTAGCATATTCTATAAATAACATTATAGGCTGGATACTATGCGGTTATGGTGGTTGAGATGAACTTATTTCAGAAATATTTTAAAAAAATGATAAGAAAAAGATCAAACTTTATAATAAGGTATGAATTAAGATCACGTTTTATTATGTTTTATGTGTTAATAAATTCAAAGTAATTTTAGATTTCAAAAAATTATATGAAATAATTTCATAATTATCCCTCTACGTGCAGGATCAGATTTTACGTCGACTTTTCAACACCATGCTAAAGAAACAATACACCTGAGAAAAATTGAGAGTTCTTTTCTTGACGACAATGATGTAGAAATCAAATTAGTTTTATCTGAAGTTAATTAGGTTTTGGATTATTTGAGCTTATCTAAATCGGATTAGTAAAATTTGATTGGACGTTCGCGAACCAAAAATTTAAAAAGTTGGACCGAACCCAGTTGATTGCCACTCTTTCATTCCACAACATTTTGATCTACTCCGTCCAGATGTTACGATGAAAAAAGAAAAACTTATGGCACAAGTTACCTGTTCAAAACCCTACTGATTTAGAGCTTCGAAGGCTTAGAAGACATGGCTGCCACTCCCGTTTAAAATAAGAATAGTTCAACTGTTTCTTCCCTTTTTGTGTGTGAATATAGCGTTTGAATTTTTGTCGTACGTAAACATTACTTTGACCATAATTCATAGCTTAAAACAAATTTTAAATTACGATTAGATTTAATATTAAGAAAGTGTGGTTTAACTTGCAAACATGCAATTGGCAAAATGTATCCTTTTCTTCACACATCTTTGCTGTTTTAGTTTGACCCATGTTTCCAATTATACGATGAAAATTTAGAACTGATCTGGTGTACCTTTTGATAGTAAAGCTTTGGAGTTTTGACAAATTAAACCAAAAGAAAAAGACAACTGATAAACAGACGCGGGTAAGAATTATAGAGTGGGATCATCGAGGCAACCCTTCTGAATTTGTCTTCACCAATAACGAATTGAAGAAGTCGAAAGTTACAAAATTGAATTTAAAATTTCGACGAAAGAAGAAAGGATGTGAGGTGAAAAACGGGATATGACAAAGAGACCCAGAATTGCGCGTAGTGCTTGCTGTCACCAACTTGCAAATATACGCCAACATTACCTCTACCTGAGCCTCAGGTACCTGTCTCGTCTTCTTTTCCATTATTTGACACTCTTTTTCCTTACGCTTCTGATATCAAAGCTCTCTTTTTCTCTGGACCTTTTTCACCCACCCAGAAATATACAGAAGCTAAAGGAACAAGTTTTAGAGTCAGATTTGTTCTATAAAAAGAGGGCAGAATGTGCAGTGGAAAGCAGCGACCTTAGTCTTGCTCTTGCTGGGTCTGCTTGCTCCTTCTTTGGCGTCCAATTTAATTGCAGGTACTTTATGTTTGCACATAACTCTTTTCCATCATATCTTTTTGGCCACATCAACTAATGTTAATGTTTTGTGTCTCTTGTTGTTGACTTGGATCCAGATAGTGTCTTCCAATCTCATGCTTCTACGGGCAGGAATCTACTGCAAGCCAAGAAACGTTTTCTTCCTTTACCTCGTCTCAGGTTATTTTGGACAATCCATTTCTTGGGAATGTATTAAAAAAAACACACACACGTTTTCTACGCACCAGATTATTAAGGAGAATTATCATATTTTAAAATATTAATTATTTAATGAAAAAAATTTAAAACTTTAGATATTAAATTTAAAAAATTCTAAAAAATCAAACGCTTTATAATTAATTATATCTATACATATATCATGGTCCTTGCCCGAATTTGAAACTCTAACTGCTAAGCTAAAACCTGTAAAAAGGTACTTTAAACACAAGCAACATACATGAACAAATATCTCGGGGACTTCTCTTGCTCCTGGCTTCGTTTCAGAACGGCAAATTGTACTTCCTAAGTCTTAGTTTCAAGATTATTTTTCCTGACCGGTTTCCTAGATCTTTTAACATCAAACTCAAGCCTCGTCTCCGAAAATAGCTTTAAAAAACAAATAGTTTTCATGAGATCTTGTACTCTGACCTCTCCCAATGCAATGAATTAATTTTCAGCCAATCAGATTATTGACCCAAAAAAAAAAACAAAACTAACATTTTAAATTAAATTATTAATATTATAAACGATTGATTACGTAATTAAAATTTTAAAAAACTTAAAACACTAAATTGAAAATTTTTCAAAAGATTGAATACTTTATAATCTACTAAAAATTTACTCTTAGAATCCTGCATTTTGCTTGTATATGTTGGATTTGTTTAGCCATTGATATGCTCATAGATATAGGTTCTAAAATTTCGATAAAAAAATCTGGAAGCTCTTTAACCATCAAGCGTCGTCGTCTACCAGTTAATCTCACTGCATATATATGCAGCTTGTCCTGTGAGCTTTGAATTCATGAATTATACGATCATCACAAACCAATGCAAGGGACCTGAGTACCCTCCAGACCGCTGCCGTTCATCATTCAAGGAGTTTGCCTGCCCATACACAGATATGTTGAATGACTTGACCAACGAATGTGCGTCAACTATGTTTTACATAAACTTATACGGAAGGTACCCAGCCGGGCTTTTTGCTAGTGAATGCGGAGATGGAAAGGAGGGGCTCGCATGCCCTCCTACATCGTCACAAGCTGATTTTAAGTAGTGGTCACATCACCTATGTTCTTTCTTTTCTGCCAAAACTCGTAGCTGCCACGATGCTGCTGTTATCTATCTAAGTTTTTCCCACGGCAGAATACTTATTTTCTTCTTTTCTTTAACTGTATCTATCCTCATCAAGAGCCTTCTACTGTTTTGTCTTGCGGATTTTCAGTGAGCACCACAAGAGCTTGTGTCGCTCAACGTGTTTCTAATTTTGTCTGAAACGGAAAGATTTTGGGTTCATCAGCGAGAACTTACGATTCATGAAATTCAAGCTCGCACCTGATCAGATAGGGAACATCTTTTTGTGACTAGTTGCTGCAGAACGTTGTCCTTTCCACTGACTATTCCTTCTCTAAACCAGCTTTAGCTACAGGAAGACCTCCGCCAAGTACATAAATTGATCCACTCGTATTCAAGTGATTGAGAGGCATATAACGATGTAGCACAATTCTTTGCTTTTGGAAATACTACAAACATGAGTTGCAATCAGACAAACTACGTTTAATTTATTACAAAAAAGATCATTTCTACAATAAATTTATCGTTTCAGTCTTTTCACTGACGCTATTGTTATTATTATTATTATTATTATTATTATTGAAATCATCTACAGCAATATGACTTCGAAATCAGGTTCGGAATACTCGATAAAGATAACGATACCGTTTGACAAAATTAAAGTCGCAAAACAGTGGAACTTATGCTTATAACACGGATCCACCAAGACGATAGTACGAAACTTAGCTGTGAGCCTTTTGACCTCTGAAGCTTCCATCTGTAATGCTCTACCGAAATATGCTTTACTATGAAAGAGGTCCACCGTAAAATCCTCGGTAAAGGCTTGACTACCATTCACCGTCCCAATTTCAATCTTGGCTTCCGACGAAATTGTTTATTTGTCACACACCACGGCGCAGGAAAGGTGCTCAACTATAGACAGAAAACAAGAAATCAGGCTATACATGTAAAGACCTAGTAACTAGCTTCTCTACATGTACCCAAAATAAATACAGCACAGTTCCATAAGGAACCAAAGTATTAAACCACAATATGAATTTAACCAGCAAAAATGAGCAAATCCAGATTATAATGGGAGTATTTAATTCATACCTAAATAAGCACTTGAAGCATAATATGAAGACAAGTTTAGAATCAAGATTCCTACTGCCAAAAAAATATACCACATTTAGACATCCAGAACTTGAGAAGGGAAACATCTTACATTGCTGATAAGCTTTGCACCGAACCATGCAGTGTCAGCCCTATAAGGTGGAGGAATGACTCTAATACCATTCGATATGGATGAAGGAAGAAGCTCACGCAATTCCTTCTCTAGCCTTTCTGGAAACAATTGAAAACGATATATACATGTAATTGATGTAGAAAAGCATCCAGTTAATATGTTTTTATCCCATTTCACCATCCTTTCTCATCACAATCTCATGGCATGCCAATCGTGCATCTTTTAAAGATCCAGACAAAGAATTAAACCATAGTAGATAAGCTTGTTTTGTTTCCCAACCTGCAATTCCTGGTAAACATGCAGTTCCTCCTGACAAAACTATTGTCTTGAACCAAGCATCGTCAGCAGTTATTTCCGCAGCATTACAGTGGTCCATGCAAAGTGCGATAGCCTGGTGCAAACCCATTGTACGCCTGTAAACATAGGGGACAAAAGAAAAGCAAATCAACCTTCATGGGGATAAAAAAAAAACGTTGTTGCTTTGTATACAAACTAGCAAACACATACAACATAATGTATATCGAGCAGAAACTAGGGGCTAGCCCAGAAGAAAAGTGAATCAGTTTTCCCAATAGAAGATGGAAGAGATATATTCCAGCCATCAGTATGCAAATGTTTGAGCAAAAAGCAACATGAATTAATGTATAGCAAGAAGATAGACTTACACTCCTCCAATCCGAGGTTGGAATAAGAGCTCTCCAGTTTTAAACCGTTCTTTTGAAAGTGTGAACCATCCCTCTCCCGGTACCTCCAAAGATGCTTGTGAGTCTTTCCTTAACTCAGTTTCATAGTCAGCAGCAACATAGCAAAGGTTCTGTTTTTGCATAAGACCGAGATAATATATAATGTATCCAGTCCCAAAACAGTTTCCGAGTTTAAGAAATCTTATTTATCCGTTAATGGGATCAAAACTTACAACATGAAATAAGAAATAAACCCCACATTCTTCTCCTAAGTAGCAGCAAACTAGTGTGCTTATAAAACTAGATCAAACACAAGAAATTAGTGGTAAGCAAAGAATTTACCATGAAAAGAAAGCACGCACCTCTTTTAGTGTTCGGACAGTGTACATCGATTCAAAATTGATATTATTCTCCTGCAGCTGTTCTCTAAGGAATCCTGTTACTTTTAAGGCTCCAACACCGATAACTTCCACTCCCACCTTTCGCATTACCTTACCGTTTAAAACTGTAAAAGACAGCAGCCACAAACCTCAAGACCCGACAATTTAAACTGATAAACTGGCTAATTAAAGAAGCGAATTACTATAGAGAAAAATAATTAGGGAGTTAAAAGAAAATAGGATCAAAATGAAACATGCATGCATATAATGCACCCAAGACTAAAAAGAGGATTAACAGATGGAGGTTAGCCAAAGCTATCAGACCAATATTTGCAGTATGGCATCCATCCGTGTGGAGGCAAAAAGGCTTGGGAACACAGATGTTGCAGAAAAAGATCAAACTCTAAGCATTTACAGCATTGACACAAACATGAAAATAATTGAGAAATTAATTGTGAAACAATCATGGAAAACAAGAGACAGTTTCTTACTTGGAACAACAGATGTAACGTGGAAGCCAATATTAACAGATATCCCAGAGATTCGGCGTGCAGCATACAATGCTAAAGTTGCCTGTGCTTGTTGTCATGAAAAAGAACATAGAACATGAGTGACGCTGCAAAAAGATATACATAGCACTAAATGAAGAAACACCTGTTTGTTGGTCCTCTAGTGAAATAAAGGTAGTCAGTTTTCACCATAAAAGAATTGATACCAAATTTGCTATAAGGCAGATCAAAATATGCACTGGCATTAATGACATATGAAAATTTAAACATAGTTCCCCAGTCATAACAAGTTTAACTGCTGAGGTACCAAAGAGATCAGCTTCCCTTCCTATTTAAAGTTTGTTATATAAAATATTTCCAGTTTTCTTTAATCTGTCTCACAGAACTTGGAACGGGAATAAGTAACATGCATGGTAGAAATAGCTAAGTTGACATGAAAAAAAATATAGATTAACAGACAGTATCTGGTTAAAGGCAGAAATAGCTAGATTGATAAATTAACACAAGGTACCTGATTCACGGCACAAATGGCAGGAACTTTCATATTAAAGAGAGCAGTGTAGATGGCATCTTTAAGCTGCCGCCTTGATGCTTTTGCAGATTCAGTATCTTGAAGCATGAACAATGAAATACCTCAATTTTGTAACTATCTCACCCAAATTCTTAAGATTGATTGTGTAGCTCACTTTACAATAACAAAGGGTAGCCAAACTTTGAGAATTAAAAAAATGCTTATCTTTTCCAAAATTAGAGTATCTGAGCACAAAACTGAAATGATATTAACTAGAAATCGTAAAATTGAAACTAAAGAACAAGCTATAAACTTTGGGGAGTTGGAAATATTAAAGCTCACAAAAGTAGTGCACGATTAATTAGAAGAGGCACGAGAGAAAAGTAATAGCTGACCGTCATAATGGCAAATTGGAAGTGATACAATTATTGGCTGAGTAGAAGCTTTAACCTGCATCCTGTAGAGAAAAAAAGAAAAAAAAAAGCATCTTAGATTGAAGCATGAAGGGTAAGTAATAAACTGAGGGCTGGGAGTGCCATGCAGTAAGAAATAGAATAGTTGCTAGTTGTACCTAACTAAAGCCCTCTTCAAGTGAACAATAAGAAGAAAAGGTTTGGGAGCATAGACCTGCTGTAAATTGTAGCAAAAAAATGTTGAAGCCTAGTATACATAGGACACTCGATGTTCCCGAATTCCTGCAAATTAAGACAAAATAAAATCCACTGGACAAGTAGATCAAAGGGCTAGGTGGGAAGTCTATCTGAAAATTAGGGAGAAAAAAAAGAAAAGAAAAGAGAGAGGATAATGATCGGGGTCACCAAAAAGGTAGCACAGCGGCCAGATGGAGAACCGTACTTGCTCCAACCAAATTTGCAATAGCCCGAACCACCTGGAAGGAATTGGCACCAGGCAGAAAAGAGATTTTGATGCTAAAATAATTCAATGAAAAAGACCACTATATTAATTGCGTACCGTCAATAATAATAGAACCAGGGACTTGGGAACGCTGGCCATATATGCGCATGAATGACAATTCAGTAGACATCAGCTCTGTTGAGAATGTCCTGCCGTACTAAAATTTAATTAATTAAAATTATCAAAGATATTGTATTGGCAAGCGAGAAAGAAAAGGAAAGTAGAGTAGAGAGACAGACTGCATAGGATAAGCGGATCGGAGACAGGTTTCGGAGAAGAAGACAGAGTCGGAGTCGAAGGCGTCGCGGGACTGGTGGTGGAGGAAGAAAAGCCAGAGGCGATTATCGGATGAGATCAGTGATCGAAAGTAGTGAGAAACGAGGGAGAGTCTAGCAGCGTCTCTGGGGGACAACAAACGGATTATTTGGACTAGAACATCCAGTGGAATGCACTCAAATGTTCCTCCTCCTCCTCCTCCCCCCACGGCCACCGTCGTCGAGGAGGCGGAGCCCCCTCCTCCAGAATCTGAGCTACAACTCCCAGTCCCCCGATTCGACATGGATTCCCATACTTTTCTGAGCATCTTTTTTTTGGTTTAGCGAAGAAGAAGAAGAGAGAAAAGGAAGAGGAGTAATTCTAAATTGAAGTCAGCTATTTTATTATTATTATTATTATTATTAAATAAGTAAGAATTAGGTAAATTAGTTATATTTGAATTAATACGATGCTGATGCCGACGCTGATGCCGGTGCCCCGAATACGAGTGCAGTTTGGTGAATTCACATTGAGCTACCGAAAAGACGTTTTTAAGAGTATCGCAACATCACATTCCAAATATATTAATATAAGCGAACGTAGCCACACGTGGACTTCTGATAGCCAGCCACTAAAACAGTGCAACAGTGGGATGGATATCTTTTCCCCTCGTTAGACCCATTACGTGAAACACTGCAAGTAGATGGCGATGGATCTTACAATTGCTAAGAATAACATTTTTTAGTTTTGCAAAGTGTTTTTTTTTTAATTATTGAAAACTATCTAGTTGTTTACATTTTGACTTATAAGGTTAAGTGTGAAATCGCTGTATTATAAATTAAGACGTGTTTGGCAAGTTTTTCGTCTAATTCTCTAAGTTGATTAGAAAGCAATATTTGTTTTTTCTTAGGTCTTGCACTCACGTCAAAGTATGAACCCATATTTATTGAACAGCTCATATTTGGATTAGATATAAAACTCGAAAAATCAACACCGCTTCGGTATTTATGATTTTATGAGATAGTGAATTATTGTCTACAACACAACTTTTTCAAATACTTTAGTGAAGTTTACGCAAATTATTCTCTAAAAAGTAAGAAATAAGCAATAATTATTGAATCTCAAATCTTAAAGATTAATGTTCTCTTTTAAAAGTAAAATATGAAAAAGTAGAACATGAGTAGTGTAGGATTACAAAAGGCATCTCTGATCCTATTGGTTATGGTACTTAGAATCCACATTCATAGACACTGAAAAGAGATTTTTATTACCTATGCGTAAAAGCAAGTGCAAAGTTACATTTATACCAATCACCATCTTATAATTACAAAAACATTTTATCTGATATTGAAATAGCAAAGTAGGCTTACCATAAGAAGTAATTAAACATAAAGCTATCTATTTAAACTTGTGAAGCTAACCAGAAGTAATATATAACTCTCAAGTTCCGTAGAATTTAAGCTTTTTTAGTTTGTTGTAGTTTAGAATCTAAATTTAGACGCATTTCACTAGTTATTAAGTTCTATTGTTTTATACTTTTGGAAATATAAAATGTATCACAAAGGTGAAAGTATAGTAAGCAAAGATGAGGCCATGTAAGGCCTTTTTACATTTCAAGTTTCCACCTAGTAAGATACCAATTAAAAATTAGATCTATCTATTTGCCACGAGTTCTCATACACCTATAAAAACCATGTAGTAGTTCACACTTTATAGGATTAAGGATCCTAATAACTTCAAACAAGGTACATTAATCTTAAATGACTAATTTGAAGGGTCTCATTATTAGTACATGGTTTAAAAGAAGCATACTCCACCATTTTAAATTGAGAGTTAATGACATGTACAATACTGTCACTTGGCAAAGTAATCAATAGTCATCAACCTTGAGTTACGGTTACAATTATAGTAATTATAGCCAGAAGGGGAAAAAAAACTATGTAATTTAAAGCAATTATGGTCTAGCAGTATGTTCATTGACTTGACATTTATGTGGTAAATTGAAGTGTATATACCATAAAGCAAATAGGCCAATATAATAAATATTCTTTTTCTTTGGTTTAGTTGTGTATTCTTTCACATATTTTTTAGGTTGAAGTTATAATAGATAATAATCAATTATGTTAAAAAGATGAAGTGAGCTTAAAATTCTCTACTCATAGTAAGGTGGATTTAATATGAAGTTATATTTTTCTTCTTCTCAAATATATGATAAAATATTTAATATAATTATAAGTTCTATTGTAGAGTACTTAAAGGTGAAGGAAACTTATAAAATGAAAGAAAATCTTGCTATTGGTAAATTGGTAATATTACTTATACAATTTGATGTATAAGAAATGACTGAAAATTATTTACAATAATAAGTGAAAAAAGAAAGAAAATGATGAGACTCGTAATATTTCTTTTTGAGATGAAGAAGTATAAATATTAGATAAGGGAAAAAGTATTTTGATTGATAAAGATGTTTTTTTTAATGTAAAACAACATGAGCTAATGATAATATTATATCATTCAAATATTTCTTTAAATGCTTTAAACTCACTTTACTTTCAAAAAACAATAAATACTACCACAACCAAGGGTCCAAGACTTAAGGCATCTTCTTATTATGAAATATTGTTTTTACTTTCATATTTTAAAAAAAGGAATATTAGTTTATTATTGATATATATAAGTTTACGATGCTGTATTATTATGGAAGATGAGTGAACTGATCAAAGACAAATAATCTTGATTAATTTATTGATTTATTGTAATATTGGAACAACTTTTATCATATATGTTGATGTTGTTTTATGGTACAAAGTGCTTAAAAAATATAGTTCACTATGTTATAGATAATACAACTAATTATATACTAGTTGTATATTTGTTACAATCAAAATATGAACATATTTGTTAGTCTTTATGAATTATATATTATATAAATCCCATTTTAAAAGATATTGATTATATTAACCACATTTGTAATTTTGCTTTACATGCATCTAAGATCATAATTTTTATGTATAATCATCTTATATTTTTATCTTGGATTAAAAAGCAAGAAAGTTCGGTTGAGATTGTATATACTGCTACTACTAGTTATGATCATAGACAAGTATTTCAAAAATTAGTTACAAGTAAACACTATTAAATTGTAAATTATCAAAGGATGTAGAAGCAAAAAAATATGTTATTATTCTATACAATAAATTTTAGGATATTTAATAATTGTGAAGATTGTGACTCCACTTACAAAAGTTGTTAGTGACTAATGAGTCAGATAAGAAGTTATCTTTAAGTTATATATATAATCGTATGTATAGAGTTTGTAAGAAAATTATCAGTCTTTTTAAAGGGAAAGAAAAACTATACAAGCCTTATATAAAAACTCTTGAGTGATGATGAGATGAGCATCTTACTCAAATAATCCACTTAACGGTTTACTTTCTTGATCCTTGTTATGCAATTAAATGTAAAGATATTTTTTTATTGAATAATAATCAAAGGTGACAAATGAAATTATATTGCGTCGTGAAGGTTTAAAGAGTTTTATAAGACCATCTATAAAAGCATAGATTATAATGAAAAAATATAGTTTGATATTTTCTTATAATTCTTTGGTTTCATTATTTACTTATTAATAATATATATTTTATAATTTATTATAACTCTTAACCTAACATATATGAATATTGAGAATTGCTTGGTATAATTGCTCCAAAGTTAAGAAAACTTGCTATTAAATTACTCTGTTAACTTATTTATCTATCAAGTGGTGAATATAATTGAAGTGTTTTTGCAAGTATTTATATAAAGAAGCAAAATCATTTGGAACATAAAGATTTAGTGGCTTTGTTTACGTTATTTACAATATGAGGATGAAAATTATATATTTTATTTATTGAATTTTATTTTTTAAGTAATTATACTTTTAGTATTAATTTTATAATTTCTCTGTCATGTACTAAGAGTGTATAATAAGTGCAAAATATATGATTCAATTGAATATTGAATATATTGATCATATTGATTTTTGGACCAAAGAAGAATAACCATCATTTTATAGTAATGATAAATAAACTAAGATAATTTGTTAATATCATATTTAAATATATTTATAATTGAAAGCATATTATGTTATAATAGTTTCATATATTATTATTTTATATTTTATTTAAATATAATAAAGATGTTGATGTAGATACTAGATCTGTTATGACTTTTGAAATAGTATTAGAGAAGTTAAGATTTTTGTTAAAGAAACACAGTCCCTTTTAGATATGTAATTTTAATTATTAGTATTGTTTTCATAATTTTATAATATATTTATTCATCTTTAAAATTTTTATTTCTTATTTAAATCCTTCTTCTTACCAATATAATCTCCAATTTGATTTTTAAAACATTGTCAACCGATTTGGCAAAGGCAAGTAAATCAACGTCACCGACATTCTACAAATGGTTGATCACAGATTGACATTCCAATATAATAATAAAAAAAAGATAAGATAGCAAGGATTTGTAGTAAAGTAAGTAATACCAATCGGAGCCAAGAATATGTGATCCAGAAATAACCAATGAAAGAAAGGCAAATCAGCTTCCAAAATCTTTCGCCTATCACAATATCCACCCTTGTTTCTCTCCGATCTTCGTCTTCAAGTAAATACAAAAATCCTTTTTCCAGTTAGCAAACACCAGCGGCAGCAGCAAATTGGTGGTCGAATGGCAGCCTCTACCATGTTCTTAAGTACTCCAACCTTCCACAGCAACAATCTCAATCTCTCTCCCTCCAACGTCTCCTTCCAAGGACTGCGACCTCTTACTGCCATTTCCAGGTCAAAAATCTACAGAAGTAGAACCAACAGGAGCTTTGCCGTCAAAGCAGAGCTTAACCCTTCATTGGTCATCAGCCTTACCACCGGTCTCTCTCTCTTTTTGGGTAGGTTTGTCTTCTTCAACTTCCAGAGGGAGAACGTTGCTAAACAAGGCTTGCCTTAGCAGAATGGAGTTACCCATTTTGAGG
The DNA here is from genome assembly GCA_025629805.1 of Erythroxylum baracoense. Taxonomy (NCBI): domain Eukaryota; kingdom Viridiplantae; phylum Streptophyta; class Magnoliopsida; order Malpighiales; family Erythroxylaceae; genus Erythroxylum; species Erythroxylum baracoense. Next base: position 20,001,452 of record JAOTAY010000005.1, read on the forward strand.
CTGGAGATGTTCGTGCTAAGGAATACATTAGCCTTCTCAAATCCAATGATCCTGTTGGCTTCAACATTGTTGACGTCCTTGCTTGGGGATCCATTGGTCACATCGTTGCTTACTACATCTTGGCTACCACTAGCAATGGCTATGACCCCAAGTTTTTTTAACTTGTTTTCTTAATTCGTATGTTGTATAGTTGTTATATTTGTTTGGTCTTGTTCCCTCCTCAAATGCATGTAAGGTTGACCCAATTATTGCTTCCTCAAGCTCCAAGTTATTTAAGTTTAAGAAGAATATTGATAATTGTCTCGAATTCTTGAACCACAAGGCCCAAAAACGATCGTGTTAAGGTAAGTTGTTGCTCTGAAACAGGCACCTGAGGTCCCAAGGGGAAATTTGAAACAGCTTAAAAACTTTCAGCCAATAAGACAACGGATCGAAGAACTTAAAGAAAAAGATTCCACTTCAACTTCATTATTTCCTTTCTATAGAACCCAAGGAATGAAATTATAAGGAACTCATAAAAGAGGACTACATGTAACCAAAGAATCACAAAAGCATTTCTAGGCTTGCTTCTCCCGGGCAGTCGATACGCGAGGGTCCCATTCATCCGTTGATTGCACACGTCAAATAGTTAGGATTTAAAGGGAACATATCTTCTTTTTTTATTACATTAGGTATCCCAGTTTAGTCGGACTAATCTTAAGCCCCTAAGATTCCAACCTAAAAATTTTAGAGGATGTAAATCTGGAATTCCAAGATACCTCAGGTTCCTATGTAGCCTGTACACTTCTGCGCACAAGCAGTCGACCAATCAAGTATGTGACGACTCCTTG
>JAOTAY010000005.1:20002381-20055679 GCA_025629805.1 Erythroxylum baracoense
CTTGCGTAGCATTATCCACAATGGAAGTTGAATTTATAGCATTCTCAACTACAGTACAAAAGGCTGTGTGGCTTCATTGATTCTTAGTGCATTTGGCAGTCACTAAAAGCAAAATTGATCCAATGAACATTAACTGTAATAGTCAAGCTGCAATCGCTTATACTAAAGACCCCAAATTTTATTGTAAGACAAAGCACATAGATACCAAGTATAAATATGTGAAAGATATTGTTGCACAAAGAAAGTGAACATGAAATATATATCTACACGAGATATGATCATAGACCCAATGACAAATCTAATTTCCAGAGATGTATTCATTGGGCATGTAAAGTCACTAGGACTACGTAGATGTTGACATGTATTGATAAATATTTTTCTGTGTATGTTCACTCATTATAATGTCATATTTTTGGATATAATGTATGATGACGATTATACATTATGTATCATTTGATTCATAAATATATATGTTTTGCACAAATATATTTTGGGATGAATCACAAGTATATGAGACAGATTAAAGATTGGCCTCTTACACGGGAAATCATCTTTGGTGTTTATGCTCACTAAAGATGAGACATGTTTGAAGTTTATTAACTAGGTTATAATTGAGAGCGAGAAACTTAAACCATAAATGCCACAAGGAAATTGGTTCACAGTGACTTAATGATCACTATATTTGTCTTACGTTGCCAGATGTGAATTCTGAACAGGTTTTAAGTAGGTAAGTGAACTCAAGTTAAACATTAAGTATGTTTGAATTATCATCTATGCGGTAATTCTTGAATGAAAGATGTTTAAGTTAAACGAAGTGGGTAAATACTGTAGCACATGACTCGTACGATATGTGCAAAACTGACCATAAAAAGGGATTAATGTAAGTCTTCAGATCTCATCTTACATTGTGTGAGACCCTTGAGGTTGAAAAGAACCTCGTCATATACCCTTGTGACTCTTGTCTCATCCTTGAGAATTGAATTTAAGGTTTACTACTTTAGGTTATTGTCAAAAGATCATGCAAGATGCGATCCTATGGAATAATTCTAGGAAAGCAAATTAAATTTAATTCAAAAGATAATTGAGAACAGAGGAAGGTCATTTATTTAGATCATTAACTCGCATAAAAAGTATTTATAAATGACTATTGTCTCTTTAGTAGAGAATTTGAATACAGTCATGACACAAGAAACTAAATGAGATCAAAGGAAAGTGCAAATGCGAGATATGACCTACGTTATATCATACAATGTCTACTCAAGGACACATAAGTCCTAGGATCAATTTGTTAATCAAGATGTCATATATTCCTAATAGATATATGGCAATGTGCTCTCGTCATATGCTGGTAACACCGGTTATTAAACAAGTATGAGTACTGCAAAAAAAATTTTTTATTAAAACCCATCATGTGTGAGTGGGAGATAATAGATCATATACACCCATGAGGGGTCTAATAGTCATTGTTCTTTCAATAACTACCAAAGGTAGTTAAGTTTTTTAAACGTAAAAACGAAAGAATGAAAAGCATAAAGTGGTCTGCTTGTGTTTTCTACCTTTGCATTGCTTTTTCATACGAAGAACAAGAAGAGTAAAAGATATGCAGAAGAGAGTGCTTTAACTGGTGGAAATACAACAATAATCCAAGTATATGATTATTTGTTATTTATGCATATGTAAAGATCCTGGTTAACATTATCTATATGATTATGTTCTTTCATATTCATCTAATATATTTATAGGTTTTTTAGAAAGTTGTTAGACAACAATACAAGAAAGTGAGTAGAAGACCACTAAGTCATTAACTTAGTTGGTGGTTAACATCTTCAATCAATTTAGGCACTACTTTAGTGAATAGTTTACATCTTTTACCACTACCTCATTAACTTTGTCACATCACCGATAATCTTCAATTAAAAGTGAAAGTTAGTAAAGTTTTGAGCCAATTTACACATAATCTGATTGATGTGAACTCATGATCTAATTCATTTGTCTATGGTCCTTCATCTGAACATAATTTTGTCCTAATCCTACCAAATATGTTTTAGGCAAGTACAACTCGCCCTAATCAAATCGATCAACCCCTTATAGTCCATCAAAATTAACAGAAGTTTGAATTATGCTTAATCTTACCTTGTTAAGTTGCCTCGATTCCTTTGATATGTTTTCTTCGTACCTAATTCATGTTAAACATTGGTCAAAACCTACTACTAATTAGCAAAAAGAGTCATGAAATATTAAGGAGCAACGAGTTGCCATATAAACTTCTCTTTTCCCGGTTCGACTTCAAGTCTTTATAATAATAAAAATACTTTGTGCGCGTATTTGTTAAATTATGAATTCATATTCATAAATTTTAAAGTGACTATACTTTAATTAATTATTTCCTTCAAAATTCGAAATGTATATCTAAGAGATTTTGGGGGAACTTAAATAAATTGCTCGTGGAAATAAGAAATATTCTAATTAGTCCCTCGAACTATCTCCAAGGAAGCATATTCTACTGTCACATTTTTTTAATTTATTTTGCAGCAGCCTAAATTGTTTGTGTTCTAACTTAAAAGATGCTAGAAGTAAGCCATGATTGTCTAGTGCCAAAAAAAGAAGTAGAAGGCCTGGCCAATAGATAGGATTACTAGAGATGAATATTTAATCAGATAAAAATTATAATTTGGTACTTATTAGTTAAATATATAAGCAAATAATTATTTTGTTTTGTTTTATTATTTTTCTTTGGTATATATGTATATAGATCCATTTGTAATTTTGTAATATCTTCATAACACATTGCATATGAGTCTATCAAAATCAACTTCTCTACTCAGTAAGGATAAAACTGCATACCATCGGACCTCCCTAAATCTTACGTCTCAGTAGAACTTCAATTAGGTGTTGATGATGATAATGATGAACTATTCACCATTTTGATATTGTATGATTAAAATTTAAAGCTTGTATGTTAAAAAAGTTAAATTACTTCAAGATCTTATATGTTTTAATTTATAAATCCCTTATCAAGAATCATGTGACTTGATAATTAATATCATGATTTATTTTCATAACATGTAATTTATAATTTTAATCAAAATGAATGTGACAATAGATTAGAGTATATCTTAAACTACAATAACACATTGAATATTTAATAAAAATCACACAATAAAATACTACTTTATTAAATATATTTTAATAGTTATAGAAATAAAAAGAATTAGACGTTAAATTTAAAATTTTAAAATAGTAAATTTAGTGAAAATTATAAGGCTTTAATTTAAAAAGAAAAAAGAAAAGAGGAAAGGTACTAACAAATGTCCATTTTGTGTTGGAACTTCTCTTTGAACCATAATAATTGCACTTACCCAATTGACGACTGTGAACTAAGAAGTCAATATAAGCTTCTCTAGTTGCCGTGAATGGAGGGCTTTGCGAACCAGACAAAAGAAATGATCAGTCAAAAGTCTAAACAACGTGCGCGTCCATTCTTTTGAATCACGTACGACCTCCCATTTTTGTTTCCCTCTCTTTATCTTAATCTTCTCCAACTAATAACACCACTCTTTGTCCTTCTTTGACTGACTGAAAACGACCCTCTCTGCCTTCTCCTCCAAGTCTTCCGCCGTCTGTGTCGTCTTGTTCTGCTACAAGTTCTTGGCGTAAGGTTTTGTGGGCACAAGAGATTCTTTTTGGTGCTTGTGCGTGTGACTTTCTCGTAGTATGTTTTATGGTCTTAATATTTGGACAATATATTTAAAACATACAATTTTTTAATTTAATGTCTACGCTTTTAAATTCTTTAATTGAGTAGTTTATTTTTTTAATTTTTTAATAATTTAGTTCAAAACATTAATTAGTTGCATTAATATTGTAATATCTCTAACATTATAAGATAAAATTGTTTTAGAAAATGATAAATTCGAGACTTATCATCGTGTTGTTTAAATTTTCATATCAATAACCGATTAAATTTTAAATTTTACGAAGTAAAGTTATTCTTATGATTATGAATTATTATATAAATAACAAATAATACAAATATAATTACAACCATCTCAAATATAATCGCAATACTGCGGTAGACGTATATTAACGTTGTTGTGACCATTTAAGTTGAATACTGATTATTTGGTTCGGTTATACTTTTTGGTTTTCTTCTTTTAAATAAAAATTAAAAACTAGTTAATTATTAATATTAATGTATTTATATTTTTATTATTGATAATAATTATATATTAGATAAAATTTAAGATAAATTATTTTAATTAACTCAATTTATTTTAATATCTTATATAATATTTATTAATAAATTATCAATAAAGATATTTTATTTTATTAGAATAAATAACTTATAAATAAAATTTATTTAAAAACATTTTAATTATTAAACTAAAATTTATTTACAATTGATATGTTTTAAAGATATTTTAAATTTAATAATAATAATAATTAATAATTTAATTTAATTTAATTACAAAATTAAATAAACTATTAGATAAAATTAAACTATTCATAATCTATATTAATAATTAATTTTATTTAGTTTAATATATAATATTAAATGAAATTTTTATACTTCTTATTAATAATTAACATATTAAATAATTAAATAATATATATTTAGTTGATAATAAATTAGATTATAAAAATAAAAACTATTTTTATGATTTTCATAAATTTTAAAAATTGAAAAAACCAAAACCAAAAATTAAACTAAAACTAAAATTTCAAATATAAAATTTTTTATTAAATTTAAAATTAAAAACATAAACAAAAATAAACAAGCCTAAAGCATCATTCATGCATTTCACTTTTACTTATTTCTCTGGTTCTGTTTTATCCTCCGATTCAAAATTTGAACTCGTAATAGAATTTAATTCGTGGACAACTTGGTCTTAAATGTTTGTTTTTGTAGATCCTAGGTAAAATTAATTGTTGAAAAGACTGGAGATGTATATGACAAACTCGGAGTACACTCAATGATTATGACAACTTTTGTCTAAATGTTTTATTCTTTTCTAGTTCGTTTGAAGGATTTTAATTTTGGCCTGATCTAATTTTAGCTCAAATTGACCTAATTACGAGCAAGTTATGGGTTAAAATGATTTGACCCGTAGTTTAACGGGAAAAACAAAAATGATATTATTTTATAAACTTTTTTTAAAAATAAGGGTAAGTTAGACGAGTCACGTGTCGACCAACAAATCATCCAACTAAAAATCGGGCGCATTTTATTGCGTTTTATTGTCCACTTTGAAATATCACCTCAGTTGCATAGACTAATGATTCTTTACAAATAAAAACCAGATGTCTCTTAAATTCTAATGCTTAGAATATGTATGATTATAGTATATGCAGTGAAGTCACATTAAACCTAATAAGCTTGGACCGCAACTGGATTTGATGCATTTCACTTCGTAAGTTGAAATTTATTGAGTAGTCCGATCTTGAAATTTGAGATTGTCTTACCCTTTTCTTCTTTCTAGAACTAACTGTAACTCTGCAACTTAGTCCTTGAATTGGACAAGCCAACATAAGTTCTAAGCAATGACGATAAGCTTGGAATTGACTGGAATATATTATTACTCTAGTATATAGAGATACGTAAAATACACTAGTTTGATTGTCGGTATATATGAATTATCAAACTGTGTGACATCTAGAATTGATCATCCATGAGGTTGAAAATCACCGCTCAGTGATCTTTTTGAAATATTATCATTTTTATTGTCTACATTGAATGAACTTAGATGCTCGTATAAGAATAATTAGACTAACTTGATAAACTAGGTTATAGTTTTTTTATTATGAAGTAACTAGGTTATAGTTAAAATTAGGAAAAAGAAAAGTCAAGTTCAAGCCTTATTTTGTAATTTAGGACAAATATTAATATGCAAGACTCCCTGTTTTACGGGAGTCGAAAGACAATTATTAATTGTACGCAACATTTCTTTTATGTTTTACAATTAGATTATTTTTGTGACTTGAACCTGTGACCTTCTAGTCACAAAGAAATATTCTTACCGGTTTCCCTAGAATGAGTTAAATTTTATATAAATTTTAATATTTGACATATTTAAAACTTATGAGCAATTCAATAATAATTCTCTTAAAATTTTCATTATATGTGGAATGTATTTTGTTTATAATTTTAGTTTACAATTTGTGTTGGAGACAAAAAATTTAATTTGTTGTTCGTAATTAGCTAACCGTTTATCACTCACTCTTGTGATATTGTTTCATTATATCCGATGAATAAAAAACCGAACCTATTTTACCGATTTAATTGTGAAAATCTTTAACAGATCAATTTTTTATTTGAGTTTTAATTTTTTTGTTTAGTTTACTTTAATAATCTTTATTATTAAAAACTAATCATTTTATTAATTAATGGAATAATTTTTGTAAACTAATTGGTTTTATAAACTAAAAAAATCAATTAGTTTTATTTAACAGTCTCTTCTTTAATTAAACGTCAAAAATTTTAATCATAAATATAGTTTCCTTCAATCATAATTTACATTATTTAATTTTTAACCAATTTTATGATCTTTAATACTGGTTAAACCTTTTAAACCTTAAAACTCTTTTCCTATCGATTTAACTTTTGGTCCAATTTTTAAAACATTTGTTATATCACAATCTTATTCATTGTATTCTATTAGATTTTTTATTGATAATTTTAAAATAATATAGAATTGTAATTTGAGAATTTTAAAATTATGTCATTTCAAATTAAAAATAAAATACTGTTGGAATATGATAGAAAAATAGTTTAAAATTATGTCACTTCAAATTCTAAAAGTAATTAAAAGTTACTATTAAACTCCTGTAATTTCAAACAAAATAAGCCAATAAGGATTCAATCAACTTTAACTATTCTACATCTTGTTTTTTTTTCGGCTAAAGTATGTGATTGTTTCCCTTGAACTACGAAAGAATTGAAGAGGACACCTCACTCTCAATGATAACTTTTTCCATGGCTGACGACGCTTTCTTTGTTGTTTCGATTTATAATATGAATATGAACAGAACTTGACCAACTCGAATTTGAAGGGTCCCCCTGTCACTAATCTATGAAATTGAGGTTTAAGAAAAACTGGTGGAAGAATCCATCTTTCCACTTGAAAAACAAAAAAAAAAAAGATTGGTAGCAACAAGCAAGCTTCAAATCGTAGCTTATCCTATCCTTTTCTTCTGCCGTACGTCAAAGCACATCCAATTAAGCTCAAACAAAAGCAGCACTTTGTTACTTTCCACCTTATAAAGAAGAGGAAGAGACGAGGAAAGGTGTCCACGCTTTATATATTGGAGCATGCATTAATACACTTTTAGAGAAACTGGTCAATGCTGAATTATTTCCTTTTTTCTTTTTGCTTTTATCGCTATCAATTTATGGCTTGAAACTAATGTATCCTCAATCTTAATTTGATGCTTTTCAGTTTCTTACGGAATGGGATTTCAATATTCTGCACATGGTTTTGGTTTCCTACGTACCTTAAACCCTTTTCGGGGTTTCACTTTTTGTCTTGATTCATAGTTTCTTACACTGCTATCTTTTTACAAAATCATGACCTATTTCTGTGTAGGAAACGCAATAAATAACAAATGATGAATATTCCTATCTTTTCAAACAACTTCGGGATTTGAAGTAATTAGAGTAAATATGCATATATACTTCTTGATCTTGAGATCATATGTTCATATATAATTTATTCATTTATTTATTATTATTATTTGGAGAAAAGATACTTGTTCATTATTCAAAAGCCTAATCAGTCTTGCGAAGAAATTTATTATTGCGTTTCTTGTGTGTGTTTCACTGAAAATTCAACATCATCAGGTTTTTGAGGTCCATGGAAATGGGAATAAGGTGTTGTGGATTTTAAAAAATGACTGAATATCCAACAACTGAAACACTAAGTCAAGCCTCCCTTTAGGAGAGACAAACTCGAGAGAGAAATCAGAAGGGATTGGGAGATAGATATAAAAATCACAATATATATGTACTTAACTTAAACTTCCTTAATTTTCAGTGTAATAATAACAACACAAACAATAACAATCATCTAGGAAAAATCCCGTTGCAATGTAAAATCTAAAAAGATCCTGTGTTACATAACCTTACCTCTAACTAGTAAATATAAATATTGAAATCCTCTTCCCATAATTCATCATTTTGGCATAATTTGAAAATGAAGTTTTACAAAAATATTCTTGATTATAACATTCCTTCAATGACCCCGTAAAAGGAAAATTTCTTAAACTATTTATTCTTTTAATTTTTCTGATAAATCATATTCCTATATATCGTATCTATGTGGACATGTTATTTCATGTGTGAATTATTTCTATAACAAGATCTTATGCAAAAATCCTCATTGATTTTCTGTCACAATTATTTCTTAGTGAAACCTTAAGAAAGTTAATTAAATTGATGTAAAATGGGATTAAAGACTCCCTTTCAAGCACCCAAGAAAAAGATGACCTTTCCTATTCTCTTGTAGTCTATTAATTTGACTTCATCTTCCAACCCTTTTTCTAACCATATGTATCCTTATTAATCTTTATCATTCATTAGCTCAACACAGGTGAAAATTAGGTTAAGTATCAACGCATGAAAACATATGCAAATTTGAAGAACAAAGAATAAGTAGATGTGTCTTTTTATCATATTAAAAATTTTCAATAACCTTTCATATATATTTTTCCATTAATTTAATACATTTGTTTTTAAAATTAAATATGAGAACTAATATTCATCTTGATAAAAAATCATTGAGGAAATTCTTAAAAACAACCTTGAATCTTAATAATATAATATATGTATATATAGCTTTTCGGCAATGACTTAATTGCTTTTTTTCTCTTAACAGTAATTAATTAAGACGTTGTCCATTAAGTATGATAGTTGCGAGCTTGAGGGAGATGAGCTTTCCATTAAAAACAATGGCTGAGACCTTGAGGGAGATTATAAAATAATTAATTAAGTCCTCCAACTTTCGTAATTCAATATTTATTCAACTATCAACATAGATAAAGCTAAGTTTCTTCTATTTTATAAGATGTTTCGTTCAACTTGGTTCACGAAATTAAACTTGATTGCTTCGAAAGAAAATGCATGTATAGGACCAAAATTTATAGGTTTTACTTATGATCTTTAATAATTGGAGTTATGATTTGAAATAAATATGTTTTTGGGGAAAAAAGGAAATAAAAAAAAGTCCAACTTCACCCATTATTAAAATATAGTTTTAATGTTATAATGCTATATCTAATAATTAATTTCACTGGTCAATATTTACAATTATTTTAGTTGAGCACTAAAATAGTTCATATGTATAGATGGCCGAAAAACGTTTCTGTATGGAATTGGACTGATGAGAATTGACCAAAATTAATCTGATTTAGATGTATTTGTCCATTCTCATGTGAAGAATAATGTCATTGTCGACTTAATAATGATATATTGATTTATAATAGCAAAATTTTTATGAAAAACAACTATATATATATATCATACATAATAATAACTAAAAGGAACATGTTCAATTCAAATATTTTTATGAAAATATTAAAAATATTACGAATTATTTTTTTGACAGAATTTAGAGAGAAATTTTAAATTTTGTCAATTTAAGATTTACATAAAAATAGCATTTATAATGTTATGATTTTTTTAAATAGTATAAAATAAGAAACTCTCAGTAAAAGTCTCGATGAAACGCGAAATTTGGAGAGGTTCAATAGTATGCAATATTATCCTTACCTGATAGAGAAATTATTTTTGATAGACCCACATGCAAAGTAACATGAAGATACTACAAAATATAAATGAAAATGTAGAAATAAGAAAAAAATACAAATAGGCAATTCAATGCAAAATAACGTATTTATACAACATGATAAAGATTAACAATAAAAGATAAAATGATTTAACACATACACAAAATAAGAAAAAGACACATACAAGAATAACTCAAACAAGCTATGTTAAGAAAGTAACTAGTCTAATTAGAAAACTAACTAATAAAGATATAAGTATTACGTATTACATTTAATGGACACAGTATAAAAAAACCTAAAAGATCACAATTGACCTATTTAAGAGAGATGCTTTATTCATATCCTGTTACATCAAAGTTTGCTATTACGGGCCATGTTCTCTGTAAGTTTCATCTGAGCAACTAAGTCATATCATTCTTGATCATTTCCTCTCAGTTTTTATTAGGTCTTCTTTTTTTTTCCTCTTACAATATTTAAGTATTGTTTTCTCACATCTCCTTGCTGGAGTGTTAGGGTATCTCCTTTTTAAATATTATAAATGTTATAGTTTAATTAAACTTTTGTTAAAATTTTTAGATTGACGATCTCCCTTTTGTCAATTTAACAATGAATTCATATAGATATGAACACTACTATCAATTCTGAATTAGGTTTGGTAAAAATTGTTCGACCTAATTCGACCTAAAGTCAGTAAGTCTAGTTCGAATTAATTGATTTTTGGACTAAATTTGGACTTTTTTTTTTATATTTTAAGTTTTGAGTTTAGTTTGAGTTCAAGTTGTCCCATCCAAAACTTGAAATTTTTAATTAAAATGACATTATTTATTCGGCCTAGTTCGGCTCAAAATCAATAAGTTTGATACAAATTAATTAGACTTGGAACCAAGTTTTAGACTTTTTTTTGAAAATTTCAAGTCCCAAGTCGAGTTTGGATTTAGGCTACCTCATACGATACCTAAAATTTTTAATTGAAGTAACAATATTTTGACTAAAATAACGTCATTTTAATTTTTTAAAATTAAAAAATATATTTAATTGGATTTAACTCGATATGATCAAACTTCGAGGCAAAACCAAGTCTCAAAGTCTGAACACATATTTTCAGACCGGACTTAAGGTTGGGCTCAAGTCCTATCCAACCCGTTCCAACCCTATTTTGAGATTAGAAAACAACATAACATATAAACGTATACAAAGAAAAAGAGTAAATCTTCCATAAATGACGAAAATTCCAAAGAAGTAAACTACAAATGAGACATCATGACAATAATATAAACCGATAAAGAAATAAATTCTGAATTATATAGCCGAAATATGTGAGACTATTGAAGATAAGAAAGGTTTATCACCAGACCAATCCTTATCTTAAGTAATGATAATTCAGTTGGCAATCTATATTAGTTTTTGTTATGTATCTAACTCATTTTTCTAGTGAATTCGTAAATGAACTATCAATATATTTTCATATCTTGATTTAACATGTAGCGTCAATGCAACGCCATATAACCAAAAAAAAAAACTATAAATGGATCAAATACATTAAACTTAGATGTAAATTTTGGATTCCTTTGGATGTGAAATGTTACAACTCATAAATGGACCACCGAGTATGCTGTCATGACTTATTAAATTGGACGAAGTTGCATGGTCGTTTCCTTTGACAGTAAGCATTTGAGCCTCCATGGCTTAAGATTTGATTTTGAGCGATTGGGGGTTACAAAATAAAATATCACATATTTAATGTATAATAATTTATAAATAAAGTGTTTTTGGATATTTTATTTTGTACTGTTAGAAATTTTTATTAATAAAAATATAGATATTCATTCTTAATTTTATCTTAAAATAATGTCTAAATTAATGCATTAATAATTAATTAGATCAATCAAAAAATAATCTTATTAAAAATTTAAAATAATTTAATAAAATTTAAAATTACAAATTATATTATAATTGTAATAAATAATGCAGATACAATTATATAAAATACATTTATAATTACCATAAATTATAATAACAACTTAGATTATAATTATAAATTGTAATTTCAATTTAAAACCCTGAAATTTAAACTAATAAAAATTATTTGCTTTTCTATTTTTAATAGAATTCAGATGATGAAATTGATATCAGAAACAATCCTTCTAGCAAGTTTGAAAAGACAACCTCAGGTCACCCCAAACCCTAATTTTGGTTTGTCGCCGAATACCACATAAGTACAAAGGGTGACGTGGCCACCATGAACCTGGTCTCAGCAAATATCATCATACCCTATCTTTAAGCTGCTTCCTGGAACCATGCAGCCATATACCAATACTGTTCAATATAGACTTTCAGAACCAGAAGCCCTACTCCAATCTCCACGTGCCTTATCACGTGTTCCTCCTCAAGATAAATCAATGGCTCACGTTTTGGTTTGACCATTTGAAGCCACCATAAATAACATTGCCCTATGGTCTATATCTTCCCCCCTCCTCTTCTGAAACTCACTCTCTTTTGTTATAAACTTGAGTGCACATGACTGTGTTTGTGGTTTAGCGAGTGTTTTTTTTTCTGATATCTTTCAGGCCATGAGTAAAACCATGTCTAGTCCTGGTGATCATTGGGGCCAATTCTATCACCACCAACAAAGCAACCCTTCCAACCAACAAGTGCCTCCTGGACGGACCGTGTTCGGCCACGAACGCGTCTCTGATGCCACCATCGTCACGACCACTGCCACCGCCACGTCCACTCCAATCCTGTTGAGCAACCCCAGCTCAAGCGGTGGTCACCTGAGTCCTGAAGGGAGAGTCTCGAAGCCCATACGTAGACGGTCAAGAGCATCCAGGAGAACCCCAACAACATTGCTGAATACAGACACCACGAACTTCAGAGCTATGGTGCAACAGTTCACGGGTGGTCCTAGTGCACCGTACGCACCTGGGTCGCAGCTAAATGGTCCGAGTTTTAGTTTCGGTCTCGGTTTACGTCCAGGTCAAGCTAACAATGTTAACCCTGTCATGGTTCCAGCATCTGTTGCAGGCTATCACTTGCAATTTCAACATCATCAACAACAACAGCAGCAGCAGCAGTACCAACCTCATAACCAGCCACAATCCTACATGTTTTCCTTAGGAAACAACAGTAGCAACAACAACAATAACAACACCATTTCTGCTCATGATTTCTTTCTTCAAAGACAGGGAAATGTTCCTAGGTCTACATCAACAAGCATGGAGTTAGCTATCTCCGATGGATTTTTAATGGAGGGTGTTCCTCCACAGCAGTTGCCTCCTGCTCATCATCATCTTCATCTTCCTTCTTCTAGACCCCCATCGTTCCCCCAATGAAAACGCAGAGAGTTTAACACGGCCTTTTTTTCCTGCTTTGAGTGGGACATAAAGAAGAAAGTTAGGCACTGACTTTTGTCCTATAGAACCAGTCATTGACCGATGTAAATATATAAATCTTTATATATTTATAGTGTTACGTGCATTTCATGGCAACTTCTTAGATTTCTAGATATGTAAGACTCTGTAACCTGGCAAGTACTACAGGGTGGCGCCATATGAACTTGGTTTCTTTCTTCTTTTAGTTGAATTTATATCTTTGTTTCGTTGTTTCATACTTTCATTCGTCTCTTTCCATGTTCTCAAGAGTGATCTTTTGGGAACACTGCAAAGTTTGATTCAGAAACTGTGGGCTCACATGTGACAACTTAAATTGTTTGACCTTCCATTTAAGTACAGTTTGATATAGATCACGTTTTTAAATTGATTTTGCAGACACCTTTGAAGAAAAAAAGCAACGATCGTTCACATTGCCTAACGCAAACTAGCTTAAATGCGATATAAGGAATCCAATAAAACAAGTAATACACAAGCTCATTCATATAAATTTCTTCTTTGTCCTTTTAATAACAAAGAAACTCTCAACACTTATTCTTTTATGATACATAAAATAAATTCTTAATATGTAAGCTAATAATTTATCGGTTATTTGAAATATATTCTAAATAAATTATTTAGTAAATTAATTACTTTAAATCAATATTTTCAAAACCATACTGAAAATTAAACCAATAAAACAAGAAGTTTTTAAAAGGTTAAACCAGTATTATATCGTTATAAAACATATAAAAGATTTAATAAAATTAAAGAATTTGAAAAATGATTGAAAAATTATCCTTACTTATTGAAAAATTTAAAGTTTAATTATATTAATTAGTTTATTTTGGTTTATAAAAATTGATTAGTTTACGAAAATCGGTTAATTAATTAATAAAATAATCAATTTTTAACAACAAAATTATTAAACTAAATCAAACCGAAAAATTGATTGGTTCAAGATTTTTACTCAAAAATCGATTCAATTTTTAAAACATTCCTTAAATCAAATGATACATTAGGCCTTAAGTAAAAATGATAATTTTCAAAAGAATTTACTAATTTCAAAAGTGATAATCTTATCTATATTATTTCTCTTATTGTATTCATAATTAAATTCTCATGAAAACAAACAACTTAATATATGAATTAACTCCATATGATCCTTTTTTTTTGGTTCTGTTTAGGATTTACTAATTTCATATCAATTTATGTGCTAACTGATACGAAATCTTTGAAATGATCAACTGCAGTACTCAAAAGATCGAATTACTTACAATCACTTTCAATCTGTAAACTTACGTAAGGAATATTCTTACTTGACGACCAAGCTGAACTCCTTGAATAGTATAAACACATAATAGTAAAACATAAGCTAGCTAGAACGTATTCTTTTAGTGATGAACATGAATACGTATTGTTTTATGAGTAATTTAGCACTAGTAAATAATAATGATGTGCAAAAAGGAATGATGTTGTTGAGTGAGAAGTAGGGTGGGAAGAAGGGGATGAATTTGGGACCACTTTTAGAAAGTCAAATATGCACTAATCTATATGGTAGGTAATTTGGATTAGCATAGTTTTTGCCTTTTGATTCACTTAGATAATGCCAATTTCCCATGATTATACCGCCCCAGTTTTCAAACCTCATCAAGACAGTATTCTAATTCACGTGAGCATATAGTTTCATGTATGCACATTAGCATACCGTTTGTGTAGGTAGACATTGAATGAGGTTAATTTTGACTAAGCAATTCAAAAGATTACAACACTTTTGCTCTAATTTTTCACCTTAATGATGCTTTTGATCGCGGTATTTGACGGGTTTCGAATTAAATTTAGTGAGATTAACCTAATAATACTTAATTTTGAGGTTAAAGGAATTAACTTGAGCATCTTATTTGCTTGTTAGAACTTTGATATGTTTGTTCATTTAATGACATTATCGATGATTATATTAATCATTAATAGTTAACAATGTTAGGTTGGTGATGGCTAACAAATTTTCTTCTTAAGTAATCATTTTGGAGGAAGAAAAGTAATCGACAATCCCACCATTCATGCCTAATATTTGGTATTTGGATACTTAGTAATGTTAATATTGTCATTATCATAGCATATATAGCTAAGAAGAGTTTGAGAAAGAAATCGCAAAGGAATTACACTTGTACTTGAGGCTAGTTTAATTAACGCATTAAATCCCAAATTTGCTATTAGTTAGGACACTAAAATCAAACGTAAATGATGAAATCTCTCGATCTATAAGTTTTGAAGTGATTTTAACCTAACAATTAACCAAATAACATATAATGTCAAGGTACAACAGCTACCCTAGTTACGGTAAACAAAGATAATTACTACCTAGAGTGTAATTTACCAAAAAAAAAAGTTCATGTCTCTATTAGATAAACGAATACGTTAATAAATAATTATAAAAAATTCAATTTTATAATAAATATAATACATTACCAAATATTTTATCATTATAATGATTCAAAAATTTAAAATTACCAAATATTTTATCATTATAATGATTCAAAATTTTAAAATTACATAATTATTTTTAAATCACATTTTGATTTTTAATCAGTTGATTTTTTTAATTAAACGAGATAATGAATTAAAGAAAACATCCACCATTTTCATTTTTTTATATATTTCATTTTCTATTTTTTTTTAAAAAATTCTCAATTAAGCTTGAACAACTTAATTTGAAAATTTATTTTTATATGCATTTTACCTGACTAATAAGACAATGTAAAGATTGATTTTTGAGGATGCTACATAACTTTTCTTCTTCATCAACATAATTTTTGAACTTCTTATGATAAATATGTTAGCGATTATACATTCTACGTGCAATCTTTTAGTCGATAATCAAAAATTATTTAGAGAATTAAATATTATATATAAACTTTCCAAATATTAATCTTTATATTATTTTATTAATCACATTAATAAAATATTAACAAAACCTATTTTTTGAATTGAATTGTCCAATTTTTTAAAATTTAAACACTTAATTAAAAATTTTAAAAAATTGATTGCAAAATAGAAAAGTTTATAACTTATTATTCCTTCTTAAAAATATAACAATTAATTCACTAAAAATCTCATGTATATGTTAACAATTACTTTTTTCCTCAAAAAAAAGTACTAGTAGAGATTATAGGAATTAATTCTTAAATTATATTTATAATAGATTATTATTTTAACCATTTAATTGATATTTTTTATACTTTTAACTATTTTAAAATCGAGTAATACTCAAAATTTTGAAATATATTTTAAACCTATATTTATTTTATCTATAGCAAATCAATCAAATTAAATGTGATTAACATGATTCCCTTAATATAGAAAAGGAGCTAGAGATGAAGTGTTGGGCAGACTGACACTTTTGACCCCTTCTTATTCCCAAGCCTAATTAACCGAACCCATAAAGGGAAATACAGAAACTCCACTTTAGCGTAATGACTACTAATTAAACAAAAGAAAGACAAATTTAATTAATCAACACAAATCAACTAGTGAATTACTTCTCTTAATCAAATTGGCCATGTGAAAAGTATGACCTCCCTATATCATTGTTACCAATAGAGAAGAATCTTGGCATAATCGGAGACTGCCTAACAAAACAAAAGTAGAAGGTTTAAGAACATTATGGACGGCTATGTTGTTGCAAGTTTCTTTTTCTTTCTGTTTCTAGCCGTGAAAGGAGGAAAAGTTCAAAGCCGGCGTGCTTAAAAAGGAAGGTGACAAAGTGAAGATATCAAAACCGAAGTATGCCCTTCATGACCAGAAAAATAAGAGAACTAAAAGCTTTTTCCTTTGGTAGTAAATGATACAGATGAATATTCCACAGAAAAGAATATGATTATTTTTCCTTCATTCATAAACTGTTTATTCTATTATTTACTTTTACATACCTCAATAGCAATTGTACTTCCACATATATCTTTGGTCACTTGCCATTGGCCCTGTCCACTTGTGATCCTGCATAACAAAGTGATCAAGATGTCATAATGTGTTACCCATACAACAAAATAATACAATGGAAAAGAGTAATCTCATTAAAATAATTTGAATTGCGTCCAAACTGCAGATCAGATTGAAGAAATCCAGAGCAGAGCATGCTTAATTCAACTACGACCCGCTAGTCTAACAGCAACCATAGCACTACTCAGGTAACTATGCAAAAAGTCATACAAGTTTCTTCACTTAAGGTTATTAGATGCTGATCCAGAAACTCTTTTGTTCTACGTTGGACATCACAGCTAGGGAAAAAAAAATGCATATCAGTCTGCTTGAACTTCTATTTAATTTAGCAGGTACTCTAGCATGATATTAGTCCATGTTTAGTTTGCATCAGATAATTCTTGTCCAGTCTCTACTAGATTATCTTTCTGTGGGACAGAATTCAAGATTTTGCACTTATCTGGTAGCAGCCAGCCCGTAAACCTCAATATAGCAGATCTAATTCATAACTACTGAAAATTTCTGATGTCAATACAAAGATTGGAGACTGGTGTCAGAAGTGATTACTTAATAAGTTTGCATCAGCTCATATACCCTTAACCTGTTCGTAACTCAAATTTCTAGTGCTCCTTTTTCTTTTTTGTTTACTTTTGCATCCCATTTGGTCAGAAAAAGTAATGAATTATAGAATTACAAGTATTTTAATCTGTTTTAATTTTTCATAATTTAGTCAAACGCTCACACGTCTAACTCCAGATGAAAGCACATATGTATATAAAAGAAAATAGAGGTTTTTGATCAGTGAAGAGATCTTGTCTTTCACCACTTGGCATTCAAAGTTCAAATCCATATTCCAACGCAAACAGAGACTCACCAGTGAATTAAAGCCACCGCTTGTCGTGCCCCCATCTTTTAGTGAATATGAGAAAAACAGTATGCTTGCTGCAATTTCAACCCCATTCACATTCAAATGAACATCCAGTACTTGATAGTTGATATAGAGACTAAGGCTGTTATTTGAATGGAACCCAGGACCTGCAGTACCAGCCTTATCACATCATTTTTCAACAGCAACGTGAGCATTTACTTTTGCGTGGCGTTTATCAAACTGTGAAGTCCAAAAAAATAAAGATTAAATCATCTCATAAGGACATTGTTCCAACTTCTCTGGTGCGTCTAACAGACCACAGGAAATTAAAATGACATTCGAGCTCGTTTAATCTTCGATCTAAGCTTTCTAGCTTCTCCTGGAAACCCAGCATGTTGAAGACCATTGTAAACAGCTCGTTGAGCAGATCGGAGAATTTGCATGCCCCTTGTTAAACAAGAGATCAGGAGTTTGGATGCACAGAGGAACCTTCTAGCCTTGCATAGATTGTGAACCAAGGAAGAGTAGGTATAGGAGTCCTTCATCCCCATTGATTCAAACATTTTCAAGGCACTATCAATCTGACCACTTTTACCCAGCCCATCTATTATAGAGTTTAATGCAACGGAATTTGTACCAAGTCCCATAACATTCATATACTTCAAATGTCGCTGAGCGCCCTCAATGTTACCTGCTTTGCACAAACCATCTACTATTATTGTGTGTGTATACTCGTCACATTGCAAACCATATCTTTCTATTTCATCAACCAGTTCATATACCTCTTTAAACTTCTGTTCTTTACAATATAAATTAATCATCGTATTACAAGACACTATATCAAGCTCAATGCCAATCCCAATCATCTCCTCCACATAAACAGTTGCCTCAGCCATCCTACCAATTTTCACTAGAGCAGCAATAACTGTACAGTATGCAAAACCATCAAATGTATATCCCTTAGTCTTCATTTCTTTCAGAATGTCAAATCCTTGATTAAACTTCCTAGACCTAAAGCAGCATTTCATAACTGTAGTATATGTTATAGCATTTGGCACAAACCCAGAGGCCTCGATGTCCTTCAAAATCCTCCGTGCAGCTCTCAATCTCCTAGCTTTACACAACCCATGAATAAGAGTGTTATAGGTAATCAATTGAGGAACAAATCCATTTTGTTGTAAACTCCTAAACAACCTAAGCGCCTGAACTGCAGAACCATTCTTGCAAAGCCCATTAAGCAATATGTTAAATGTCGCCTCACAAGGAGAGAAATAACGAATTAAGATATCATTAAACACCCGATTAGCTTCTTGCCACATACCCAACTTAAAATAACAATGCATCAATGTATTATAACTCCAAACATCAGGAGTTATACGTCTCACACGCATTTCCTCAAACAGGTCAACGGACTTAGACAAAGAGCAGTTTCTAGTGGCACAAGCAATAAGTGAATTGTAAGAAACAACATTTGGGTCAATCCCAGCTTCGTGCATTCTATGCATAATAGAATAAGCAGCATCGAAACTAACGAGGCGAGAGTACGCATTGATAAGTACGTTGAAAGTGACAACATTAGGAAGAACACCCAATCTCACACTATCAATAAAGACCAATTCTGCTCTGTTCAGCTCATTCGCTTTGCAGAATGCTTCAATGGTTATATTTAACAACCTAGTGGACAAGTTAGAAGCACGTTTGTTCATTCTGTCTGGTTTCCTCGTATTGAACCAAACGCAAGAACGAACAAACAAACAGAAAATGTAGAATAATCACATACCATGTGTTACTGGAGATAGAATTATGCTAAGTATGTCGAGCTATAGTGATTTAAAGTCGATGGCTTTTGTGTCTTCCTTGCACTTGGTCTTGTTCGGCGAACAACTTAGAACCTCCGTGACAAGGATGTTCTGCTCTGTGAGTGACTGAAGTTGTCTCCAGCTTTCCCTTGCTGGTTACGGCACACCGAAGAGTCAAGCCCGTTGGAGCTTGTTTTCGATGACCTAAGGCTGGGCTCTATAATTGCCCAACTCACTAAGACTCAACTGCTTTTGTATGTTTCCAAAACCTTTAGTTCTCGAACATTTGACCTTGGTTTTAGGGTAAAAGACACTAATTTCACATATAGTTTAAAATTTTAAAAATATTTTATTTTTAAATTTTGAAAAATAATTTTTTAATTTTTAATTTTTTAAAAAATTATTCTTAAATTTCGGTTAAAAATAATGATAAAAATATATGTGATAATTCTAGATATAAACTAATTAAAGATTTTTCTAATATAATCGCCTAATTTAATTTTCAAACTCGACTTGGATCAATTAACTTCGATCTAAATTAATAATTTAAAATAATTATAATGAATTATTAATTTATATAAGAATTAATCAGTTTAATTTGAGTTTAAGAATTGAGTTAAATCGTCATTTAAGCAAAATTTATTACTATAAGATTGATAGAAGAAGTTTTTTGAAAAATATAAAAACTTTTTTGAAAATTTCAAATATTAATAAATTTTCTCAAAAATCTGTCTTTTACTCTTAATTATATAACTTTTCATCAATACATTTTTTCTTAAACATTAATATTATTTGATCTTGCATATCTTATAACCTGCTATGTAAAACTTGTTAGGTTCTTATCTTGTATGTAGTTTCTAATATTGTATGATCTTTTCTCTAAATAGCATATGCCATGATTTAGAATGATAGTTCATTTTTATTTGTGCACTTAACATAATTTATTTCATCTAAATATTCTTTCTACTAGAGAAATTACTCACAAAGAGTAATTTTGATAACGGTAATCAAAGACTTGGCCTGTTGAACGAGGGAGAACTTAGTCTTAACTCGACATCTCTTAGGTTGGATTTCATAATCTACAAGGTTCAGGCACAGGAGTTGAGATCTCTTGGACCAACACTAAGATGCGTTTTCCAACCTGATACCTATGACATTTTCTCATAATCCTTTCATTTTTTTTTTTGAAAGGCCTCATAATACTTTCAATTGATTTGGAAGGCAGTGAAGTAGTGGACATGTTTGTAGCAGGCAAATGCTTCAACTTAGCAATTACTCAACATCACCCTATATATTGATTCATAAAATGTATATGGTAATTTGGGAAAATTTGTAAGGCAGTACCGACATACATGATATTGTTATTCTAGATTTAAGTATTAAAAAAAGCAAGTTATTGAGAACAACTTGCATGCAAGCTGTGACGGTGGACAACTTGCAATATGCAAGGCAATGGAGGGTCTATAAAAGACCCTGCCTTCCTCCTCTCTTAAGACATATGCACATCAAACGTGCATGAGATGTGTGGTGAGTTTGAGAGTGAATTTTAAATAGTCATTTTGTATGAGAGAGTAATTTTTGGGGTATTTTTAGGAAACGTTTTCCTAAAAGGGTGAGTAACAAAATAGTGAGGATATTATCATAGGGATAGAAAATTTGGGGAACATTTTATGTATGAGTGCCACTATTTTGTTGTATCATTTTTCACTCTTTGTGCCTGCTATTTTCATTAGTGGAAGTTTTATTCAGAGTTTGGTTTGTGGACGTAGCCCAAATTAGAGGTTGAACCACGTTAATTTTCTATATGTTATTTCCTTCCTTATTTTACCTGTAGGATTTAATTCGTAATTTTTCTAACAAGTAATATCAGAGCGGATTCAGTTTTGTGTCAAAGCATTTCTCATCTAAGATAGAGACAAAAGTAAGCAGCCTAAATGGCTCCAACTAACATCGAAGATAGAGACAAAAGTAAGCAAGATGATTAGCCTAAATGGCTCCAACTAACCACATATGGAAGAACAAGATGAAATATCTTCTGTTCGTCACAAAAATGCATTTATCGATGTTTATCACAACAAAACCCAAAAATAAATCGGACAAGGAGTGGACGTTTGAGCATGAGCAGGTATGTAGTTTTATTCGGCAATTTGTTAAAGATAATGTGTATAATCATATCTGTAACGAGACTCAAGCACGAAAGTTATGAAAAAAATTCGAGTAGTTGTATGTCTCAAAAACAGATAACAATAAATTATTTTACTTGACAAAATTAGTACAGATAAAATATCGAGAAGGTACCTCTGTGGCAGATCACTTGAATGAATTTCAGGTGATCGTGGATCAATTATTATGAATGGGCATAAAGTTCGATGATGAAGTGCTTGCCCTTTTCATGCTTACCTCCTTGCCAGAGTCTTGGGAGACTTTGAAGATTTCAATCACCAATTATGCAGTTAACGGTGTTGTTAACATGAAATCTATAAAAAGTGGAATTCTGAATGAAGAAATGAGATGGAGATCACAGAGTTCGGCTTCTTCAACACAGTCAGAAGTTTTGATCATAGGTTCTAAGGGGAGGAGCAAATATAGAGATCCAAATTTCAGAGATAAGAGTAGAGAAAGATCAAATAAATATGTAAACGTTGAGTGTCATCACTACAAAAAGAAGGATTACATCAAAATGTTCTGTCGGTAGTTCAAAGAAGAAAAGAACAAAGGCAAAGAAGTTGAGAGAGATGATAGCAGTGATGATGAACATGCATTGAAGACTACCACCATTGATGACTTTCACATCGTCTCATATGATAATAATGTGAATAGTGCATCATGTGAGTTTATTTGGATAAGTAATAGTGGTGCTATTATTTACGCCACATCACATAAAGAACTGTTCTCATTATATACACAAGGAGATTTTGGTATCGTTAAAATGGGAAATAACGGTTTAACTAAAATCACAAGAAAATGTGATATTTACTTAGAGACAGACAATGACATGAGACTATCTCTGAAAGATGTCAGACATGTTCTTGATCTTCGCCTAAATCTGATCTCGGTTGACATACTTGATGATAAAGGTTTTTGCAGCACTTTCAAAGATGACAAGTGGAAACTTATTAAAGACTCCTTGCTAATCACTAAAGGTAAGAAGTGCTCAAAGTTGTATATGATGCAAGCAAAAGTCTCCAATGATGTTGTGAATCTAGTGGAGAAAGATGATGCAATTGAATTGTGGCATAAGAGATTCAGTCATATGAGTGAGAAGGAGATGACTCAGTTAGTGAAAAAATGCATTTGGAGTTGATTAGGTACATTTAAAGAAGTATGTTGATTATTTTGTAGGAAAGCAAAATAGAGTTGCTTTCAAAAGTTCCCCTCCTTCCAGAATAAAGAATGTGTTGAATTTGGTACACTTAGATCTATGTGGGCCAATGTTAAATTCATTAGGTGGTGTTCAATACTTTGTGACTTTCATTAATGACCATTCTAGGAAGATGTGGATCTACACGTTAAAGACTAAAGATAAAGTGCTAGATATTTTCAAGCAATTTCATGCCTCAGTTGAAAGACAAACTGGGAAGAAATTAAAATGCATTCTAACAGACAATGGTGGAGAGTACACTAGACCATTTGACGTCTATTGTAAAGAGCATGGTATTCGTCATCAGACTACTCCTCCTAAGACACCGCAGTTGAATGGTTTAGCTGAAAGGATGAACAGAACTTTGATGGAGAGAGTTAGATGCCTGCTCTCACATGCAAAGTTACCTTAAGACATTTTGGGGTGAGGCTCTATTCACAACATTTTATTTATTAAATCGCTCACCGTTTATCCCTTTACAATTTGATGCTCCGGAGAAAGTTTGGTTAGGAAAGGATGTTTCCTATGATCATCTAAAGGTTTTTGGTTGCAAAGCTTATGTTCATATCCCCAAAGATAAGAGATCTAAGCTTAACGTCAAGACTCGTCAATGTATGTTTATTGGTCATAGAGAAGATCAATTCGATTATCGGTTTTATGATCCAGTCCAGAAGAAGTTGATTCAGAGTCATGATGTTATATTTATTGAAGATTAAACTATTGAAGATCTTGATAAAGTGAAAATGGATGTTCCAAGAACTAATGGTGACCCGGTGGACTTAAAGTTAATTCCTCCTAAAACGGTGCCAAGATAATTCAGAGATGAAATTGAAAATCGCCAACCGAAAGTAGCTGATGATGATGCTCCCATTCAAAATCTATCATATGAAGATTTTAATGAAGATGATGTCCAGAATCAACCATTAGCACCAGAGACTGCTTAGGTTCCAAAAAGGAGATCTACATGAGTAAGACAAGCTAGATACTTCAGTGACCAGTATGTGTTACTTACTAATGGGGAAAAACCTGAGAATTTCCAAGAGGCTATGATAGATGAATGTAAGATGAATTGGTTTGAAGCCATGCAAGATAAGATGAATTGGTTTGAGTTCGTGAAGTTGCCAAAAGGCAAGAAAGCTTTGAAAAATAAGTGGGTGTTTAAGATTAAGCATGATGAACACAATCCTCATCCAAGATTCAAAGCTAGATTTGTTGTTAAAAGATTCAAACAAAGAAAAGGTATTGATCTTGACGAGATATTATCACCAGTTGTTAAAATGACATCCATCCGTATAGTGCTCGATTTGGCAACAAGTTTAGACTTAGAAATCGAGCAATTGGATGTTAAGATAACTTTTCTTCATAGAGATTTGGAAGAAAAGATATATATATAGAGAGAGAGAGAGCAGCCAGAGGGTTTCAAGGGAAAAAGGAAAGGGGACTATGTGTGTAGATTGATGAAAAGTCTCTATGGTTTAAAACAGGCACCGAGACAATAGTATAAGAAGTTTGAAACAGTTATGAGGGAGCAAGGCTATAAGAAGACTACTTCATATCACTGTGTTTGTATAGAAATTCTCTAGTGATAATTTCATTATCCTTTTACTTTATGTTGATGAGATATTGATTATTGTCCAAAATATCAACAGGATTAACAGTTTGAAGAAGCAGTTAAATAAGTATTTTTCCATGAAAAACTTGGGGCCATCAAAATAGATTCTTGGCATGACAATTATCAGAGACAGGGGCGCCAAGAAATTATGATTTTCACAAAATAAGTACATCGAGAAAGTACTTCAAAGGTTCAACATGGATAAAGATAAAGCGGTTAGTTGTCCTCTTACTAATCACTTTAGGTTGAGTACTAAGCAATGCCCTTCGATGGATGAAGAGAAGGAAGAAATGATGAAAGTCTCCTATGCTTCTGCAGCTGGAAGTTTGTTATACGTCATGGCATGTACACGGCCAGATATTACTCACACAGTTGGAGTAGTGAGTAGGTTCCTTTCAAATCCTGATAAGGAACACTGGGATGTTGTGAAGTGGATTCTTAGATATCTGTGTGGTACTTCCAAAATATGCTTATGTTTTAGAACTAACAAGTCTGTGTTAGTTAGTTACACAGATGCAGACATGGCCAGCAATGTTGACTCGGGAAAGTCTATTTCAGGTTGTCTAATTATCTTTGCAGAGGGAGTTGTATCATGGCAATCAAAATTGCAGAAATGTGTCGCTCTATCCACCACTGAAGCGGAATTTATTGCTACAACTAAAGCATGCAAGGAGCTCCTATGAATGAAGAAGTTTTTAGATGAACTTGGCTTTCAGTAGGGAAGATATCAACTGTTTTACGACAGCTAGAGCGCTATTCATCTTAGGAAGAATTCCTCATTCCATTAAAGATCAAAGCATATTGATGTGAGATATCATTATATCAGGGAAGTGTTAGAGAAGAAGCTATTATAGCTTGAGAAGATTCATACGAATGAGAATGAATCAGATATGATGACAAAAGTTTTACTCAGAGGAAAGTTTGAGTTTTGCCGATCATCTACGGGAATGATAGTAAATACTATGTAGTCTGTATGGGGAGAATTATAAAGCGGTACTGACATACATGGTATCGCCATTCTAGATTTAGGTATTAAAAGAAAAAGCAAGTTGTTGATAACAACTTGTAGGCAAGCTGTGACAGTAGCAGCTTGCAGGCAAGCTACTAAGCTGTGTTTTTGGACAGTCACATCTTGCAATATACAAGCTATGGCAAAGGCGGTGGAGGGTCTATAAAAGACCATCTCTTCCTCCTCTCTTAAGACATATGCACATCAAACATGCATGAGATGTGTGGTGAGTTTGAGAGTGAATTTTAGAGAACCATTTTGTGTGAAAGAGTGATTTTTGGGGTATTTTTAGGAAATGTTTTCCTAAAGGATGAGTGACAAAATAATGAGATATTATCCCAGGGATAGTAAATTTGGGAAATACCTTGTATGTGAGTGTCACTATTTTATTGTATCATTTTTACTCTCTGTACCTGTTATTTTAATTAGTGGAAGTTTTATTCGGAATTTAGCCCACGGACGTAACCTAAATTAGAGGGTGAACTACGTTAAATTTCTGCGTGTTATTTCCTTACTTATTTTAAGATTGGGATTTAATTCGTAATTTTTCCCAACAAAATTAACATCTATATATATATCTCTTTTGATAAATTTAATCAAATTGGTAAGAATTTTGAGAATATTATATTATATTTTTAATTACTTATATTTTAAACTCAAATAATTTAAATAAAAAAGATGATATCAAATCTCACTTAAATTCATATATATTTTGATAATATTATATTATATTTTTAATTACTTACATTTTATATCTGAATAATTTAAGAAGGATGATATTTAGAACTAATATGATATATATTTAATTATTTTCTATAAACATATTCTCGTAAAAGAATTCCTTTCATAATTGTTATGTCCACTAAATTGATAGTTAATTTCCATTAATGGGGCATACACATATATTAATTTTTTAAAAAACTCTAAAGAGGATCTTTAGTGTAACGTAGCCAGGTTCTATAGTTATTGTTAGTGAAGCGTGCATCAGTTTCTCAATACTAGACTTAATTAAGGATTAATTAGGATAAAAACTGTTGAATACCCATTTGGACAATACATTCTGCTGCTAAACTAAGCCCTTTCACTACTCTTAAACATCAACAAGAACTCAGACCAGTCATGGGGAAGGTACATTTCACTGTTCATTTTTTATTTCTGAAAAATTATGTTTCTGCTGTTGATTCATTCATATCTTCTGTTTTTCATGTTTTAATCTCCTTTTTTGACTTGGATGTGGGTATAGGAAGAAGATATTGTGTTAAAAGTTTACATGCACTGTAAAGGATGTTCTGAGAAGGTCCACACTTGCTTGAAAGGAATTCTAGGTAGTAAAGCTTCCATTTCCATTTCCGTTTGCATGCAGCTTCAGTTTTTGCTTTTCTTTTCTGGCTCCAGGAAACATACGATACTACAGCTATTTTACTTGGTTGGATATGTAATGTGAATATGGATAGGTATTGAAGAAATAAGTGTTGATATGGCCAACAATGAGGTGATTCTGAAAGGAAAAAAGGTTGATCCCATGAAGGTGTTAAAGAGAATGCAAAAGAGATACAGCAGAAACGTCGAACTGCTTTCTCCAAAACCTGAACCTGAGACTACTAACAGAAACAAAAATGAGCCAGCAAAGAAACCACAGGTAATATTAATGATCACTAATACTTGGATAAACTCGGTATGACTTATCACTCGTTAGAGTTGTATGTATGTAGCCTGAGGTAAAGACCGTGGTGCTAAAGATGAACATGCACTGCGAAGGTTGTGCAGAAGATGCTAAGACATATCTGGAGAGCATGAAAGGTATTAAAACTAAAAACCAAAAGTTGCCCCATTTTTCTCTACTTATTCAGCTTTTTCTATATTGATTTTTTTGGGTTTTACAGGAATTATAGGAGCAGAAGCAGACATGGGCAAGTCACAGATCACAGTAAGGGGAGTTCTTGAAGAATCAGAACTAGTGAAAACTCTAACGAGAAGGTTAGGGAAGCATGTGGAGGTTGTAAAGCAAGAACCTCCTCCAAAGCCAATTGTTAAGGAGGAAAAGAAACGCCCGAAGAAGGAGGAAACAATAATCATCAATTATCCTCCATTAAACTCCTATAATTACATCCACCCCTCCCAAACATTTAGTGACGAAAATGTGTATTCATGTTCAATCATGTAATATGAATGGTTAAATTTAAGGTTGGTCCTTTGTTGAATACTATCTTAAAAATTTATAATATATATTTTACCTACTTTTATGATAAAAGAATTTATATAAAATTTTAATTATATATTTTAAAAATTATTTCATGAATCAAATCAATTATTAATTTAAATATTTAATTTGATAAAATGCATAAACTTTCTCGTAATTTAATAATTCTTAAAATTTGTTTTTGATTACTAAAATTATTGAAATTTTTTTAGATTGAAATTTTTAAAAATTCCTTTCTTTTTAACTTTGATTAAAACTAACAATAAAATCGGCGTGGAATGAATATCATACATAAATTAATAAAATATCACTAATATAATAATTTAACTCGACTCTTAAATTTGATCCGAACAAGTTAAAATTGAATTAAATTAATAATTTAAGATAATTAAAATAAATTATTAGTTAAGTCTGAAATAATTAGTTAGATATTTCATAATTATTTTTAATCAAATTATAAGGGTAGAAGTTTTCTAGAAAATTGAAAATTAAAAAATTGAGAATATTAAATATTAAAAATTTTTCTAAAATTTTTTAAATTATGACATCTATATCTTTTACCATATTTAATTATTTAAAAGGTTTATACAAGTGAATAAAGTATTTGGTGGTTGGAAGTATTACTCTCCATGCCCACATGATGATGTACCAAACAAAAAGGACTACAAGTTAGTTACAAAAAAGAGTTACATACGTAACTTAGTAAATAAAAAAAATACAAACTTCTTCTTACTTATTTTAAAAATATTTTTTATTGTTTTAAATTATCTAAAAAATTTAATAATAATGAAATTTAAAAAGCACTAAACTTATGTTAGATTATTTTACTAAAATTATTATTAAAAACAAAATAAATCAAAAATTGTGTACACATTATTATATATTCATTTAATAAGCAATTAATAAATATTTTTTAAAAAATTATTTGTATTTTAAAATAATAAACTACTTTATAAAAAATAAATAAAATCATAAAAGATCTTGTTCTTTTACCTCAATTTAATCATATTAAATTTTTTTAAAAAATATTATTTTCATAAAAAATTTATAAAACAAGAATAGAGTTTTTTTATTTTGGTATTTTTAATAGAATGATAAATTAAGAAAAATTATAATTCTTTTAAAAATTATGACTAATATTATATTAGAGTTAGTAGTTAAATAATAATAATAATAATAAGCATTCTAAGTAGAAAAGTTGTTCCGATATATTCATAAAAAATTTAAAAATAGTTAAACAAATAATTAAATATATAAATAAATGAATAAACAAAAATATTTATAATAAATAGAAGATTCCAAATGATAATAACTTCTTGGTCAACGAAGACTAGCCGAAGATTCCAATTCCAATTCCAATTCCTCAAACCGTTGCTAATTTTAGACCTAAATAAAAAAATAAAAAAGAAAGAAAGAAGAAGGACTAGCGAAGAAAAAAATAATTAGCAAAAAAAAAGGCAAAGAGGCAGAGAACAGGAGAACAGAAAACAGAGTGTGTTTTGATTCCGATTCGGATGGACGAGAAACAGGATGTGAACGGTAACCAATCGGATTCTCACAGAAACCGCCCCGCTCGTGTCTACGCCGATGGGATCTACGACCTTTTCCACTTCGGTCACGCTCGCTCTCTTGAGCAAGCCAAGAAACTGTACGTCTTCTTTTCTGTGCTTGATTTTTGTTTCCTTTTATTTGTTCCTGTCCTTTCATGTGAATATTTTCATGGGTTTCTCTTGTTTTTGCTTTTTATTACAGTTCTTGTGTGTTCTGGGCCTTCTGCCATGGTGGTGTTGGCTGATTAGTGTGTTTGATTTTGTTTTGTTGGGAAAATGGAAGTTGCCAGTTCATTAGATCTCTCGATTTTCTTGTTTACTTGAAATTCTGTTGCTTTTTCGCATAACTCGTGTCAACAATTAATGGGTATTTATCACTACAGAGAATGATTTCTGGTCATATAATTATATGTTTGAATATAGATCTTATGTTTCTTTTATTTGCTGTGATAGTTATGTACATTCGTTAGCTAGAATTTTGTAATGTTTGCATGATTGTGGTGGCTACTTCTGTTTCGTGATGATGGAATATGATGCATACTAGTAAGGGAAGTTTCTACGTTTACGAATTTGTGTTGTCACTTTTTTTCTTTTTCACTTTGTGTTTATTGGACTTACATATGGTGTTTCACCACACTGTGATACTGATTTTAGTTTGTATGATCCGATGTTGTTTTACCTTCTTTAGATATTTCATCTTCCTTCTGCTATAGTGCGATGATTAGAAAGTTTTGATATTTACTGTTTTAAATGCTAACATGCGATTTTAGGTTTCCACACACGTACTTGCTTGTTGGATGTTGCAATGACGAAACCACCCACAAATACAAGGGCAAAACTGTTATGACTGAAGCTGAGCGTTATGAATCTCTTCGCCACTGCAAGTATGAATTTTCCTTTCAATGAACTTATTGACACCTGATAATCACACGATTCTATGAATTTCATCCATATATAATTGTAATTGAATTTTGCGCTGAAATGTATCGATATTATATTGGGGGTACTATTTCCTTGTAGCAGATATGGTGCTTGAGATCACTAGTTCCGGTTACATTGAGGGCATTTAAACATCGATTTTCTCTTAACTTTTCTACAGATGGGTAGATGAAGTGATTCCTGATGCACCTTGGGTGGTAACACAAGAATTTCTTGACAAACATAATATTGATTATGTGGCCCATGATGCTCTTCCGTAAGTTTCTTGACCAGAATGATATGTGCTAATTTGGCCAATGCTGCTCTTTCCCTTTATTTCTTGATCATAACAATAGTTGTTTGGCCACAATGCTCTTCTTTAGAATTCAGACCAAAATATTCCACGATGCAACTTATTTTTCTTTCTTTTGCTTCATATGCTAAGTTTAGTAGTTGGGGCTCATGAGACAAGGTTTTTAATAGATTCCTTCAGTATTTATGTTGATTATATGTTCTGATTCTTGGAATTTATAATTCACTTTATTCTAATTGATATAATAATCAAGCATATATATGATCTTCTGAACTTTGTCTCCATTTGTTTGCAGCTATGCAGATGCTAGTGGAGCTGGAAAGGATGTTTATGAATTTGTAAGCTGAACACAAGTGTTTGTGTTGTATTATATTCCAGTTTCTTGTTTCTTATTTATACCAACTTAGTTCTCTTGCAGGTCAAAAAAGTTGGGAGGTTTAAGGAAACAAAAAGAACCGAGGGGATTTCTACTTCTGACATAATTATGAGGATTGTTAAAGATTATAATCAGTATGTCATGCGTAATTTGGACAGAGGATATTCAAGAAAAGAGCTTGGTGTTAGCTACGTGAAGGCATGCTTCTATTTTGATGTTATCAGTTTGCCTGGTTCTGATTGAATGCTGCTATACAAACTGCACATTTGCTCTCTCTTCCCTACAAATTGTTTTCTGAAGATAGAATATTTCTGTTTGGTGTAATGTTAATAGGAGAAGCGATTAAGAGTCAACATGAGGTTGAAGAAGCTGCAAGAGAAAGTGAAGGAACATCAAGAAAAAGTTGGAGAAAAGGTTAGGTTTTGTTTCTCCTTCAACATTTACAAATCTTCTCTTTGTTTCCTTTGGTGGTTATATAATTAATATAAGAAAGCAAGTCAAGCATTATTGTGCCTGTCGATAACTTATCAATTAGTTTTTGTCTTTTCCCTTTGTTCCCACCTTTACTTTCCATATTTAAAATTTTTTTGTTAATCAGAAGGTTTAATATTTTGTGAATGTCATCCAATCGTTATTTCTTTTACATTTTTGAAACAAAATTGCTCTTGGTTTATAGAAGCCAAACTTTTGCCATGCTTTCTTCCTTTTCTCTTGTTGTATCTCACTGTTTTCATTTGTTATTAGTGTGTTCTTTCCACTTTTGAAGTTTCAGATGCTCAAGTTTTTATTCTGTCTATTTCTGCACTATAATTTTCTTGATTAGCTTTTGATTGCACCACGTACACTCTCACCTAAACTTGGATTTGCTTTTCGAAGTAGTTGCAAAGATCATTGTTAGATTGTTTTTACTCTCTTACATAATTTCTGTGCAATGTTCAAAAGTATCTTATATTTTATTGGCTGTCTGATTATCTACTGCACACTGCTGTACATTTTCATCATGCCAGTTGAACTTCCATATTCTGGTTTTCTGGTGCTTTTATTTGTACTCAATTAAGAACCTGATGGATTAAGCTGTCTTTTAGATTCAAACTGTTGCAATGCATCGTAATGAATGGGTGGAAAATGCTGATCGCTGGGTTGCCGGATTTTTGGAAATGTTTGAAGAAGGGTGCCATAAAATGGTATTACTCACATCTCAGCCATTATATGTCAATCACTGGTTGAAAGACCCAGAACCTACTGTATATAATCCATTCATTCTTACTATTGCATTTGGCATCATTTAGGGCACAGCCATCCGGGATAGGATTCAAGAACGATTGAGAGGACAGCAGTCAGGTGGTTTGCTGCAGAATGGTAAGATTGATGACGAAGACAAAGAATATTATTATGACTACTATGATGATGATGAAGAATATTATGACGACGAGGAATCATATGATGAGAAGGAATCAAAAGTCAAGAAGTAGATCTCCCCAACCATGCTTTATTTATAATAGATCCATCCGTAATATACCTTGTTTGAATACTAGATTCTGCAGTTCTGTAAAGAACCCTGTAATAGCTTGTGAAGTTTGTTACCGTGACCACTGAACGTTGGTTGGATATGAGTGATGCTCTTACCGTTTTTGTGAGTTTGAAGGAGGGAGCTTGAACTTGTGTTGAATTAACATAGTTTCTGTGTAATGTGGTCAATGTTTCCCCTTAACTTACCGCTGATTTACATGAAAATGGCTTCTTGTCTTCATGTTCCATCCGGGCAGTCAATATAATAGACTGCATTATATACATGTGAGCTGGGACAGTGTTGGAATGGTCATTGTAATTACGAGGTAAGTATTTCAGGATATTTGTATGCATATATATCTAACCATCACTTCAGGAAATTAGAACAACGTTGTTTTCCTACCAAAATTTAAGATTATGTTGATATTTTTTGAGTTCTTTCAAGAGATTAAATGTCAAACATATTCTCATTTGTTCACCAAAAGCATAAGGTCACTCTGTAAAGATAGAAAAGATCCATGATATAACGATTAGAAACGGTCAATCATATTTTGTTCTCAGCATTATCTGAACTTGTGCATTTAGATAGACAACAAGATTTCGTGTTAGTCCCATTTTGAGTTAGTAACTTGATAAGAGATATCTTCATTTATATGGAATTTAACTATGTTCCAAGTAAGAACAAGAAGAAAAACGAAAGAAACAGAATAACAATTGGCGAAACTGACAAATTCTGATCTTTCATTCGATTCTGTTTGGATTTTACAAGTTCTTCGTCAATTATGGAAAAACGTCACATATCCAATATGTGTTTTGACCACACTACATAAAACAACACAGATGTTGTTAATTAAGCCTCTGGTAG
This sequence comes from Erythroxylum baracoense, assembly GCA_025629805.1. Classification (NCBI taxonomy): domain Eukaryota; kingdom Viridiplantae; phylum Streptophyta; class Magnoliopsida; order Malpighiales; family Erythroxylaceae; genus Erythroxylum; species Erythroxylum baracoense. Next base: position 20,035,888 of record JAOTAY010000005.1, read on the forward strand.
TACCTAGATTGGACCTTGTGTTAAAGTTGACACATGAACTGATGATCCGGAAATGCAAAATCGATATAATAAGGGGCATTACCAATGGGACAATGGTCATCAGGGACATGGATTAGGAAATCTAGCATGAACCTTGTTGATCTCTGTAACAATTTGAGGTGTAAGATCAACTTCCACTGCATTAAGAACCTCCTGGAGTTGGGATGACCTAGTAGCTCCAAATACTACACTTGCCACAAGTGGCTGTCTCAAAACAAAAGCTGCAGAAAACACAGAAGTCAAAACATACATCAAGGTTGAAAACTAAAGCAGACCAAAGTGGGTGTTCTTTGTTTCTTATTTGTTTCTACATAGCAGCCAAAGTCATTAGATGGCGGGCAGGTTCGCAGGTTGGTGGTGAGGGACGTATTTTAAGAAAGGCAAACTAAGGAGCAACTACATCATGCAATTAAAAGCTCCACAAGGAAAAAGTTTTGAGACTCAGGATTGTTAAAAGGTCATACGGGTCCATTCAAAAAGATTTTACTTTAATGATGCACAAGCAAAGTTTATATAACCAAAATTAGACACCCCTATTCCATTGGAATATGGTACTTTCGATGAAGAGGAAAACTGAAGGTGCTATAACAGTTCACCAGCATGTAAAAGCATAAATGCACGAGCACATAAACACAAGCAGATATTGTACCAATTGCTAGAGATACGGGATGAAGTCCATATCGTTTAGCAATGCCAAGGTAGTCCTGCATGTCGTAAAAATATGCAGAGTCAGAAATACAAGATATGCAGAGTCAGAAATACAAGCATAAGAAAGGTGCAATGCACACAATGAAATTGTTCCTTTATGGGGAAAGAGAATAGATTATGGACCCAATCCATCACTCACTTGAATAGATCTTTACAATTGGCTCTTATAGCTCAGAAAAACCATCAACTGTTCAGGTTGTGCTTGTTCCAAAAGAAAGAAAGGGATGGTGGTCCCCAAAGGAGTCAGTTAGGCGAATGCAAGTAAAAGTAAAAGTTATGTTCCTCCTAACTAAGGTTCTCCTAAGCTCATGTTTGTTTCAAAAGAAAGAAACGGGTTCAGTATGTCCCACAGAATAGGGATAGGAAGGATGTGAGAAAAGAAGATGAAAGGAAAGGTTGAGTTACCTTTCACAACATTTTCCACTAATGTTGAAATAGGAAGTTAAATGGTAATTAAGCAAACTCATCAGTCTAACTTTTCAAACTAGCACTTGCCGAAATAGCCAGTAGCAACTCGAATCCAGTCACGCTTGCGAAATTGTAATCAAAGGATAGAGTGTTCAAGAAGCAATTTTAACTACCCTTTCTTCATTGTTGGTTTGTCAGCATTAAGTGGTAGCATCCAAACTTACCATCAAACTCATTCAATTAGTTATTTATGACCTCTATAGGTAAAAAGGAGATAAAGTTCAAAACCATAAAAGAATATACTTACCATAATAGCTGTTTTTACGATGTTATTACACAGGTTGTATCTTGATTCTCCTTCTGAATACCTTCCTGAAAGGAGAGAGAGCGCAAACATCATGAGATGTAAAAGGCAGCGGTTTGATTATCGGACAAACGTTTCATGTGATAAAAGGGAAAAGAGAAAATTCAATGATTGACCTTTGAAAAGATTTAACCTGGCATCAGTTGGACCCCCGTCAGGTGCAAAATACTTCCCAGATAGTATGCCCATTGCAAGGGGACTGTAGGCCAATAAGCTGACTCTACAACAAATCAATAAGACAACAATAGACTGATTATAAGGTGGCCTTCCATAAAACCATTTTCAAGAATAACTTACATCTTTCTGTTCAGTAAAGTCAGATTACATAGTTGAGCAAAAATCTACAGAAAAACAACTGTAAGTTTATTCAAATAAAAAGTCAACTTACATATCCCACTATAATCCATCACATAAAACAGTTGCATAGTAAAAGAGGTTTTGCGCTTTGAGGTCTCCACTATATCAGAGGATACGGTAGTTTTTCCTAGCTTAGAATTAACAGCGATATTTTATAAGAACAACAAACATCTTGTATATTGAAAATGGAATAATAACTTACATCGTGAAATTTCAGCCATGATCAAAGGAACTTCTACTTAACAATGGGATAACCATGAAAGGGGCCAATTATTAATATAAAATAAGACAAAGGAATATTTCAAACTCGGGAACAAACATGTTTACTTTAAACCGAGTACTTATTTCCATAACAAAACATACCCTTCATGATGACAGCATTCAGCCAATCCAGAATCAAAAGTTCGGCTGAGCAAGTTATATGAGTTCTATTATTGAAAAAGAAAAGCTGTGGATTAGCGTTAATCCAAGGAAAGTTCAAAAATCAAAAGAGTGGAATATGCAAGCGGATGATGGAAAGGCAGAGAAGAAAGTGTTGAATAGGACAAAGATCATAAGCATCAATAAAGTGTGGAGTAATAAATCCAGAACCTGTATAGATATTATCTTTGGGTAGTGAGAAGCCCTTTCAGCGATCTGAAGAAACTTCATAACACCATAAGGTGTTTCATTACTGAGTCCAATGTATCTTATCTACACAAAAAGGTCCCAAGTTATTAGCTGTATTCTTAGTAAGAGATTGACTTCGACAATTTTCCACTCACCTTGCCAGCATTAACCACTCGACCAAGAGCATCAAGCTGTTCCTCAATGCAAACTGAGGAAAACTGTCGGGTTGGATCATACTCAGTTTCTCCAAACATTGGAACATACCTGAAGAAGCAACTATCAATGTTTTAAGGAAACAAAAGAAAGAAAACATCATACAGCTAAAACAAACAAAATATAAATGAATAAAGCAGCAGAGCCACAAAAATATCCATGCAGATACAGACAAACATGCACACATTGATAATGATGAAAAACAGCAGGATTCACATACAAACCGATCGGGCCAATGAATTTGATAGAGATCAATGTAGTCCATCTGTAGTCGCATCAAACTGCATCAATCATACTAATCAAATCAATAGACAAATTATGAAATTAATCAAATAATACAAATTCAGTAATCAAACTTTTTCACAATATGTTTGTGGTAGGATATTCTAATCACTCAAAAACTATTATAACAATATTGATTATATTTATTGTTTTCAACAAAAGCCAGACAGATAACTATCAGCAATTGTTCACAAATCATTGACGGCAATCCAATATCGAATTAATAGTAAGGGGCTCACAGTGCACCAGCCTTCTACAATAGTTACATACAAATGCATATACCAACCTACTATCAATAGCCTCGGTAATATTTCGGGCATCCAAACATTCTGGTCCACCTCGTATCCAAGGCATTTGTCCAGAAGGTCCTGCAACCTGGATCAAACTATTTCTCGCCATCAGATCAGAATGAGAAGACTTTTCACATGTATTTTATGTGACAATGGCTTATTACAAAGGATGAGAACATTTAGTTAATAGAAAAATTCATTAGCATGGAAAGCAGCAAGACGATGAATTCTGCTGACTATTGTTAAATTATGGTTCAGCCAAAAGTTCCAAGTTCCACTGTTATACAGAAGGGAAAAGCAAATCAGATTCCATTTATGAATTCTATTAGTAGATGAACAATATAAGATCATATAAGTACAAACTAAGTACTGATCTGCTATTTTTCTCCTAGTGAAACTGATCCTAATACCGGAGAGCCTATGAAATTATTCAAAAGCCCCAGCAAGCTCCGCACACAAACTCTGGAGTGAAAGATATCGACAATATGATGCTGCAAGTCAGGATGATGTTTTCCACGGAAGTACACAAATCTTACATCCAAAATCAACCAACTTGACAAGACACTTCCTTTTCCTAGAATTTCGAGCTCATAGTTCCAATGACATACACATTCAACCATTCATCCATTGGCAACCAAAGGAGCACAACAGAACTAAAAACATCCTTAAACAATAACTCAGCTTTACTACAAAAATCTGATCATGCGATGCATAGAATCAAATTATAATCTTTCTACATAGTAATAAGTTAGAGGATTAAAACCTTTGTGGCTACGACAACACGGTCACGCGGAATCCTCCTTTCTTTAACCCAACGGCCAAAGTATTCCTCGCTCCTCCCTTGAGTTTCTTCGCGCTGAGGCACTGGATACCTGAACAAAGTTTCCAACTTACGTGCAATACAACATAACCAATAACCGGATTCAAGTGAAAGAAATTGAAGACTCAGAAAGTTAGCAGAGGAAAACGGGAAAAGTTACATTTCAGCAGAGTCAAAGAAGTTGATCCCGCCATGGAAGGCCTCGTCGAGAATGCGAAAAGATTGGGACAGCGTGTTTTGTTCGCCAAAAGTCATGGTTCCTGGAAGAGAGTAAGCAGTAAAAGAACTGGGTTTGAGAGGTCCATTGTTGTGAGAGTAACAGTATATCTAAAGAAATGAGAGACAAAAAAGAGAGAGGTGAGACCCAAGCAGAGCCTTGAGACTGCTAAATCAGGAGTGAGGTTGAAGAGAGGAACAGACATAGACTTGGTGCTCAGACACAAGATGCTCGCGAGTGTTTGAGTTGGTGGAAGTAGAAACATAGGACTTTTGTCTAGATAATGTATGTTTCATTCAAGCACTGAGGTTTGCAGTAGAGAATAGAAGGAACCAGATCCTCTGTACTCACTATGGTGTACCTATTCTGTTTCACTCAATTTCAGCCATATAAATATGTGGGACCTATATAGATCTCACATGAGTCCCATATATTTGTATGACTGAGATTGAGTGGAGCAGAATAGGTACACCATAGTGGGTACAGAGGATCTCAAGTGAGACTGGAACCAGATCCTCTGTACCCACTATGGTGTACCTATTCTGTTTCACTCAATTTCAGTCATACAAATGTGTGGGACCTATATAGATCTCACGTGAGTCCCATACATTTGTATGACTGAGATTGAGTGGAGCAGAATAGGTACACCATAGTGGGTACAGAGGATCTCAAGTGAGACTAGAGAGGGCTATAAGCTAAATTTTGAAATCAAATGAAGTTAGAATTTGTTTTTAAAAATTCAACGACAAATATATTAATTCAAAAGGTTGAATTTTCATAACAAAAAAAAAATTAAAACATTTTTGGCAATGCAATTTTCATAATTAGAGATAATAAATTAATTTCAATTTAATTTACTTACGTTTTAGGTGGTTGTGTTTCAAAGTCGACCCAAAGATTAATGAACAAATACAAAGAAAAAGGCTTTAATTGCATTCGCATAGGATTAGTACAAGTTGAAGTAAAGCCCTTTCAAAAGAAGAATTAAATACTTCCATTTTTATGATTTTGAGAGACGTTTGGTTCTACGACTTATAAGAATCCCTGTCTGAGTTAACGGTGTACAGGGTCATTTTTTGTTAAGAAATTTTTTTTAAAAACAATTTCGTTTTAAATAAACTACTTCGTTTTAAAAAAATGGGCGAGTCATGAAGGCTAGATTATAGTCGGCCTATAGTCCGCTCAATCTAAGCTAAAACTGGTCGAATCGAATTATTATTATCATCCCTAATTTCTGTTAAGATCCATAAAATCTAATCTTTAAGCCAATTTAGAAAAAAAGAACAATAAAAAATTCCTCAACGCGATTCAATAATAATAAAGAATTTAATAATAAAAATAATAAATAAAATTAATTATAATAAGAATAATAATAAGTAGAAAAGTAATAATAATAATAATAATAAGAATAAGAATAAGAATAAGAATAATAAGAATAATAAATTTAGTAGTAGTAGTATTAGTAGTAGTGGTAGTAGTAATAATAATAATAATAATAATAATAATAATAATAATAATAAAAATAAAAATAAAAATTTATAATAATAATAAAATTAATAATAAAAATAAATATAGTAGATAAAAATAATAAATTTAGTAATAATAAAATTAATAATAAGTAGAAAATTAACAATAATAATTAATAATATTAAGAATAATAAATTTAATAAGAATAATAAATTTAATAATAATGAACTATTTGTATTTTTATTTTCAATTTTAGAAAAAATTTTAATATTTGATTTAAATTTTAAGATTTATCTTTGTATTCGGTTGAGATTTTTTTAGTATTTTTTAATACTATATTATATGATTAGAATATCAGGAATGAAAAAATTAACATTTAATAATATAACGTGTATTATAAATTAACATTATTTAACGATTTCAATTTTTATTTGATTTGTAGGGATATAATTGAAAATACAAGTCAAAATTAAATTACATTCTATGAAATACAGTTGCATACCAAACACTATAATAAGAATCCACCCAACTTTTCTATTAGAATTCTTGTAAATATCCAAACATGTGAATATCTTTACTTTCCATATATTTATTTTCCGAAGAATCAGATTCCAAATTTAGCCAAGCTCATGCTTGAGCTTCATAACTTGTCGTAACCTAAAGGCCTCTTCTATACATAAAATGACATTGTAGCAAAATAATGCATTATTTATATTTTTTAAAATAATTCCACTTCATCTAAGCTAGTCAATAGTGAAGTTTTTTTTAATTCATATCGGTTCTTCTTGGGATTTGACCTTTGCTTATCATTATATATTACTTACCAGCGATAGATGCATTTGCCTGATTAATGAATGATAAATTTATAATAAGAAAATACTTTATCAGTAGTATCCATGTATACACATCATACCAAAGATTAGGCTAATTAATTATGTAACTAATTGTTCAAACGTCTTCCTGTCACCATCAACGGCAATAGTAACTAGTGTCACTAATGGCTTGTCACCAGTGATGATGCATGCTACTGGATAATTCATTATTGCTAAAGGCGATGAAGCGAGTAGTGACAGTTGCCACTAGTAATGAAAATAACACCCAAATCTGTATACATTGACAAAAGGGGGAAGAGATGTATAGCCTAAATCAGATGTGCTGGTGAGAGAGGTGATTGTTGGTGAAGTATGAGACGCGATCAGCTGATTGACTTTATCAAAAAGCTATTTAATTTGTTTGGTTACAAGCTGGTTGGGTTGGCTGATTCAACCCAACTAACTGATTTTTTAGAAGCTCCTTGTAAGGAGCGTTTTGGGCAATCAGCTAATAACCCTTTACTTTAATGTCGATTTTGCCCTTAGTCACTACCGTCTCATTTCTCGTTTTCTCTTGATCTTCTTCCTTTCCTTGCTTTCACCTTGCATCTCTCACATCTCACATCTCAACCAGATCAATCCTTAAACCCACATCTAAAAGAGATTTTGTCAGAGCTAAAGGGGAGCGGTAAGAACAAGGTGGGGAGCAACTGCCATATCTCACAGACATTTTTCTACTTTCTATGATACTATATCTTTGCCTTTAAGCAAAAAGTTGATTTGGAACCAAACCAAACAAGAAAATTGGGTTTGCACCTGTAGAAAAGCTATTCTTTTGTGGGATGTCATCAACACTCACATAAATAACATCTAATTGAAGCCTGTATGCTTGGTTTTGGTTTGGTTGCAATTGACAACAAAAATGATTAAGCATGAGCTTCGTGTCAAATAGATTCAAGTTTTTGGCTTGAAAATTAACATTGAAGAACCACACCATGATTTGACTTCAGTCTTAGGTTACATGGGGAAGATCATTTATGCTGCATGGCTGCAAATGTTGTTCCTTTAACCAAATAGAAGCCCATATGAAGAAGAGATAGTGGGTGGGTTCTAATAGGGAAGGGCATTGTACAGATTTTCTATTGTGATCATTTTCTCTCTATTTTTTCACCCTCAACTTACCTAACCTGAAAGTTTTTAGAGGCAAATGACTGGTAGACCGTACAATATTCTAAGGGTATTACCAAAGGGTTTGCAGATGCAAGTGGTAGTTGAATGGGTGGCTAGAAATTTAATTGTAGGGTATCAATTCTTTTTATAATGATTGAAAGATTTATATTATTACCAATTCATGTGTTAGAGGTGGAAAATTGGCAAGCAGATCTTTGTACATAAGCTTTAATATATCATATTCTGTGTGTATTTTGTTTAGGAAAAAAATAAGGGAATGGAACGTTTACTTTGTCATTCTTGATTGTTGTCCCGATTAAGGCATAGAGATAGCTCTTGTTGGCTTTTATCAAAGTGTCATTGAGACACATGATATTCTTAACCTTTTCTTGTCTAAACAGTAACACAGCATGAAACAAAAGCTAGATTGATCAACAAAGCAATTGTGACTTATTATTGGATACTGGTCTCTTTTATATGATAATATTCATGTTCCCATTTACAATCTTTAGTTGCGATTTGATATCGTGGAGTAGGTTAACTATTTGCCCACTTTAGTGTTATAGTAAGTTTGTTTCCGTTTTGACGCTTGTAGATTAGGGATTATTCAACATTTTTATAATAATAGTATATATGCAATCTTGTTCCTTAAGGCATTATTGGTATGTTATCATTTGCATGCTTTACTTCTAGTAGCAAATGGCACTTTAACAAATTTTTGAGCAAAGAAAAGGCCTGTAACTATCAAAGTTTGCAACTTTTATGTCTCAATTTTCTAGTTATTGCATTTTCATCACATTAGATTAACAAACACATATCTTGGATGTCACAGATTGTGGAAACAATGACCCTGATCTAAAAAGGGAGATGGAGAAGTAGTTTATGGACCTCTTAATAAAAGAGCTAGAGTTACAGGAGGTTGTTGTCGAAGAGCTTGCTCGACATATGAACTTTACATTGGTCGAAGCAAAGAGAGTGGCTTCCCAATACCAGAAGGAGGCAGAAAAATGCATTGTTGCTACTGAAACCTGCGAGGAGGCTAGAGAGCTCGCAGAGGCGTTATTTATCAAAGACAGGAAAGTCGTCTCATTGTGGGAGCGACATGCCCGACAAATGGGTTGGGAAGGCAAATAACTGGTGGTAGATTTAGTGTATAAATTATTTTTCTTTTTTTCACTTGAACTAGTGAAATAATTATATTAGGCATGTAAGCAAATTGCTTGGTCTTGCTTTGGTAGTCTTGTGAAACCGAGCAAAGATGTTTCCTTCACTTACCCACTTGTAATTTATAAGTATTGAATCTCTAAGCTCATAGTGGTTTATAAAGCTTGTTTGATTCTTTTACACGATACTATTTTTGGGATAGAAATAATCTTACAAGTCTTGTTTGATCACCTGCTCAAGTTTTAGGCATTCTATTCATGTTAAGATCATTTCTCGTACTGTTAATTTCACTGTCATAAATCTTAATAACATGACACAGTTTGCATTTGTCTTGTGACTAGTTTTAAAAGGGCTCATATTCTTCCAGTAAGGTGGGGCTCTGGTAGATATCTGCTTCTTTTGGAACAACACTAACCAAAGTCATCATTTGACTCTGTTTCTTAAAACAAGTCAAAACTTGCATTAAATATCTGTAATAACAAAACTAATATAAATGGCCGGAAGGAAGTTCTAGATCTATATGTTTTGACTATTGGATCAATTATATAAGCTCACATGTTATATGTTTTGACTATTGGATCAATCATATAATATCACAGGTTAAATTACTTAAACTAAAGATGTTTTCTTATCCTATAGAGGTGTTGAACTAAGATGCATTTAGATATGATTTTTTGTTTTAATCATAATGATAAAAAATCATAATCAAGGTACATATTTACTTTAAATAGTCATGCAATAAGTTAAAAAAGTTCTAAACAACCAACTATTACTAATTATATAACCAAGTCAGAGTTCATTTTAGTGTATGAGGTGACAAAGGAAGATGTTTAGATAAAAAAATTCATTAATGGACTTAGAATTGTTGAGATGATAATATTGAAATATGATAATAATGGTGCTATTTCATATGAAAAGGAATTGGTCCTATTAACATTTTAAATATGTACTTAGAAAGTTTCACTCAATTAAAGAGATAATTGACCAAAAAGATATTAAATTGGAGCGAGTACCCATTGAAGAGAACCTTATAGATACTCTCATTAAGAATTTGTTTCAAAGGAGAAATGATCAACATATGAATTGATATGGTATTAGATATTAGGCAATTGACTTTATTACAAATGTAGATTGTCAGTTTATTCTCTTACAATCAATTGATTGGTTGCAATGAATGAATGACATTATTAGTTGACCTAATAAAGGCTTTCTTTTTCTTTAAGTATTTTTTAATTATATTTAATACTTAATATTAAATATAAAATTTATGTGATAATTACTATGTATTAAAATTATAATGAGATCATAACTATGAGATTCAAATTGTGTATGTGTAATATTCCTAAATTATTCCTATTTATATTTTATCAATATATGATATTGACGGAAAGGCAAAACTAACATATGTTTTATTTTTATGAAAAATTATCATTCTTATAAATTTAAGTATAAATTTATTTAAACAAACATATGGTGTTTATTAGAGAATAAGTTCACTAAACTAGCCTAATTATAAGGATCTCAAATGAAAAATTAGTTATGTGTCTGTGGATGTCCTTACTAGGATGGTTGCATAATTAATTCTTAGATATAAGATTATCAAAGTATCTCATATAAAATTACTATATTTTGATATTATTTATGACCTATACTATTAAGAGTAGATTAATTGTTAGGACCTATATATAATATAAATTGTATTGAGATAATTGAGTAATTCAATAAAGAATTCATCATTATAAAGTAACCAGGAAAAATGTTTTACTTTTTTAAAATAGTAATGATTTAATGACATTTTGATGAGAAATATATTGCAGTGCATTTTTATGAACTCAAAGGTTAATATATGGATGAAATCAGATTGATGGAAAAATGATCCCTCAGGCTCGATCACTATAATCCCAAGTTATAGCTTTGATGAAGAAAATGGCGATACCTACATTTGATTGTGGAATTCTAAAGGTGAGTTCAATAATAAGTCTTGGAAGGAAATTTCGAGGCCTAGAGGAGAAACCAAGGAATGGCATAAAGTGATCTAGAACAAATCCCTAATCCTAAAAATGTCCTTTATAGTTTGGCTAGCTACTTTAACAAAATTGCCTTCTAAGGATAGGTTAAGTTATATGGAATATGTCTCTTATATAAGCAACAATATGAGATACACGAATAGCTCTTTTTTAAATGCTTTTATTCACCGAGTATATGGGAGGAAATACTAGCCCTATGTCATCTTCAAAATTTCGATTTAACCTATGTGGAATTTATTAGATATTTATAACAAAAAAGTAGAATTTAACAAGGAAATCTCCCAATATATGTGATCAATTTGGGATTGGTGGTGTTATTTTAGTTTTAACCGTATGTGCACACTATAGCTATAGCTAGTGCTGGTGAGTAGGTCAATCCCATAAGGATTAGAATTACTATTACTTACCATCTTTCTATTATCTAATCTAATAAATTATGGTGTTTATGATTAATAAAATTTACTAAAATAATAAACTGAAATAAATTAATACAATTGACTACCTAGAACAAAGAGTAAACTTAGAAACAAGCAAAGAAGATAATGGCACTTAGAATTTGAATCCCTTTAGGACTTCTTATGAAATCATAATTTTACTAATCAATTTAATCTATAGTTCATTGGACAATAAAAATTCCTTAATTATGTTATTATCCTTTTCAAGACTATTAATACTTAATCTTAGGTTGATTAACTGAAATCTTTTTCTAAATAAAACCCCTAGAATTGCATTAATTAATTTGTGAATTTCATTATTAGGTTTAACCTTAATTCAGAGGATTCATGTTGACCTATCTTTTGGTTTGCATGTAACTCCAATTATATTATATCTATTCATACATTGAATTTCTCAATCTCAATTGTATGAAACCATACATGAATTAACATGCTAGCAATATTAGTTTAAGAATAATTAAGAACACATAATTGAATCTTAATGAAACTAAAGAATGAATTAAATTAAATTAAAGTAAAATCACTACAAGGTCTACCCCGAGGTTCATCTAATCCAAGCATCAATAAATGTTTAGTTCCTGATCGTAAAATACATAACATCGAAGTTTAAAAAAAACTAGAAAATCAAAAAGAAATATGATGAAATCCTTTTAAATCTTTATATAATCCACTTTAGATTGATGGTAATTCACTCTAAATATGTTTCCTTGCTTATTCTTCATTCTTTCTATCATCTTAGGCCATCAATTTGTGTTTCCTTGAGCCTTTCTTGAGCCTCCCTCTAGTCTATCTCTTTTTCTCTTAGTTTTGCCCTTTCATAGCTTGAAAATTAAGGTTTCTAAGTGGACATGATCACCTACACGACCTTGTGTATGATTATATCCCTCAATATAACTTCAACTCTTTGAAATTGTGTAGAAATATAGTTCTAAGAAGCTACAAGGTCTAAGAAACAGTCTTTTCCACCTCCAAATAGTCGTGTCCTTCAAAGACAACTTTAATCCTTCAATTTTTACCTTATTGTTATCCGATTTATACTCTTTTTGACCCATAAGGCAATTAAGACCTAAAAAATAATAGGAATGGAATTAAATACCAAAATATAACAAAAATATCAAACAAACCAAAAACACACTAGACATGGGATTAGAAATATGGAATATTATTTAGTTATCAAGGATTTTGCATATACAAAGTATCGAATGAAATAAATAAAAGATGCTTTCAGGTAATAGAGAGTAGGAAGGAAGAGCTACAAACTATACTCACTCAATTTGTACATCTAAAGTTGATGGATAAAAGGTTAAGAGGAAGCTTTAAAGAAATTTTAGATTCCTAAAAATTAAACTAAGATAAGAAAGGGGAAGGAGGGGAATGACTCATTGGAAAAATTAAGGAAAATCAAGAAAGATCATCATATACAAAAAAAAAAGCCAAATCTTACTGGAAATCACAAGCGCAGGCTATAAATTTGAGCAAAGGAGTATAAAGGCAGTACAGAAGGTAAGGACCTATAAGGAGATATGCAAATAGTAAAACAAATGAGTAAGCTATAAACTACACAGAATTACCACTCGAGCATTCCTAAAAAAAAAGAGAGAGGTTGATCTGATTCATGCTACCAAAAATCAAGGAGAGAAAGAGATAAAAGAGTAAGCTTGATTTTTTAGGGAAATGACCTATAATAGTAGGAAAGTATCAGGTTGAGAGGTCACTTTAGTTAAAAGGATTAACCTAACTCTAGAAGGGTATAAGGAAAGTTAGAAGACTTTGGATGGTGCAGGAACTAATGCTGTGATTTTTGTGGCTAAACCTTGTATACTTCTAATTTGTCCTTCATTGAATTATTTTACTTTTTTTAAAAATGATATAAGGAATCTGCTAGCTAGACTAAATTGAGATTCGAAAGGGTTATTTTTAAATATCAATTATAAAAAATTATTAGTTTAGAAAGAATGAACATAATTGAATTTAGATACATTAGCTAATATTTATATTTAATTAGAACATTGAATGATGAAAGAATTAAATTATATACTAAAAATAATCTATATATAGGTTAAATCAAAGACTTTAATATTCCTATTATTTGAATGGTCATGACATGTAACTAAATGTCAATCTTAACATATGATTATAAATTTTTAACCAGAGAATTAAATATGGATTAACCAGAGATTTGATTTATTTGATTAAAATTAAAATTTATAATCATTGCTAATATATTAGGAATTTAATAGGTTACACATAAAGAGAAATTAATTAAAGAAAAATAATTTAAATTAACTTGGACTTAATTATAAAGTTTAAGAAACTTCAAAGGATCAAGTATGAGATATTTAATTTTATTAAAATTAAATTGTAATTATAATTAGAGTTATACTTTAACTCTTTCCCTCTCAAAAGTTGATACTCTCTTTTTCTGCTTTGTGGATACCGTCGGAGGTTGAACATTTGAATAACTTGTGGTTAATGATTTCATTAGAGGAAAAAAAGTTTTGAAAGATATACAAATGAAATTTATTTTTAACTCTTTTTTTAAAATTCATATGTCAAGTTATTCTTTTAAAGAGATCTTATAGAAAATTGTAAAAACTATTTCACCACATTCATGATTTGATCCTGATTAATTTCTTGACTTTAGTACCTCCCCTATCTCTTTTCTAGTATGCATGGTTCGTTAAGAACCACTATTTAGCTTAGGAACTTAGATTCTAAGCATCCTTGAAAAGTTTGTTGGACAAATCATATATTTCGAAACTCTTAACTTTCATCTTAATTCATTTTGCTTTGTATATTTACTTCATTTGAATTTCTATTTGAATTTTAGCTTATTAAGCTCTAATATAACTAATCAACAACCTCTTTCTCACTCGATCACTCTTTTTTCCAATTACAAATATACTTCTAAGGTTCTTCTTTTAGTCTACTGTTACCCTAAAATTCAAAAGGATACCACTTGAGGCACATGAGAAATAAAATAATTTCTAATTTCAAGTTTTATAATAGGAAGTTTGTAGGGTGCTCTGATTGGTAGTATTTATTGAATTTAGCTTATGCTAGTATTATCAGTTAAGTTCTGAATTTTATATTAAGACATGATCTAATCCCACATTTAGAAAAGTTATAAAATTTTTATTATTTCTTAAAAGTTACAATAACTTCAGCCTATAACTTGATTAATGCATAAAATATTTATAAAATAGGAATCATGAATTTGTACTTATAGTGAAGCTTAATCCTTTTTCTAGAACTTCCATGGAATCGATTTCTAAAGCATGCTATTATGGTCACACAAGTGTCTATTATCTAATCTTATCCATATAAATAAGTTGAGATAATTCTACAAGTAGTATAGAGAGACGTAAGTAAGAAGTGCTAACTCTTTTAGAGCTTACATTTATTTATAATAAGATTTGGATTTTATGGAAATTTATTTGATTATAATTATAATTATAATTCAAATTTAGTTAAAATCATAATTAACTCTAAATAGATACCAGTTAGGCCCAAATAAGATATAATATCTTACATTAGTCTTTATTTATTAAATGTCTCGTATTAAAGTTAAAAGTCCCTCAAACTTTGAAATCATGTCCAACTTGATTAAGTTATCTTTTCTCTCTTTAATTTTTTTGAGAAATTGAAAAATTCATGAATAAAATTCAAAATTATATAGAGTTTGATTTAATACATGTTAAATCTTCCTATATAAGGTTAATATTTTTTTTGCATCAAAAGCATATGGTCATAACATATGATTGACAACTCACTTCTTATACAACAACACGCTACAAGCACTCTAGCCTTCAATAGACAGTTGTTTACTCAAACATGACACATCACTGTTGCTTGTCTTAGTTTCCATTCACGACCTTCCACACAAAAATTCCATTTTTGTTGGATCTTTGTTTTTTTACTCAATGTGCATGTAATATTATGGAGATAAACTTACGAGCTAGGAGTTTGCATGTTTTTTTTGCTTTCTTATCCACTCATTGTATGCTCACAAATTTTATCTTTCAAAAACTATTACCTAGCATGGATTATTTAAAAATAAATTGATTATTGCTTCTCTTAACTTTGCCTAGAAATAGCTCCATTTGATACCTGTGAGTTGCTTTTCTTACCTTTTAAATTTTGTATAATAGTATCTCTAAAAATAGACTTTGGAACTATATGTGGATACCTTGTTTAATACTAAAGGCTATTTAGAAGCAATTGCTCATCTAATTGAGCCTTGATCTTTAGTACAAGTAGGTCACTTGTATTGGATGAACTTTTAAAATTCTCGAGTTCCCAAATAGCATATATAGTGCATCCTAGATATAATAAGCTAGAGGATTTTAGTACAAGCTTGGAAGGGGAGCAACTATTAGAGATATTAAGGGATAATAGGTTGTCCAAAATAAGGAATATATTTAGAGCTATTAACTAAAGAAATGTAGAAACTTTAGGTTGTAGTTCTTTGCTCCATATTATCTTAGCCTATGGTTGGATTGGGTATTGAGGGCTAAGGGGTTTTATATGATGAATCAGTGAACATCCCTAATTTTTATTTTAATGAGTAATTTTCTCTAGGGTTAGGTGGATACTAAGGACTGGGATTTCCTAATTGCCTTAGGAAGTGTTCTTGCCATTCTCCATTATTTAGTATTAAAGCCACCTTACTATGTTTTGAGAATTGTAGGATTAAGGACTCTATAAGTAGGAATGAGTTAGAGAGCCAAATGAGCTCCAATTATCAAACCATAGTGATGCATGCTTCCCATCTCTTATTTTAAAAATAGTGCTCGACTGTAGAGAGTCCCTTAAGCTAAACAATTGATTTATAATCCATGATGGATTGCTATTACTCTCCCACTCCCATAAGCTCCTTCCTTTTAGTAAGTATATATGTATCCACTTGATCTATAAAGCCTTTGTATTTGAGAGGATTCACCATAGTATTTTTTTAAACACTTTGTTTATGATTCTTAATTATTGAATGTATAATCACTCAGTTGCCTTTGCTTTACGGATAATAACCCGATTAACTTTATAATGTGCTCTAGTACATTACCTCCATTTTATAAGAATTTGTTGAACAACCTCTCTATATCTTTTATAACCCCTTTAGATAAGAAAATATGAACAAATTGATAAGTGTGTAAGGATTGTAAGATTGATTTAATGAGAGTCAATCTTTCAGCAAAATAGATCCTTAGTTCTCCAGATGAAGGTCCTTTTTTGTATCTCTTTTAGTAGTGGAGAATAGTCTTTATACTTAGTCTTTTGGTAGAGATAGAGAGTCGTAGATGGGTGAATAAGGACAATCAAACCCTGAATCCTTATAATTTTGAGAGACATCAATCTTATAAGTGATTTCATGTAAAGTATAAACAAATAGGGGGACAAAGGATCTCGTTGTCTTAACGCTTTGCCACCTTGGAATTATCTTGAGGGGATCCATTAACAAAGAAACAAAATGAAGTTGTAGTGATACATTGCTTGTTCTAACTTCTAAAAGGAAGAGATAATCCAAATACCTCAAGTTTTTAGATGATGAAACTCAAAATTATGGAGTCAAATGCCTCATAGAAGTCAACCTTTATAGCATAATTCAATGGTCCATTCCTCATACCATACAATTTGAAAAGCTCATAGCCTATAGAATATTTTCTCCTATTAATCTATTAGAAAAGAAATGCACCGTAAGCTTCACCTATTACCTTTTACTACAAACTTTGAGCTTGGTAGCAAGGATCTTAGGTATGACTTTGTATATAGTGTTGCAACTAGAGATTGGCTTATAATCCATTATTGAGCTAGGATTGGACACCTTTATTATAAGGGTGATATAAGTCCTATTGATCTATTTTAACAACCCCATTCTTATTTCAAAATTGCATCCACTACCACCTCTTTAATCTATAGCTATGCTTTTTGAAAGAATAATTCATTTATCCTATCAGAGATAGGGGATATATTTAGATTTAATTGAAATAGGATAGCATTTATCTTTTCCTCGATGATAGGTTTTGTTAACAAGCTTATATCTTCATCAGAAAACTTATTAGAGATTAACTCCTTTAATATATTAATAGAGGAAATACTTTTTGCTTGAGTTCCCAAAGTTCCTTTGTAAAAGTTATGCACCTCTTCCGTTATTCCTTTTTAGTCTTCAATAATATACCTATCATGCTTCTTTGATAACCCGTTACAATTTCTTTTGGCCTTACTTATTTTATAGAAAAAATTAGCAATTTTTATCTCCACATCTCTAAGCTATAAAATCCCTGCTCATTGATTAACAAGGGAATTATCAAATTTCAAAGCTTGGAAATAATCAGTAAGAGCTTGCTTTTCTTTATTTAGGAGTTCCTTATCCCCCTTATTAAGATAGAGTTGGTCATGAATTCTTTAACCCGACTATACAAGGCTAACTGAATATCTTTAAAAACATTTGGATAGCACAACGACTATATTTTGAAAATCCCAAAACTTAGTTAAAACACTTGTGAATTAGTTTTAAATGCACTTCTATATTCACATTAAAACTCTACCGTAACTCTTGGACTCTTAAGTCCTCTCAAGAACAATCTCAATGACAATACAAAAGGTTCATACGTAAGGCCATTTACAAACCATAAGATAGTCAGGAGTTAATTTACAAAATTATAAAGCATATCAACATAATCATGAGCTACTATACAACAAAAATACAAAACAAAGACTACTCATATACAGTAATGCGCCGAAAATGTCAAAAGATTGCACGATACACTCAGAGCTTCAAGGTCACCAAATTAACTTGCATGGTTGGAAATTGGAGGGGTTGAGTACAATAAGTACTCAGTGAGTAGGAAAGACATATATCGCAAACAGAACCCGATACACACCAAGATGGTCTAAATAATTTAAGGATAGTTTTACGCATCTAACATGCATATAACCACTTATGAAGTGAACATACATGACATAGAAACACATAGGCCTAGTCTATGACTCAACCCATACTGGTTAGGAACCACATAGGCCTAACCTATTAACCACTCATCCAGTGAACATAGGTTCCAGTTTCAGTACACAAGAGCAGAAAAGCATCACATGTAAAATCAAATCTTGTCAGGAAGCCAAATCTTAGAATAGACCAAAATAGTTATGTATGTCACCACTAGTTGAAAAACTAGTGTGCACACCCACCGATTCACGGTGTTGGCTTGACTTTTATCTATGATAAGTCTAGACTACGGTCAACAAAAGCGTTATGACCCTAGGTGATGGCCTTGTCGGTGACCAGACCTTTAGGTGTGCAGTCACCCATAAGTCCCGTAAAAAGGTGTCGAGATGAGGACTCGACTTTTATGTACTAGTGTTAAGGGTACGAGGGTAGCTTAATCTATTGTGCCTAGCACACGAATGGCCAATCATTACCTGACTAATCACAAAAAAATCATATACAAATATAAAGTACTATAATCAAGTATAAGGTACCATGCCTTTATTTATCAGTTCAATCAATAAAATGGAACCTTGCCATAGCTCTAAGCCAAAAGAGAATACATACATGTAGCATACATGAATTGGTTATGCATATGTAAGTTCCCAAACATTATTTCATGTAGTGAAAGTCATATTTTGTGCTGCAAGTGCAAAGTTATTAAAAAATGTAGTTTCAGAAAATAAAACATTGTCCTTTGCACTTCAAATGCAAGTTTATTGAAAAGAATATGATTCCTTAGAATACTAAATAAAAGCATCAGTTTCACTTTAAGTGCAAAGAGTTATTTAAAACAATGTCGTTTATTAAATATATAAGTATACTAGCATCTATTTAAGATTCAATTTTACTATGCATTACCTAGGTTCAAAATTCACATACAAGTTATTATGTATGTCTTGGGTTGTCCTAGTCCCATTTGAGAGACATGTTTTCCCCAACACACCTCAAAAGAAGGTGTACACTCTCTTGACTTCAACAATCCTCGGTACGAACTCCTTGATCCATAGCTCCTGAGCCTTTATACATACAATATGCAATGTATTTATTACTCAAACATGTATCTCATATTTATACACCATCACATAAGCATATAAAACACAATATCGCTATTTTTAAGCTATAGGATTCCGCCATTAAGCTTCTCACATGATTACATCCCTTATTATTCGCATACGCTTTCTTTTGCATTTTCCAAGGTATTTAATGCCTTTGATCCAATGCTTATACATTTCAAAGCATAATTAAGCACATTTTTATCCAAGCACATTAGATCACTACTCATCAATCTACGCAAAATTTCAAGTTTACTCTAAGTAAACATGAAAACTTCTTTCCAATGCACACCATTACAATCCTTAAATCCTAAGCCAAGTTCACTTAGGCATTTTATCAAACACCTAATGTG
>JAOTAY010000005.1:20055779-20068846 GCA_025629805.1 Erythroxylum baracoense
AGCATGAGATGTGGTAATTTACCACATCTGGACCCGTTTCTTTGGTCCGACCCGTTCTCTGGAAACGGGATGTTACAGTATCCATCCAATGGACTCGGTTTTACATACTTAGAAGCTTATATGTTAGAAATCTCCAAGATTTTGCTTATCGATGAACTCTAAGTTTATGTAAGGGCATATAACATTATATATCACTGACATATGTACTGAAAGGATTCAAATACATTTTTGAACTCATATACAACCATGTATATATCAATATACAATAGTTTCTCCAAGTACAGACCAATACAAAAGAGGCTCAGAGAGTCTGACATTACAATGCTTTTGTAAGATCTATATTTTGTTAAGTGTTATTGACTCTTCACTTATTAAGCTTTTTAAGCTCTTCTTTTTCTCCATTTAAGTTTCTTATGCATCTGAATAAGTTAAAGCCATTGAATTCCTTAAAGATTCCTATCTAAACAACTTCTTTAAAGCCTTCCACCTATATGAGATAGTTATTAAATCGAAAAGGTGATTTCTTAGTAGAGAGAGAAATACTTTTTGAATAATTATGGGAAAATGGTCAAAAAATCTTAGATTACCAAAGAGAACATAAATTCAGGGAAAGGAATTCATCCATTCCTCATAAATTAAAGCTTAATAGGATTTTTTCATTATATTCTAACAACATTACAACTTTTTAGTCCACGTATAAAAATTTCCATGGAATTCAAATCAATTACCTCTATGTCCTTGATGCACTCCCTTAGATCTTCATTTTGAGAATCGAGGTGGACATTTTTAGAGCCTCTGAGTTATAAATTATACTACTAAAGACAATCATCTAAGGACCTGTTATAATTTCATTAATACTTTTAAGATCATTCCATAAAGAATTTAATTGGAATGTAAGATTGGAGCCAAAAATTATAATGATCGTCATCTTATTATTGGTGTTGAGAAGGGAGATTTCCATATGCATGAGCTAATCAGTAATCTGTAGAATTGTTACTTCTACTTCCTCAGAGCAATAAATTATAAGGATTATCCTAAAGTGGTGATTTGCATGGTTTTTAACCAATTCCTTTCTAGCAAAATTCAGGTTACTACACTTTCCAACCCTATTATAGTTGATAGCTTGTTTAAGAAACATATTACACATTATCCATTCAAATTCAACAATTACCTTGTTCATGACCTTGGCTTCTCCGAAGCTTGCAAAAAGGGAGCAAAATTCTGCTCTGTAGGGACCAAACAATTATTTTGTGTACAAAATATGAAACTTATCAAACATAAGCTAAAACTATTAAAATTTTTGAAAGGCTCCATCGTATTTGCTATTCACTTTGCTAGATCAGAATTAGAAGATATTCATTCCAAGTTAGCTTTGAGGCTTATTCATTAGCAGCTACTGCATAGAGAGAGGAAAAATATTACAACATATATGTAGGTTGTGAAGAACCACCATTCTCTACTTTAACAAAGAGCAAGAGTGAATTGGCTCAAAGATGGTGACCGTTGTGAAAGGTGTAGTTTAGACTATGTTTTGATAGGTGTTTTTGTGTGCTTATAGGTGTTTATTAGATGATTATCATATGTATAGGGTTAGATTTGCATTAATGTCAGTGTTTTTATGTATTTTAAATTTTTTGGTGTAGATCAATAATTAGATCTTATTTTTATGTTTCATAAGTTGTTTGATGTATTTGTGAG
The DNA here is from genome assembly GCA_025629805.1 of Erythroxylum baracoense. Taxonomy (NCBI): domain Eukaryota; kingdom Viridiplantae; phylum Streptophyta; class Magnoliopsida; order Malpighiales; family Erythroxylaceae; genus Erythroxylum; species Erythroxylum baracoense. The sequence continues at coordinate 20,057,478 of JAOTAY010000005.1, forward strand.
TGTATGGAAACAGGAAACTAAAGAAAGGAGAAGAATTCAGCTGGCAATATAAAGAAAATGAAGATTAAAAGCACAGAAGAGATGCACGACTGTGTATAATCCTATGCACATCTCTTAGGTCATGTAACCTTGGTGATGCACGGTCTAATGCACAACAATTCCAACGAATTTCAACTTTTCCAGCATGTGAGCTTCTTTGGTCTTTTGATGTTTTAGGGCTATTTTTGGAACAAAATTAAGTCAGGAAACCCCAAAAACAACCCTAAGAACCTAAACTACTATTTAAGAATGTGAAAGACAAAAATGAAATGCAGCCTCCATTTTACCAAATTGGGATTAAATCAAGGAAGATCAAGAAGGGAGCATTGGAGAGTTCCAGTTGTTCCAACATTTCCTGATTAGTCCACATCAAGTTCTTTCTTCTTTCCTTTGTTTATTTTCTTTAAGCTTGATGTATGAATTGAGATTAAAGATGCTATATATGTTTATGATGTTTTAATTTTAGATTAGGAATTTTCTTGAGTTATTTTATGACATGACTGTTATTGATTTCAATACATTATTATGGTATTGTGATATTTGTGTTTGCTAATACTTTAACAATAATTGAGAGAGTGATTCAAAATTAATCTGATTACTTTAGGTAACAAGAGTTAATGTTCTAATAAGTCACAAAAATATAAAATTGATAATCATACGAAGAGAGATTTTGTATAAAAACTCAATTATTTGATAGATCACTTAAGAATTAGTTGAAAATGTTAGGTTGTTTTTGTGAATCGAGAGATTGTAAAATCTAGAATTTTGTAATCAATTAGCGTTAATTAATTGGGGTTTAATGATTAGGTATTAAGAGAGAATAATTAACCATTTGAAAATATAGGATCAACACCCAATTGAGTGAAAAGTGGTTAAAAAAGCAAAATAACAATAGAACAAATCCTAGACTTTCATATTTTATCATCCTTATTTTATTATGGCAGCTCAATTGTTAAGTGGTTAAGTACTCAATTTTACTTGGTTGTTTTAATTTCTTATTATTCATTTTCATTCAAATCATATTTTTAAACCCTAGATAAAGTTAGGTTCACTTAGTTTTAGTTATTTCTTAGTGGGATTGATACCTTTAATATTACAAACTTATGATCCATATACTTGTGAATATTGAGGGTTTTATTATAGGTAAAACTTGGTCAACACACTGTACTAACTTCTTTTTTAATTCAATTTTATCAAGGAAAAAACACAATAAAATTCACTCTATCACATCCACAGTAGGCTCACCACTCTAAAATTTTCAAGATATATAAGAGGAAGCTATAAGGTACTTTGGCTCCCTTTTTAGATCCCCTAGTCTTTCGAATGCTTCTCTTTCTAAGCTAAGATCACTCACTTTGAAGCAAGTCTATCCTCAGGATATGGATTTTTCTAACAAAACCTATTGATGATGATGAAATTGAGAAAGTAGTATTTGATATAGATGGCATGAAGGCCCCAGGGTCTTATGGTTTCAATGACTACTTTTTCCAAAAATTATGGAATATTACAGGTAATTTTATGAAACATGCTGTCCGAGAATATTCATTGTGTTCACTTTAGGAAATTATATATATATATATATTTATAATTACAAGTTAATTAAATGAGTTAGCATCATTAGTAACCTTTCATGAGGATGATTGACTAAAAAGAAATGAGGTAGGCCATGTGAATTAAAAAAAAGTGTATGTTAAGTTAATAACTATTCCGCTGGCCCTTTTGAAATGAATATTAGGTTATGAATCAAGCTGGTAGCCAGTTGAGAATATGATATAGTTGAGCAACCAGGGGCATTCACGATAAAATGTTTGTCTTCGCGTCAAAAGGCTATAATGACATTCTAGCTAAGCTAATTAATAAAATGTGGCCTAGTTGAGTAATTGACGCACATTCATGACAAGGAGTTTTCCTTTATGTCAAAAGACTAGGTTAATGTTAAATAAAGTTAAAAAGTGGTGTTTTCATAAATAAATCCTACTGATCTTTGAAAATAGCAAAAATTTTCATAAAAGGATACTTAGTGATAGTTGTAATTTTTTTTGATTGCTAATTATAAATGTATGTGTACAAGTGATATAGATGAATGAATATGATTTTAATGTTTTGATTAATATGTATATTCCATTCAAAGTGCTTAACCATGAAATGCATAGATTAGTATGTTGTCACAAATTGAATGATTAATGTTTGCGGTTAAATTGATTCCATAAAGTTTAATGCCATTGTCTCATTATTGTATGATGCATGGATGCATGTCTTTATGTTTGGTTTGTTGAGTTTGTCTTTTTTTTTTTTGCTTGAGGCAAAAAAATTTTAAGTATGGGGATGTTGATAGGTGTAGTTTATACTATATTTTAATAGGTGTTTTAGTGTGTTCATAGGTGTTTGTTAGATAATTATCGTATGTATAGGCTTAGAATTGTGTTAATGTGAGTGTTTGTATGTATTTTAAATGCTTGTTTAGTTTAGAGCAAGAATTAGATTTTAATTTTATGTTTCATGAGTAGTTTGATGTGTTTGTGATTTTATGAAAATAGAAAATTGAAGAAAGGAGAATAATTTGGAAGAAAACGCAACAAAAAATGAAGATTAAAAGCACAGAAGGGATGAACAATCGTGCATAATCCCTTGCACGTCTTTTAGGCCGTGCAACTTCACGATTATTAACAATTTTAGTGATGCATGATTTGATACATAACCGTGCATCATACCGTGCATTTGCCAGATATCAATTCTAGTGAATTTTGGCTTTTCCAGCACTCGAGCTTCTTTGGTCTTTTGATGATTTGGGGCTTTTTTTGGAACAAAATTAAGTAGAGAAACCCTATAAACAACCATAGCACTCTAAAACACTATTTAAGAATGTGAAAGAAAAAAACAAACGCATTCTCCATCTTACCAAATTGGGATTAAATCAAGAAAAATCAAGAAGGGAGCACTAGAGAGTTCCAATTATTCCATCATTTCCAGATCAGTTTACATCAAGTTCTTTCTTCTTTCCTTTATTTATTTTCTTTAAGCTTGATGTATGAACTGAGATTGAAGATGATATACACGTTTATGATGTTTTAATTCCATATTAGGATTTTTTCTTGAGTTTATGACTTGACTGTTATTGATTTCAATACAATGTTATGGTGTTGTGATATTTGTGTTTGCTAATACTTTGACAATAAATCGAGAGAGTGAGTTAAAAGTAATCTAATTAGGTTGGGTAATAAGAGTTAACAATCTAATACGTCACGCAAATATCAATTTGATAATCATACAAAGAGAGATCTTGTGTGAAAACTCAATTATTTTATAGATCGTTTAAGAATTAGTTGAAAATGTTAAGTTGTTTTTGTGAATCAAGAGATTATTAAATCTGAAACTTCATAAAGGGTTAGTTAATTAGGGTTAAATGATTAGGTCTTAAAAGAATAATCAACCCTTTGGAAAGCTAGGATCGATACCCAATTAAGTTAAAAGTGGTTAAAGGAGCAAAATAAGGATATAATGAATCCTAAAATTTCATACTTGATCATCCTTATTTTATTATGGCAGTTGAATTGTTAAGTTGTTAAGTACTCAATTTTACTTGATTGTTTTAATTTCTTATTATTCATTTTCATTCAAATCATATTTTTAAACCCTAGACATAGTTAGGTTCACTTAGTTTTAACTATTTCTTAGTGGGATCAATACCTTTAATACTACAAACTTGCAATCCATATAGTTGTGGATATTGAGATTTTATTATAAGTAAAACTTGGTCAACACATTGTACCAGCTTCTTCTTTAATTCAATTCTATCAAGGAAAAACCACAATAAAATTCACTTTATCACATCCACAGTAGGCTTACCACTCCAAAATTTTCAAGTTATAAAAGAGGAAGCTATAACATACTTTGGTTCCCTCTTTGAATTCCCTAGTATTTTAAATGCTTCTCTTTTTGAGCTAAGATCACTAACTTTGAAGCAAGTATCTCTTTAGGATATGGATTTTTTTAACAAACCTGTTGATGATAATGAAATTAAGAAAGTAGTATTTGATATTGATGGCATAAAGGCTCTATGGCCTAATGGTTTCAATGGCTACTTTTTCTAAAAATCAAGGAATATTATAGATATTTTTGTGATACAAGTTGTTCAAGATTTTTTCACAAATATAGCACTTCTTAAGGAAATCAACAGAACTTTTCTTTGCTTGATCCTGAAAAACTCTAACCCTTCCACATTTGGAGGCTTTAGACTAATAGTATGCACTAAATTCCTTTACAAAATCATTTCTAAAATCTTAGCTACTAGATTGAAGAGAGCAATATCTGCTTTGATCAGTTAGAATCAGGGTGCTTATATGAATGATCCAAATATTAAAGATAACATTCTTATCGTTCAAGAACTACTTAAAGGCTACTCTCAATCCATTTATGCTCCTAACAGTACAATGAAAATAGACTTTCATAAGGCTTTTGATAGCATCAACTGGGATTTCATATGGATAATGCTTCAAGCTTTTGGGTTTCCAGACATCTTTATCAATTAGTTGAGGGAATGCATCTCCTCAGTTCCATTATATGTGTTTATTAATGGTAGTCTAACTAAATTCTTCAAGGATGCTAGGGGTCTTTGTCAGGGGGATCCTTTATCCCCTACCTCTTCATTATTTGCATAGAAATCCTCAACTAAATCATCAAACAAGAAGTGCAACTTAATCTCAATTTTAAACACCATTCTAAATGCAAAAGGATTGCTTTAACTAATCTTGGTTTTATAGTTCATCTCCTCTTATTTTACAGAGCTTAGCTGAATTCCATCAATACTTTCATGAAGGCCCTTGAAAAATTAAAAAGTTATTCCAGGTTGTAGATCGATTTCAATAAAAGCCTCTTTTTTCTCTCCAAAATTGCCTCTAAACTTAAACCACTCATTGCACAAGCTATTGGCATGCATTCTACCAGCCTCCATTAATGTATTTGGGATTTCCAATGACTATTAAATGCCTCAGATACCTAGAATACTTACCTCTCATGGAAAGAATTAATAAAAGAATCAACTCCTGGGTGAATAAAACTCTATCCTATTTGGGTAAGTTACAACTCGTAAAGTCTATACTCAATTCTTATGGATTCATCCAAATGGTTCTAAAGGTGTAATCAAGGTCAAGTAGATTGATATATGCCTCCTTAAGGAAGAAGGTAGCTTACACATCTCATCCATCAAAACTATAAACCAGACATTGATTCTCAAAAGACTTTGGTGGATCTTCCTTGATAAACATTTACTGTAGATCAGATGGCTACATTCATTATTTCTCCAAGGCAGATGTATATGGAAAATAAGGAAAAGCTCCTCACATTCTCACTTCTTGAATCAATTACTCACCTTGAGAGACATGATGCAAGGTGATGTCATAAACATAGCTGGGAATGGTAGACTAATATCACTTTGGTATGACAATTGGTCGAAGCATGGACCACTTTTACAATCTGTACACATAACAAGGAACTCATCTATTTCTCTCTCTATACCAGATTAAGCTCAATCATTCATGAAAAATTATTGGCAACTCCCTCATTGACTAAGATATATGTAACCTACATATAACTAAATCCAAATTCTCTTGATATATTTTACTAGAAAGGCTATCCGATTCACACTCTAAATAATAAAATCACCAAGAATATCTTAAGAAGAAAATGCCTCAAAGTTGACTGGCATAAAATTGTGTGGAACAAAGCATTAACTCCTCAGCTCTCCTTCATTCTTTGGCTTGCAATTTAGAATAAGCTTAACACTTCAGACCGATTGCCTTATTTGTAAGTTGAGAGAAATTGTCCAATATGTTGGCTTCATGTAGAAATAAGAGATCATCTCTTCTTTACATGCTCTTTCATCTTCAACATATGGTGGAATATTAAGAGAAAACGTCTATGGCCTAATCTAGGCCACGCCATCTCTGATATCATGCAAAAGATTATCAATAAGGACAGCTCATTCGAAACATGATCAACTCAGCTTTATTCTTACTTTAGGGACTTTTGTGTATACATTATAGAGAGAATGAAATCTCATACAGTTTGCAAATCAAAGTTCAATAAAGGACTCCATTCAATTAGACATTATAAGATAAATCCGTGAGCTGCTGATTGTGAAGAACCTTAACCAACACTTTACAATTGATATATTATCTTCTCTGAGCATCTGAATACATGTATGCTTGCTCCATTATTTTTTGACTCTTATTTTGTCTCTATCCTTTAAATGACTTTGTAAGGAGTGTAAAAAGGGTATACCCCTTAAGTTTTTGTTTATCTTACTTTCATTATTTATTAATTAATATCATTTTCCTTTAAAAAACCATTATTTTAGATTCTAAAACACTTATGAATATAGGTTTTATTCCCTTTAGGAAGTCCTTAAGCTTTTTGCTTCTTTAGGGAGTTTATACCCCTTGTATTTCATACTACAAAATTCATAAAGATGTTGTCTAATTCTTAGAGCCATTATTTTTCCCCAGATCTCCCCTTACTAACCTTGGTGAATGCCTAAGAGATCTCTTCAGCTATTTTTTATATAACATGTTAGGTTTCTAAATATCTTGGAAATGGATATAAATTATAACTCTAAATTATATCTAAGATTAGATAAATTAAGTTTCTTTAATTTATCTTTAATTCTCTATATGATAATTTATATTTATAAATTAAGATTGACATTTAATAATGCATCATAAACACCGAAGTATTAGAAACATCATAATAGTTTTAACTAGAATTTGCATATAGTTCAATCTTTTCATCATACATTGTTATGATTAGATGTAGAGCGTAAAATTAATGTTTATTTTATTTTATTCTAATCATATTAGTTCTCTATCATTAGTAATTAATTCTATTACGATCATTTAAAAATTATTGATATGTGCTAGGCATATGTTAGTTTTAGCACTATTTTTATGTTATATTGCATATGTTTTGGATGGTTTTTAAAGATTTGATACTTAATTTAAGAAATTTTGTCATTTGAGGTCTTAATTCTACCTATACAAGGAAAAGAAGCAAAGTTCAAGAAGAAATGGAGCTAAATGAAGTAATTTTAGAAGATTTGGAGAAAAATCATATCACAAATCACCATACACAAACCTTTGTTAAGGGATGTGTACAATTATGGTTACTCTTATTTCTCTAGTGCACCCTTCATGCCACATGTTACCCCTTTGGATGAAGCATATGGTACATTACATGATCCCGTGTATGTACTCATTTGGCATTGTTAATTCTAGAAAAATTTATAGAGGGCACAACCAACTATATGGACCGATGTTTGGTTATGTAGCTTATTAAAAGTTAGGGTTTCAATTTTTAACAAAGATATGAGGCAAAAAAAAAGGCTAGGTTCTTTAGACAAGAAAGGTCACTTTGAAACTATTTTGCATTATCTTGATCAAAAATTCAAGAACATGGCATCTTCATCTTATTTTCTTTATTGTTTTTATATTGATATCCTTTATGTGATTATGAATTAATATGTACTAAATTTAGGTAAGAAGAACCTAGGATGTGAATACTCTAATTCATTCTTTGATTTAATGAAATTCTAGTTTTCTTGTGATTTGTTCATGTTTTTATATTGATTGAATTGAAGGAGTGAAATGGAAGTTTCAATATTTAATTCATACATTGAGATTCGAGAGATGAGATGTATGTTTAGGTAGCAATATGAATAAAGAGCGTTAAGCATGAGCAATTTGAGAGAAAGCTGCAAAATCTTCCTTGCTTAGGGTAAAACCTATCAAGAGAATTTATAAAATGAAGTAAAGCATTTTGAGGTTGTCTATATTTGAAAGGAATTTTAGTTGATTAACCTTTGAATAGGATTTATATGTCTCAAGAGAGAATATGGTCTAAGTTAGGAACTCCTACTTATCTAAGAAGCTAGAATAATTGATTAATAAAAGATGAAAATAAATATAGTAAAGTTTTAGGGGAATCTAACCTAAATCTAGTTAATTCATAGATTGGTATATTCTTGATTAATGTTCTGCATTAGAATTTAAATTTTGTTAATTATTTTATTTTCCTTATTCATTCATCTATAAAGGTTGATCTAGCATGTTACTTTTGTAGGTAGTGGGTAGTTAACTAACAATCCTAGTGGAATCAACCTGTACTCGTATGTGCTAATTACAACTATGTTATGTGCTTGTGTTAAAACATAATTAAGTTTTTGTACTATTACTAGGGATTAGGCATATATATTTATGAATTCATAAATTAAATAGACTATATCTTTTTGTTTTGTTTTGTTTATTCTCATTATTTATTTACTGAATTTTCTTTGTTCTTTCTCTTTTGTAGATCACTTCTTGTATGTGCAACTTTGATAATTATGGGAATCTGATTAAATCAATCTTGAGATCAAGAGAAAATTGGGCATAATAATAAGACTTTAATAAAGAATAGAACTTAAGGAGCCAAAGAAGGCTACAGAGATTATAAGGTCATTGAAGGGTTTTGTCACACCAAATGCCCAGGGCGTTAGCTCAGGCATTATGAAGTCTAATTTTAAAGCTATTAACTTCAAGCTAAAGCCTTCCTATTATCTATGATGCAATGAAACAAGTTTGGAGCTTCACCATCTAAAGACTCTAACCTATATCTATTGATGTTTTTGGAGTACTATGACACGTTAAAGTTGAATGAAGTGTCTCCTAAGGCAATCAAGCTTTAGTTATTCCCTTTTTATTTAAGGGATAAAGCTAAAGCATGGTTATAAGCAATAACAATAGGGTCAACCATTACTTAGGTTTAGCTCTCCCATATATTGGCAAAGAATTTTCCTGTAAGAAAGACTGTGCAGATAAGTAATCAGATATCCATCTTTGTTTAAAGGGAAGGCGAGTCATTATATAAGGAATGGGAGAGAAACAAGGAGTTGTTAAGGTCCTATCCCTACTATGGCTGACATAAGTGGTTAATAGTTTAGACCTTCTACAATGGAATGACCTATAAAAAAAAGATCTTTATAGATGCTACTACTAGTGGAGCCTTAATGAATAAGATGGTGGACAAAGTGTATTATTTGATTGAGGATATAGCCTAGAACCACTATTAGTAGTCGAATGAAAGAGCTACCCTAAAAAAATTCAAATTAAGTATGATTTAGATGCTTTGAATCTTTTAGATACCAAGCTAGACGTCTTATCTCAAAAGATTGATATTATGAATGTTAATGATGTTAGTGCTAATAACATAATTTGTGACATTTATGGATCCATAAGACACTTAGTTGCAAATTGCTAGTTGGGGAACTAGTTTGTACATTAACATTCTTTAGAATAAGTTAAATTCATTAGCAATCTCAACTAGAAGAATGAACCATTTTCAAACACCTATATTCTTGAGAAACCACCCAATCTCATCTTATATAAGAATTAAATTCATTAGTAACCTCAACTAGAAGAATGAACCATTTTCAAACACCTAGAAGCTTGAGAAACCACCCATTCTCGTCTTATAGAAGCATGTTTAAATAGCCAACAACCTAGTTTCTAGCCCAAATCCTTTAACCCCCTCTTTAAAATCAAACTTAAAGCCCCTTTTAAAAACTCCCTTATCAATTAGACAACACAGAATGAAGAATTCAAGGAGCAGATAATGAAGCTTAACTCTAAATTAGACTCTATTGCTACCTATAACAAAATGATCGAATCCTAAATAACTTAGTATGCTAGTTTTACTATTAGATTGCTTCGTTAATTACTTAGAAAACCTGAGAAACCTAGAGAGCGTTTTAGTGATTTGATGTTGAGAGGTAATAAACTAATTGAGAGCCCTAGGCTAGAGAAGATTGAAAATAAGTGGGACTAAGGAAAGAAGACATTTGTTGAAAAGGAAAATTAGTATAAAAAAGAACAAAGTGAAGAGGAAGAGCACAAATATATTTCTCCCACACCTTATAAACCACTTATACCATTTCCCTAAAGATTAGTGACAACAAAGTTAGACATTGAACTTGGAAAGTTCTTAGATAAACTTATATACTCCTTTTACCGATGCTTGAAAGCAATTTCCTTCTTATTTCAGGTTTTTAAAGGAGATTTTTTCTAACAAAATAAGGCTCAAAGAATATGAAATTGCAATCTTGAGTAACTTCTCCATCCTTTGCCTATTAGATACATGAGCTTCGATCATGTCCTATGTGATTTAAGGTCAAGCTTTAGGCTCATATCCCTGTTAATTTGCAACAATCAAGGTAGGCAATCTTAAACTTACTATTACTCTCTGTAATTAATAGACCACTCTTTCAAATGTCTAGTAGATATATTAGAAGATGTGCTTATAAAAATTGGTATGTTTTTTATTCCTGTAGACTTTGTGGTATTAAATATGACTGATGATAGGTAGACACCATTGATTTTAAGTTAGCCTTTCTTAGCCACTTCAGGGCCCTGATTGATGTTCATAAAAGCTAAACCTAAAGGTCAGGGACGAGAAACTTGATTTCAAGAATCTAAAGCTAAAAATCCTATTGATGGTAAGTTTAATAAATGCCTCCATTTTGGTATAACTAACCAAGGTATATCTTGTGTTATATAGGAGTACAAAGTATAAAATTCAAAGGGGAAAAATTCAAAACTAAAGGGAATAAATGGAATGGGCGAATACATTGTAAAGAATATAAAATAAACTAGAAATTGATCATTATATTAAGAAGAAGAAGAAGAGTATAGCTAGAGTTAGATCTCAAGGTAACTTATACCCCAGTAGCAGGTGTCTGCCAGGTTGACACTAATAGAAAGGCATTAAGCTTATTACCTAAAAAAAGTGCTTATTAGGACACAAATCAACATTTTTTTACCTTTAATGTTATAAGAAGTGTTTCTAATTTTTTAGTTTAATAGTTATTTTTCTTATTTTTATATCGTTTTCTTGATCTTGACTTATTGAATTTTAGTACTAAGTATTTGGATTAGTGTGCTTTTAATTTTTATAGGTTTTCGAACCTACATGGGCTCCAGTATGCCATTATGTTCAGTCTCGTACAGATCTTTATAGAGAAACAAAATGTGCCACCTTTATGCATAAAGCCTACATGATACCATATAGGAGGTCGTGTTCATACACAGATCCCTATGTTTCTCCAGAGGAATACTCATGTTCACTTATAGAAGAGGACTAAAAAATACATAATTTGTCACTTTTCAACAAGGTCAAGTACATAATAAGTTGTCTATACCTATATTGTAAACACGCCATATTGGGCCTGAAAATTTTTAAATTATTTTGAGGTCTTAATAGATTTATTATTTTGGAGCAACTAGCATGCCAATGTTGGGAGGATT
>JAOTAY010000005.1:20073543-20087207 GCA_025629805.1 Erythroxylum baracoense
ATGAGTACATTGAATGAAAAGTACTGAAAGCATAATATGTGAATTGATGCATCTCATTACATTGAAATGCATGATCAGATAAAGGAGTTATAATCGGAGTAGCCAATGTGTGATAAAGAGCTTTAAGCTCAGGATTATGCATAGAAAGCCACAGGCTCAAATAACAATGAGCCCGGTATTCATAATAGATACTGGACAGTATATGAAATGAGGTATCCACAAAGATATAAGACAGTAAATTGGGTTAATAGGCCCTCGATCACAACAAAGTAAAATAAGAAAGAAATCATATGTTCATTTTCATATACAATTATACATGTATCATATGAATGATTGTGGTGATTTATTAAATTATTATGAAATAATGATACGCAATGTTGGTATACAGTACTTGTTGAAATATGACAAAATGTGATGTGGTATTCAATACTGGATTTTGTAATATACTTGCTGAATTGAGTTATATAATTTATTTTGATATTCTGAATTGAGTAAACACATCAATGATGGTTCACTCATTGAGTTCGCAAACTCATCAAAATTGAAAATGTAGATTTTTAGGTTCAAATAAGTCCTAGTTACTGAGGTTATATAGTAGAAGTCTAGTACTTGCATTGTAGGGACAAGAATGACTCAAAGGTCTGGTCAGTTGATATATAAGGAGTCTAGTTTATAATGTTTTCAGTTAGCATCCCATTTCATGTTGAACATTTTGTATGGACTATTGAACTCTCAAATGTTATGTAATGTAGATTATGAATTGTAATGATACAATGTAAGTTTGATGTTTGTGAGAGAAGAATTGATCATTTGAAATGCTTGTGATATATGTGATGCCTTTTAGTTAATGTGATTGTTCTAACGTACCATTTTCATATATTATATTCTCGACTATCCGTGGATATGTTCGGGCATATGCTCTATGAGAGTGGTATGTTACAGGAGTTGTCACTAGGAGGGATCTATTCTTATTGTACTATATGTGTCGAAGGCAGTGAACGCACTTTGGCATAATCTTTATATAGCTGGTACAAAAATACTTTATCAAGGCCAACTTCAGGATCATTAATAGAGACTCGGTGATAACACATCTAACGTATAAGCTAAAAGAGTCAATAGATGATATAGATCTTATAGTACAACTACTCGTAAATCTATGACATTGGAGATCGTCAGGGTGATATAGATGGTTGAGCTGAGGATAGATAACCGAAGGTAATATTTTGCACTTGTTGGTCACCACCACAAGTAGATAAGGAGTTTCCTGCTTAAAAGGATCATAATGTAGTATTAGAGAGAGGTCCTACCCCACAACAACTATCCCATCTGTATCAACAGCTTAACTAACCAACTTGACATACATCGAGGTATACATGAATTGTTTAGGCAATACCATGGTGTAGATCTCACAACGTCTAGGAGTGGAGATTCTACCTCCACCATTATGTCCAAATGAGCTAACTATAGGGGTGGAGATGAAGCATAAGCTAGAAACAATTATGGAAGAAGGAGTCGAGCCTGATGAGTTTATAGAGCATGTTATGCTTGAGGCACCAGCTAGAAAGGAAAACATACATTATTAAAAAATTATGCCAACTTTGTACCAAAAAAAGCTTGAAATTAAAGAATTGTTCCAATAGCCATTTGAGATAGTGACCTAATTGAGTAATCAGGGATATTCACAATAAGGTGTTTACTCTTGCATAAAAAGGCTAGAAAACTTTTCAAACAAGATTCTAATGCTCTTGTTTAAGTTTATATTTTATTAATAAAAATTATGTGAATGTATTTAAAAGTTGAAGCATGTTTCTTATATATGTTTAATTTATACATGGGATTAAATTTTGTAATTTGAGTTGAAGTTTTAAGAGTTAAAAGTGAATTGAACCAGTTTGTGAATGTAGTTGGTTGTATAATATTTTGATGATCATTTATGATTGAATAAGAAATGGAAAATTTTCACTAGTATGTTTAATTGGTTAAATTTTTTTTAATTGTCTGTTATTTCAGATTGAATGGTAGATTGGTTTGATTGAAAATAAACAATTGCTTAAGTTTTAGGGAGTTTAATGTATACTAGACATACATTATTTTTAGCACTATTTTCATGGCCCAAGAGTAGTTTGATGTATACTAGATATATATTATTTTTAGCACTATTTTCATAGTATACCTAGACAATAAGTTTCTTGGTTACTTAAAAAGAATAGGATTTTCTCATAATGGACTCCTCTTGGAACCCCATAACATTATAGAGTGTCTGAGAGTAGAGACTGTATTCTATTAGATATAGTATGTTCTATGACGAGTTATACAGTCCTTCTTGTCTTTTTTTGGGGATATGCTCTTGAAGCTATTATTTTTATAGTATTTCTAGTATAATGTGTGTTTAAAGAAACAGATAGACATATGACCATATATATCTAAATGAATAAGCTCCAGTAACTCACTAACATGCTCTCCCCTTCCACTAAAGGGAAGTTTGATCATCTTTCCTAACAAACAAGATTTACAAGCATTATATGATTTATAATCAAATGGATCAAAATATCCTTCTTTATGTAACTTTATGGTTATATTTTCGTTAATATGATCTAACATACAATGTCATAAATAAGATGGATTTTGGTCACTTAACTTTGTTTTCTTTCTATTTATATTAATGATTAGCTTTTCAAGTTCTAATTCATACAAGCCATTTATAAGTAATTTGGATCCATAATAAACATCATCTTTATAAGAAGAACAATTCTTATTCTTAATAAGAATGACAAATCCATTCAAATCTACATAAGAAACAGAAATATTGTTTCAAATAATGAATAGAACTTAATAACAATTATATAGTTTGAGTACAAGACCAGAACGAAAAGTTAAACTACAAGTTCCTATAGCTAATATAACAACTTTTAGTCCATTACCAGCCAACCTTTTCTTAACAAACTACTCCTTATTAACATTTGCATATTATTACAAATATGAGAAGCACATATAGTATCAAATACCTAAAAAAAGTGGAATAGAAGTAGAAAGATTAATTATAATCATAAGCATACTTAAAGATGGAGCTTTTTTAATTGTCTTATCTTTCTGGCTAGCTTAATAAGAATTACAGTTCCTCTTCTAATGTCCATCAATTGCATAATAAAAAGACGAGCCCTTATCGTTTTTCTTCTTCTTGACACCATCTTTTGTCTTTGCTATTTTAGCAAAAGCTTTATATTTCTTATTCTTATTCTTCTTAGAGCCCTTTTTCTTGCCTAGGAAGAATCTACAACTACAAAAAAAATAAAACTCGATACTTCTTAAAGTATCTCTCTATAGTCTGTAGCATATTCAATAGTGCAAGTAATGATTGTACTTTTTGGTTAATGTGGAAGTTTATAACAAACTGTGAAAAGTTTGAACTAAGAGATTGTTGCACTATATCAATGCTTAATGACAAAACCCAATTGACCTAATTTTTCAATATAACTAATCATATTCAGTATATGTAGCTACACTGAAGGTCCTTCTACGATCTTGTATTGAAATAATTCTTTGGAGAATTAATACCTCTCCATCATGCTTTGTGCATGAAATGACTCCTTGAGATGCAAAATTATAATAGGAGCATTTACATTCTCATTTTTCCTTTAAAGTTTAAGAGACATACTAGCCAACATTACACATGTAATTTTTTCAACATCATCAATATAGCGCTGATATCTCTCCAGTTACATCCAAACTAGACTGATGGAATAACAATATAAAAACATATAGTTTTTTTAACCTGAGAACAATTCCCAAGTTACAAAATTAGTATGATAAAGTAGGTCTAAAAAGCTTATTAGCATCCATGATGCTCCTTAAGAATAAATTGGTGCTTATCTTTTCTAATAATCAAAAGACATATAAAAAGCAAGTATTTTTTATACCATAAGACTAAATAAAATAAGGACTTCAATAAATATTTAGTTACTTCCTATTTTGTTCAAAATAATTGTCATCATTATTAAATCAAGAAATTATCAAATAATTTTCTAGTGGGATAGGATTCCATTTAGACTAAGTTGTTCTTAAGTTACTCAATTACCAATATAATTTAAATTAGGTAGATAACATTCTCATCAACTGTATCTTATATGTTTCCTAGATTCGTTAATTGATAACTCTTTACCAAAATATATCTTATATAGTATTCCGAAACCTGTCTCTAAATTCATATGACGGTGATTTACTCATCTAAATCAAGTAGGATCCATAAATTTAAGTTAAAACAAATTCGAGTTAAGGGAGCTTTAAAACACTCAATAAGCTTTATAATAAATAAAAGTATGTATTTATTATTAAATAATAGAGGACAACTATCACATTCTTACAAAGAGTACTTAATTTTTAATTAAAGGATTTAAATTTCAAAAATTTAGGTCTCATCAAAGATCAATATAATCTCCAACATAATCAAATTATCAAAGAATGATATGGCTAGGTTGGATCTTACTAAGGACTTGTCCCCTAATAGAAAATTTTGGCGTACTAGAATACAAGTAAAGGATCTCTCTTAAAGAAGGCAATTGTGTTCTTGTAGGTTATATTAAACCCAGTCCTTTGCATTTACTACATAGTACTTACCTCCTAGTTAGTTTCGCCTAGTTAGTTTCCTATTAGCATAATTAATGTAGAGGTAGGCCTGGTTGGAGTTACTCTTGTACATGTCTTTTTCTTGTATATATCTTTATCTTACTATTTATTGTTAATCATTGATATATTTTGTAAGTATGTTATTTTGTATTGTCTTACCTTTTTTGTTTCTTTTTATTATTTATTTGTATTTTGTATTGTTTGCATTTTTATTTAATTATTTTTAGTAATTTTTAAATTTGTGTGCACATCCATTTGTAATTTTGCAGTATCATCATGACAGATTGCATGTAGGTCTATCAAAAATAGCCTCTCTACTAGGTAGGTATAAGATTACGTACTATCGAACCTCCCTAGACCCTACGCCTTAGCCGGACTTCAACTGGTTGTTAATGATGATGATAACCAAATTACGAAAGAAAATCCTTAAAATTCTTTGCTTATTTCTAATTATTGATTAGACAACAAATTTTATTGAATAGTTCAACTATTGCAGAATTAAACTAAATTCTAAAATTATTCATAGTAAAATTAACTTTTTAAATAAATTCTATAAAACTTTTCTCTATTTATTAGGAATTTAAGTTAATTTAATCTCAATTAAACTAATTTAATTGAATTAGTCTGGTGTGATCCCCTTGTGGTATATTACCCCCATCATTTTCCACTTTCTAGGGTTTTTATGTTTTATTCGTTGACTCCCTCTTCTTGGTGTCATTGCCTTCTACTTTTGATCCTACCACTAACTGCTTATGCTTCTTTCTTTGTCACAACTTCATCATGTCTGAGGCTTCTTGTCTTACCTCTTCTTCCAAAAGTGATTTTAATTGCCACTAGCTCTATCACCAAACTTCGTAAGTGATGGCTGCTGGTGAATCATACATCATACCACTTTATTAAACCATAGTATAAACCATGGTTTTCAGATTTAATAATTGCTTGCCTAAACTTGAAACCATATGGGAGATATAAAGGATGCTTTTTAGATTTCAATCAAGCACACAATACACACAACTAAGAAGCAGAACAACAAGAAGGAGGTGTATATGATTTTCCAAAAACCAGAAAAGGAAGATTCATAATTTTTCAATTTAAGAAGCATAAAAACAAAAGGCATATCTAGATTCTAGAAAACAATTTGCAAAAAAATCATATCAAGGAGGCAGCATATGATTATTTCAAGTTTTTAGAAATAATGAATGAAACACACCAACATTTTTCCAGAAAACCTGACCAAAACCATAATTAATTATTGCCCTAATTTGTATTAAGGAATTAATTAAAACAAAATTTTAATAGTTAAATCTTATCAAATCAATAATGAGCAAGCAACTTTGATCAAGTTTAACAATTAAAGGAGGATTTGATGACATTATTGGAAAACTACTCGTGATCTAATCATAAGCATAATAGAAAATAAATTTTATGATTTCTTGATTGGATCTCAATAACTGAATAACTTGAATAACATGAATCATAAAAGGTAATTAAATCATAATTAATTCAAATTCTTGCAAATCCTTGTTCACAGAGTGTCACCCACAAGTTGTCTGAATGTTTAGCCTCTAACGATATCCATAAAGCAGATAAAAAGAACTAAACCTTTTTGATAAGTGAGGACAGGTATTATAGTCTTTTTGTGCCTTTCTATATAGAAGAAGATAGAAGAGTTTCTTGTTTATTGAAATTAAACTTCCTAACTATGATTAACGTCAAACTCTAATAGTAATTATAATTTAATTTTAATAAAATCGAATGTCTCATATTTGATCTCTAAAATTTCTCAAACTTCACAATCAGGCTTATTTTAATTTGAATTTATTTTTTTATTTTTAACTACTCTTTTATATATGACTCATTAGGTTCCTCATAAGCTAGAAATAATTATAAATTATAGTTCTAATTCATAAATAAAATTAGATAAATTAAATTTTCTTTTAATTTATTCTAAATTCTCTAGTTAAATATTTATAATTATAAATCAAGATTAACGTCTAGTACTATGTTATGACTATGTTAAAGTAGTTTAACTCTACCTATCAATACATGGTTATGAATGTTTTTCTAATTACTTTAGAGTGACAAATCGTTTATTAACTTTTTCTCTATTTGTTTTATATTATATCTAGGTACTATCGACTGAGCTATACTGAAAGAATATGTCATAAGTAGTATCAAAACATAGTAATTCCCATATGAGATACTTTAGTAATCTCAAGTATAAAGATCAATTATACAACCATTATAGTGAGGAAATTTATAGACAAAAGTAATCGGGCTAGTTTGGTAAACCTATTCTCTAATTAGCACTCATATGTTTATTTAAGTATTTTCACACTTTAATTTATGGGATCAATTACTTGTTTCATATGAAAGAAACATAATGTATGATAGTTTTATCATTCTATCAATATCTAGTCTTGATGAAACTAAACTATAAACAACTTAGGAATAATACATAAATACGAATTACACAAAGATAAAGAGTACCTTTATTAATTAAAATTATAATATCATACATAAAATTGCAACCAACCAATTAGCCGCAAGAGCATAAGCTAACATAATAATTGCAACCATTAAATCACTGCCAATGCCGAAATATAAAATACAGGTGCCATGATGCTAATTGTTATGTAAATTAAAATTATTTTAATATTTACATCAAACACCTTTTTTATATGTTAAAGTGTCAATTCAAGAATCTAGTCTTATAAACTATTGGTTTTTGGAAGGTGTTTCATATAAAAAAAGGATTAAGATTCCAAAATTACTAATAAAGTTAAACAGATATATATCATGATAATACAAAATATTATCATGATATTATAAAATATTAATAAGTTAGGTAACCTACATTTAAAAGCAATTAGTACAAAAGCCAAAATGAGCAAATAATAAAAATGTTTAATAGTTGGACATAAAATGGAAAAGTTGTAGGATTACTCTTTAATTTAAATCCACTAAAACAAGAACAAATATTTCTGTAATTTCTTTGGTAAACTATTCTTGTTATTATCCATCACCATTGGTGGTTATATAATATTTTTCCTAACAAATAAAAATCAAATCGAACCGGTAGGTTTAACCATAATAACCTTGAATCAGCTCATTTCCAATTCAATTCATCTTAATAACTTTTAATGAAAGGTTATAACAATCTCTTTCTTCAATTGAATTTTAACTTCTTCAATTTATAAGGACAATCTCCTTCTTTAAATGAATTCTTAATCAAGAGGTGAACGTAATTAGAACGTTTTTTTAACATATTTGTACAAAAAATGAAATTGTTTGAAACATTAAAAACTCAATGACTTTGTTTATGTTATTTATTATCTGCGGATGAAAAATAGGTGTTTTATTAGTTAAATTTTCATTTTTAATAATGTTACTTTTACTATTAATTATATAGTTTCTGTATTATATATTTGGAGTAGTTAGTAAAAAGACAATATATGATCTAATTGATATTGATTGTATTAATAATACTAATATATGGAATAAAGAAGAAGAACCGTTACTTGACCTTTATTATAGTCAACTTGAAAGGGTAATAATGAAGAACATGCATTTATCGTGATGAATGAATTAGAACATTTACGAACATAACCTTGCAACTTGTAGGCAATAAATGAGGTAGTTATGGAAGGATTGCTAAATGTTGCTAAATTTAATCAAAAGGCTTAATCAACTAATACATTGTGGAGTTTAAATTATGAAAGAGTACAAAATTACATATGCTCGCCACAAGACTGTGACAGCGATGCAAGCTTGATCTCTCGCGAGTTGGTCAAAATATATACATGTTGAGGCGTTGTAAGTTGCCGTCGGCGATTGGGAGACTAGAGGAGGAAGTAACCAAAGCAGACGAAACGAACAAACCAGCGGCAAAAAATGAAAAACCTAATATGGAAAACGAAACTTTCGATAACTTGGGAGTTAGAGAAGAATTTGAAGAACTTAAGTGTTGCTAGATTCGGAACTTCCTTTGTGCTTCTGATTCTTGTTGCATTTTGTTAAGACAAAGACAGTACCTATGCCTACACCTGTTCATAAAGTAGTGATTAGGGTCTGTGAGAATCGTTGAATTTCGAATTTGTGAGTAAAGAGAAATCTTAAAGCCTTAAACTATGGACGTCGTGGATGAAGAATTTACATCAATTCATATAAATCCTACACCAACGAATGTGATCACATGTAATGAGGTTCCATACGATCCTTAGACGTCGACCTCATGGCAGCCATCTCTGGTGGCCAACTGCCTCCTCCACCTACAAAAAAGCGTTCCTTCCCAAACGTGTTACAAAACTTTACCCATTGCCTTGATCATGTTATTCTTAAGGATCCTACAAACCACAGGCGTGAGCCTGGTCTTAAATTTACTGCTGAAGAAGTCGCAAACCTTGCTACCCCGTTTGCTAATTCTCTCATCGGAGAATTCTCCCGTGGGAGACCGACAATGGCTAAACTATGGAATTACATCATGACAATAAGTTTTAAAGGGAATATTCATATTGGTTTGTTGGATTACCGTCACGTATAGCCATGTTTTGACTTCAAGGAAGATTACACTTGCTTTTAGATGAAGGGTGTGTGGTCTTTTGAAGGATTATGTGAGTCTTTAAATGGTCACTGAAATTTTCACTGACGAAGGAATAACCAATAGCTCCGGTTTGGATTAATCTTTCCTTCACTGCCACTGCATTTTGCTACTCTTTTCAATTGGGAGAATTGTTGGAAATCCCCTAAAAATCGATGCTTTAATGATAACATCGGTAAGACCTAGGATAACGAAAATTTGTGTTGAGTTGGATGTTTTGAAAGAGTTGCCTCGACGTTTCTGGTTAGAGAATGGGAATTCAGGCTTTTGGCAAAATATTGAATATGAAGATATTCCAAATTATTGTTTTCATTGCTGGATGATTGGACACAATGAGGAGAATTGTAAAGCGTTTAACGGAGACTAGTTTATGTCGCGAAAAAAATGGCTGCCCAAGAAGGGTTTTGAGACTTTTGAGGTTGTGAAAGAGATCGATAAAAGTAAAAATCCTACCATAATGGAGTCGTAGAACCCGGTGAAGTCGTAAACATCGAAAGACAAATATGAAAACCATCAAGAGCACTTGGAAAAATTTGCTTGCAATGATGCCATTGTTGATGATGTTGCGACTGAACATACTGATACAGGCACTGTAGTTGCATCGACGGATAATTTTGCGTCTGGTTTGAATGCTACAACTTCAATGGATTTGGTAAGCTCTGGTACTGCTGCAGTTATTCTCAACTCTGTTGCTCCTGCTATTATCGCTGTCCAAGAGATAAACCTTGAAGCTATTGCGGTCGAAGATGTTGACGATGATTCCGATAAGCATATTGTCCAATCAGAAAATCTAGTGGATGTACTTTCCGAATGTGAGATAAACTTCCTGTTGTTGTAAAAAGGATTATTGTCACCAAGAACTTATTAGATGATGAGGAGACCACGGATCACATTAAGAATCAAAAAATTATAAAGGATGCATTAGTTTTAAATATGCCATCTAATGATGCTTTGGAGTGCATGGAGTTGGGTAGAATTAAGGCGTTGGATTTAGCATCTCCTAACAGAAAAGAAGGGGGTTTCCATAGGGAATATGGGATTTTGACGGCAGAAATTGCAGCAATTGACTCAACAGTTTGTTTGCGATGAGGTTAACGAGGTAATCTCTCAATCTCTTGCTACTAAGCAATATGAGATAGGTGTACGTACAAGAGCCCAACTTCGGGCAACCCAAACTTTTTCTTCTAATACCTAATGATTAGACCACTTTTCTAGAATTTACAGGGATTAGATAATAAATTAACTCTTTTGAGACTAAAAAAAGTTAAAGTGCATTAATAATATTCAAATGATAGCTATAGCTGAACCTATGATGGACTTATCTTAAATGGATAAAGTTCGAAAGAAATTAAATTTTGACCGGATGATGGCTAACAATTCGAGTCAGAATCTAGCTTTTTTATAATCAAGAGTTTACTTGTAGTTTATTACATGAGAATAATCAACATATTACTTTACAGACTTCACATATTTCCTTGAAAAGATATATGCATCTCTCTTTTGTTCATGCGACATGTTCAATATAGGAGGGGAGAGTTTTATGGAAATCTTTTGCTGATTCCCCTTACCCATGGTTATTTTGTGGAGATTTAAACTTATGCTTGTCTTCAAACGAGAAAATTGGAGGTTTAAATTTTCAGGTGACTGAAGCGAAAGAGTGTCAACACTTTATGATACAACATTCTTTAGTAGATGCTGGGTATATAGGCTCTCGTTTTACTTGGACTAATAATCGAGATGGTCATCTCTATATTTGGAAAAGGCTAGATAGGGCTTTAATAAACATGGAATGAATTTCGAATCTTACGCTTTGGAACATTTGATTCGAGTTTAATCTGACCACTCTCCATTATTGTTCTCGGTCTCGAAAATTGAGAATTCTATAAGCCTAAAATCATATTGCTTTCAAAATGCTTTATGTTTGCAAAGGGACTTCATGGCGATAGTTCAAGAAAATTGGAACTTACCTTGCTCAGGATGACCACTTGTGAAACTTTGGAGTAACTTGAAGAGACTTAGGCCGGTTTTCTAAAATCAGAATAGACAAGTACGTGGCAGTTTTTAGCATAATGTTAGGAGGGATGAAGATGAATTGTTGGTCAAGGAAAGACTACTAGAAGAAGAGGGCTCAGGAACTGCCATGGAGGCCTATCATCTGGCTCGGGGTAAAAAAAAAAAGGCGTTATTGGAGGAAGAATATTTTTTGCATCAAAAATCTAAGATTCGGTGGATGAAGGAGGGGGACTCAAATATAAAATTCTTCCATGCAATTATAAAAGAAAGAAGGATTTGCTCACTGTTTCATCTACTGGGGGAAACGATGGAGAATGAGTTACTAATTTTTAGGGTATTCGGGTTGAGGGAATTTGTTATTTTAGCTACTTATTGCAAGATGAGGAAAAGATGTAGATGCTATGGACACCTTGGTAAATAGGATGATTGAGCTGGTGTTGTTGGATGATGAGGATGAAGACTTATAGAAAATGTTAGTATTAGAAGAAATTCTGGCGTTGAAAGGGGAGATCGATGGTGACAGTGGAGTATGCCCAGACGGCTTCACTAGGAAGTTCTTTATTCATTGTTGGGAGATAGTGGAAAGTGACTTAATGGTCATAGTTCAAGAATTCTTTGTGGGAGGAGACCTTCTTTGAGCTTACACATCTACCCTTCTGATACTAATTCCGAAGATTGCCTGTGCGTCTTCTTTTGTAGAGTAAAGGCCAATTAGTCTATGTAACTTTTTTCAAAAGGTGATCTTTAAGTTGATTATAAATAGGTTGTTTTTTATTTTGCCAAAAATTATATCTCCTCAATAAGAAATTTTTTAACCTAGGCGATTAATCTCTGATAACATTTTGTTGACTCAAGAAATATGTTCAGATATAAACTGAAAGATAAAAGGTGGAAATGTATTCCTCAAGTTAGATATGGCCAAGGCATATGACAGAGTGTCTTGGCTTTCTTTGATTAAAGTGTTATGTGGCTTTGGATTTGGGGAACAATTTATAGAATGGGTTTGGAGGCTGATTTCAAATTGTTGATTTTCTGTATTGGAAAATGGAGTGTGATTAGGATTTTCACTCATCACGAGGTTTAAGATAAGGTGATCCGTTATCTCCAGTTCTTTTTATGATTAGGGTCGAAGTTTTGACAAGAGTACTGAATGATCTTCCATAAACGACAATATTTGTTATTCCTAGGGATTGCCCTAAGGTGACACATCTCTTCTATATTGATGATGTATTGAATTTTACAAATGGACTAAGATCATCCCTTACAGTAGTCAAGCAAGCATAGGAGAATATGAAAGGTGTTCTGGCCAGTTAGTTAACGTTAATAAAAATGGTTTTTATATGGGAAAATGCTCTTAGATAAGACAAAATTTGATCCCGCATATCACTAGTTTCCAACATCGTTAGTCCTCGTTCACGTATCTTGGATGCCCCATTTATTAGGGAAGGAAAAGGTTTGAGTTTTTCAATGGATTGGTAGATAAAGTCACTCATAAAATATCTCACTGGGTAAGTAATCTGCTCTCAATGGGAGGAAGACTGACTCTGCTTTGATTAGTTTTGCAACCTCTTCCATTGCATATCTTGGTTGCAGTGAACCCCCCGCAAGGGATTTTGACTAAGTTGGGAAAAATATTTGCAGATTTTATATGAGGGTAAGTGAAGAAAGGCCTAAGCATCATTGGATTGCTTGGAAATCATTATGTTATCCAGTGGAGGAAGATGGTATTAGTTTACGGAATTTGTATGACATATCCTTGGCTGTCTCGGCTAATTAGTTATGGTGGAGATATCTAGTGGGTAATTCTTTATGGGCATCCTTCGTAGCGACTAAGTATGGAACTAGAGGCAATCTAGAGGAGATTTTACCTAGACTGACAGACTCTCTGACTTGGAAATGAATGCTCGTTATTCATGAGCAGATTCAAGATTGTATTGTTTATTCTGGTAATAAACTCATCTGGAAGGACACCACCACTGGAGAATTCTCGATGACTCCTGCATATAATCGTGTTAGAGATGTGGGTACAAGAACTATAATATATTATAATATTTGGCATAAAGGGATTCTTATGAAATTATAAACTTTCATGCTGCGGCTTATGAAAAAATAAGCTTCCTCTGGATATTCCCTTACAAAGGCTAGAGATTCTTAGTCCTTCGAGATGCAACTGTTGTCAGAATGGTTACAAAGAATCTATGGACCATGTGTTCCTTCCTGGTGATTGGGCTAGACACTTTTGGCGATTTTTAGGAATGCCTTTTAGTTTAGCGGATTCATGCATTAGGTATAGAGATATGTTAATACAGTGGTGGTGTAACATCCCGTGTCCATAAAATGGGTCGGACTAAAGAAACGGGTCCGAGAGAGAGACCAATCAGAGAAATTAGGACAACACGTCTCATGCTCATGCATTTGTGAATAGTAA
>JAOTAY010000005.1:20087307-20100940 GCA_025629805.1 Erythroxylum baracoense
ACGCCACCCTCGCGAGGCACGGATTCGGATATCACCATCGATATCGGATTCGGGTCTAGCGGGAATGGGGTGTTACAGGTGGTCAACTGGGGGCAATCCAGCTATAAGATTGGTCTTTCGTGTGTTGCCATCCTTTATTAGTTAGAGTATTTTGAAGATGTGTTGCTTGGAAAAATTTGATGGATCGCCTCATCCTATCACTTTGATGAACTCAATGACTATTGATTCTATCGCTTATGTTTTACAGGATACTTTTTCTTTAGCCATTTCAAGTAAATAGTGGCAAGATGTGGTGCAGGCAGTTGAAAGATATGTTCGACCCTACAAGGTTTCCCTAGTGTGTTGGTGTAAGGCTTCTTGGGATTTCTAAAGCTGAATACTGATGGTTCGTCAAGAGGGAACCTAGGGCTAGGTGGAGATGGTGAGATTGTTCATGATGAGTTGGGAAGGTGTGTATTGGCATTCGCATTCCCTATGCAATAGGTTACAAGTCTAGAAGAAGAAACACAATCTCTTTTACAAGGATTGAAACTTTGTGCTAAATTATTACCTAATTCTCAGGTAATAGTTGAGTTAAACTCTAAAGTTTAGGTTGATATGTGTCTTGGTAGGGCTCAGAATCCATGGAAGTTGGCAGATTGGTTAGTTAAGGTGTTGAGGTTCTCTTTTGTGGATGGTTTTCTTCATTGTTATAGAGAGGCGAATCAAGCAGTAAATTTCTTGACAAATCTGGGATGTTCGATGGAGGGTTTGACTACCTACAGTACTCAATCACTAATACCTCATGGCTTGAGGTGTATTTTGAATTTAGATAGGTCAGGCTTGCTTTCATTAAGAGTTAGAACTGCTTAACTGTAATAGATAATAGCGATATTAACGTTTGTAATTTCTTTATATTTTCAAGTTTTTGATGGTTGGCATCTACTGCCGTCTATTTGTTAATGCCAACTTCATTTGTTTCAGGCAGGCAAGGTTCATGCCCCCTTCTATGTAATTTTCACTTTTCTTATTAATAAAATAGGATATTCATCCCCTCTAAGGTGCTGTCCCTGTTGATTTTAAAAAATAGAACATTTAGTAATGATTAATTGATATTTTATTTTATACATATTTAAAAATAAAAAATATAATATATTGCAATAAAAAAAGTTCATATATTATTTATTTGTAATCTATTTAAATACAATAGAAAATGTTGATATAGATACTTAAGGATGGAATCATAGTTTATAGGTCTTTAAATAATATTGGAGAATTTCAAATTCTTGACAATAATACAAAACAACCTTATTCAAAACTACAATTTTAATTGCTACTATTATCTTAATTTTTATATTATATTTAATTTTAATTATAATTATTAGAATTTTTAATTATTATATTATATTATATATTTTTATAATTTTATTGTATATACCTAGTTTATGACAATATAATATCAATTAAACTTTTAACCTTAAATCTCTTTTTTAACTTATTTTTTTTTCGATTCAATTTTAAAATATTATTTTTTAGTTAAGCTAAAATTATGATTTCATAATAATCTAATACTAATTAAACTTTTAAATTTTAAATCTGTTTCAGTTTCAGTCCTGACTTTTTAATTAAGCTAAAATGCAAATACGTGAAGTGGGCAAAGGCAATTAGGACGAACGTGTTCCTATAAAATGCCAATATTTGCATTAGGCCTCAGTCTTATCCTTTTTTCATGCAAAGTCATATCGTTGTCAAAGTCGTGTTGTTGTCTGCTAAATCATCTATGTCTCAATCTCTGTAATATACGTTCTAAAACACTGTATTCTTGAAGGAGAAAGAAATTATGCCGACCTGTGACCCAACCCTAACAGTTGCTCAACAGTCTCAGACCACATCAAATCGCTCATCCTTCACCTCTTACCCTCCACCAACTGCCAAGTATGAGCAACTTGTTCAAAGTTCGGACCTTTTCTGGGAAAAGCTCAGAGCTTTTCATCACTCCTTGGGAACTAAATTCATGTATGCTTTCCTATTGATTTCATTCTTTCCCTGACATATTTAGGGTTCTCTTTTTATTTAGATTATACCCACGGACTCTTCTTTGTAATTTTAGGTGTTGTATCGTGATCTGTTTACCATATTTGCCGTTTCATGTATCGTCCAAAGAGATCCCAGAGCTAAATTTCAAAAATTACCAGTCTACCTACTAACTGAAGTTTAAAACCTCAAGTCTCCAACTTTGTTCCATCCCCTAAGCCCTAGGCCAGTCCTATTATTCGGTTGTTGAGTTGAGACCTTCATACTCGACACTGTTATGCGAGACAACTGATAAAATCAGTGACTCGGAGGCAAAGGCTAACTTCCACTGTGGGGTTGAAGGGGCAAGTGAAAGAGAGAGTTTGGAGACTTAAGGTCTGGGGGCGGCATTCATGATATTGATGCATACCCGTCCTTTTCTTGTATGTGAATTCCTTGCCAGAATTCTTTTAAAATTAGTACTTTACTTCCTCTCTTAAAAGTTATTGCTAGTATATTTTTGTTAATTAATTCCTAAACCAGCCATAACAGCAGCCCGCTTACAAGATGCTGGATCTAAGTATGGTTGATTCAGTTGAAAAAGAATGATAATTGTTACACTTGGTGCACTATTTGATAAATCAAAGTGTTGGTTTCTATTTATGAGATACTGACTGTGTCTCTGGAAATCAATACGCAGTTAATGTTCTGACAAAATTGTTTCCATTTTAAGTTTTAGAACTGTCCTTAATCAGCATAGAAAGTAGTGTCAGCTTCTTAGACACATGAATCTTATGGGGACAAATTTTGCATTTGGAAATAACTGCTGTCTGAACTACTTGCATTATGTATGTTTTTGATTCCTTGTTCGTGTTTACATGAGTTAATGTTATCTGTTGTAAGGTAAGCAACAAATTTAACCTTTTCTTGTTTTGTAGCTTCTATCTTCCTTGTTTACTGACATTGCTATTCTCGCTTGTGCATTGGTGACTTCAAATCTGTGTTCTCGAAAAGGAAAAAATTGGATATAGTTTATAGCTTTTCATTTTGCTTTATTGTTTGTAAAGGGTCCCAACAGTTGGAGGACAGAGTCTAGATCTTCATGGCCTTTTTGTACAAGTCACATCTCGTGGTGGTCTTGAGAAGGTATGAGTTTTTAGCTTTTCATTAACTAAGGTGTTTAGGCTGTGCGTAACTGTCCATTGCTTAAGCGAAGCTTTTATAGATAGCCACAATCTCATGCACATAGGAGAAAATGCTCTTTGCAGATCCTTCAACATGGTTCAGGAAATCCTTACTGTATTAGTTATGGAAATATCAACAGTAATTACCATATATGATGGATTATGTTACATAAATGCACCATAATGGCCGTTCACAAATATGGCAATACATTCAACTTTAATTGGAGTCGGCTTCTTTTTGTCAAACTGTTTGTTATCCTTTTCAATGAGCATACAGATGTTAAAAACAAATAAAACTATCTGCTTGCATCAATAAGAAGACCTTAATGCAGTTATGAGATAATGGGATTGTAAATAAGAATCACGAGATTATCTACTCTTGAAGGAGAAATTACAGAGTTTGAAAATAGATAGGTCAGACTAAGTCTTGATGGCTGGAGTTTTAAGTATTTCTATTACTAGAAGTAAGTCAATCCTCTTTGTCAACATACTTAAAAACCACTTGAATTGAAGTATTCTTTGGATTGCCATTGTCTGTTTCTATGAAGATTTCTTTCTTCCATCCAAGGAAGACTTTTATGTTACCTTGTCAAATTCTCTTGAAACTTTATAGGTAATCAGAGATCATAGATGGAAGGATCCCCTTTTCAATGAGCAAACAGATGTTAAAAGCAAATAAAACTATTTACTTGCATCAATAAGAAAACTTTGATACAGTTATGGGATAATGGGAATTTAACTAATAATCACGAGATTCTCTACGCTTGAAGGAGAAATTACAGACTTCGAAAATAGATGGCCTGAGATAGCTCTGACTAAGTCATTATAGCAAGAGTTTTAAGTATTTCTATTACTAGAAGTAAGTTGATTCCTCTTTATCAACATACTTCAAAACCACTTGACGTGAAGTATTCTTTGGATTGCCATAGTTTGTTTCTGTGAAGATTTCTTTCTTCCATCCAAGGAAGACTTTTATCTTACCTTGTCAAATTCCCTTGAAACTGTTATAGGTAATCAAAGATCATAGATGGAAGGAAGTGATCAGCACCTTCAATTTCCCATCGACAATTACCAGCATATCATTTGTGTTGAGGAAGTACTATATGTCCTTGCTTTATCATTTTGAGCAAGTTTATCACTTCCACAAAGAAGCACCCTCAGTGGCAGTGCAAGGTACGGACTTGTGGTTCTTCCTTATCTTTTCATTCTTTAATATTTCATTATATGTTGAAAGTTCACCATTTTTTAAACTCCTTTTGAATAGATACAAGGAATCTTTCCAGTGGATCTACAACCCTGGATGAAAGTACGAGCCAGTTAAGAGGTAAGAGCTACACGTCAGCTGTTATTGTAAGTAGTCTTGTTTTGGACTATGAATATTTTGTTGGAGTTTGTGTGTGCGTGTTTGTGTTGCTTTGCCTTTACCCCTTGCTGTAGAGTCGGAAGACAATAATGTGTAATTCTAGTGTCCACCCTATACATCAAGGTGGCTAGGAATATTTGTGGAGCAAATGTGGGGAAGTTTTATGATGAAATAATACAGGCAGCATCATGGTTGCCAACTTTGGTCTGTGGAATCGATATTCTCATGGAAAAGTTTGTAGCTTTTGTTTATATTGCAGGTCTGAAAGTGCTTCTGACTTCCAACTAATTAATTTCCATGGTACACTAAGCTTCACATGAAAGGTCTTATTCTAGCTATGTATTATTTTGTAATTTTCTTGATATACATGGCAACATCTAATTTGCAATATAACACAACATTATGAGGAGTATATGCTTTCTTTTTCCTTAACTTCAAGTGTGAGCCAGGATCTGGTTCTCATATGTCCGAAGTGTTTGATAAGTTATTTTTTCGATCGATTTCTAGTGTGTTGTATATATTTTCTTTTGGAGTAAAAAATTTGGACTAGTGTACTACAAACTCAAGGGATTGCTGGAGAAATTATTAGATTATCATGAGTTAAAGTCAAGGGTATTGCTGGAGAAATTATTAGATTATCATGAGTTCTTTGGTGAATGAGTTCTCAACAACTTGTTCAAGTAAATACCATATTTATTTTCCTTCAGTTCTGAAAGAGAGATGGTTGAATTTTGCTCTAGAATCTATTTCTTAAGTTTATATCCCTTGTTTAAAAATTTTGACCTCAGAGGATTATGAACTTTTGATATTTGTGTACATGATATTTTTAGCAGAGCAATATCTCTTGAAGTCTGGATCTGTAGCTGTCTTGCAAATAAATGGCCATTCTTTTGGTTGCAGGAAGTCCAGAATTGCAACTTGGGTCTTCAGTGACTGGAACAATTGATGGAAAATTTGATAATGGTTATCTAGTTACTGTGAACTTGGGCTCCAATCAGCTCAAAGGTGTTCTGTACTATATTCCTCGTGCGTTTCATGAGTATCAGAAACCTCATGGTTTAGATGTGCCTCCTCGTCGGCGCAGAAAAAGGTCCCGTTTAATGTTAAGTGATCCCTCTCGCCCCAAATCAAACAGAAGTGGGTACAACTTTTTCTTTGCTGAGCATTATGCTAGGCTAAAGCCTCAATACTATGGGCAAGAGAGGATTATCAGCAAGAAGATTGGGCTTCTGTGGAATAACCTGACAGAGGCAGTAAAACAGGTACACGATTGCTCATTTTTCTTTACTACTACATTTTCTCAGCTTATCTTTGCCTATGCAGTAACTAATTCTTAACGGATCAGTGCCTTCTGTTTGTAAATTGGTAGGTTAAATTGTAACTTTTTGTGGAAATGCATTGCAGTGTTTGCATGTTTATGTTTCTTCGTAATTGCTTAACTGTAACTTTTTTGTAGCAGAACCAAACTGCATAATAGGACTCGTATCATTTGAATTTGGGTTGTTCCACATGCAAGCATTTGTCTGCTTAAAGTAAAAAAGCTTTCCTTCCGTTCCAAATTTATCCAAAACCGTTTCTTTTTTCTTTATTTTGCTTTTTCATTTTTTCTTGAACTATCTTCAAACTTGAGCTTTTAGGACCTTCTTCATTCTTGCTAAAATTTAAGCTTAAGTGACAACTTCGTGTTGTTGTATGTAGGTTTATCAGGAAAAAGGCTTGAAGGACAAGGAGAGATACAGAACTGAAATGCTTGAATACAAGTCGTCGTATGCAGATTTATCAGGGAAAAGGCTTGAAGGACAAGGAGAGATACAAGAGTGAAATGGTTGAATGCAAGTCGTCTTATGCTGAATAGCTTCAAACAGATTTTAGGTCAAACCATATATGGTGTTATGGGATGTTTTTGCTGCGGCTGCTATACTTTAATCTGAAGTTGAAAATAACATAGATGCCTTATTTCTAGTTGGTTGGGATGAAGTCTTAACTTTCGAGGTGAAGTTATACTGTGTTATCCAATTGAAAGAATTGAGTATCACCGATAAAAGTTGTCATACCCGATGACCCGTTTTGACATGACCAGAGGAGATTTCATATAACCAAGCACATGTAACCGGTGTTTCAGGTAAGTGACGGTGGTGCAGTCTGATGTATATTTGAGCTGTGTATAAAAGATCGCAGGGGAGGGCAGGGGAGGTTTCTTCAGCCATGATATCTACGTTTTATCCCGGGAAGAGTCCATGATGAACAATAGCATTTGCTACATTTGTCAGGATCATAATAGGTCTTCCTAAAGTAAAATGTGGCTTGACATGGATATAATACACAAACTGTCCATAAAAAAATGGATCATAGTTGAGGAATGGGAAACAGCAGATGATATGATTCTGACTAGTTTGAGATGCGTGTATAAAAAAAAAAACCTTGAAAGGCATTGCTAAACCTCATTACACCCACCAAGAACACCAAAAATGTTGCTCCTAGTCGCATGGAAATTTATTTTGACATTCAACTGTCATGTCCTACATACGTTGAAATTATAAAAGGGAATTTTTTTCTCATATTTAAGTTGGAACAACAACATTGGAGTGGGGTGATGAGTGCGACATCAATAGCCCTAATATTAGGACAAATAAAATCAGCTGAATAAAAAAGCACGAAGCAACCTTAAATACTCGCTTCTGCATCTTCAATACCTCTTCTGTTTCGAACACATCTCCTTTATATTTTTTTATCTCCTCAGCTTGTTTATTTAGAATATTTTCCTCAATTTCTGTTCCTCCAAGTTGATTCAGTCTCTCTTCTTGCTCGCTCACAGTTTCCCTGACATGATTATTCAGATCAATTCTCAATTTCTGTACAGTACCTGCTAGTGCCAGATACTCAATCTCACCCTCAATCTTTTGCCTGAAAAGGCCCTCGAGCTGAGTCTCAATCTCTCGACAGCTCATTTGCACTAACTCTACAGTATTCCCCAATTCTGCATTGGGTGAAATGCCATAGTTCAAGGTAGCCTCTAGTTCAGCAACCCTAGACTCCTTAAGCTTCAGCATTGTCCTTGCCTCCTCCAGTCTGCTTTCCAAATGAGCCACATTCTCTGTCAAGCACAACACTTTAGATTCCAACGAAGTTAATTTTCTGGTACTTCCAAATTCGAGCTGATCGGATGAACTTGACTCTCGGATTCCTGAACTTGCAGTATTGATCTTACTAATCTCCCCCAACTTTTGAACCTCTGCAAGATTTGATATCTATTGTCAATTTTTTATGCCCAATCATCTTGTGTAAGCCAATAAGCCATGAAAGATCATTAGCCACAGTCCTGAAACGATCCTATATCTAAGCAACAGACTATTGCCAGCACTTGTTAAAGGGATAAAAACCATCACGTTCCAAACATGTCCCTACAATGTATTCATAAAACTACAAAGTAGAAGACGATTCAAAATGCAGAAAAATGACTTGCAAGTAGCAAATATTGGGGGTTCTTTCAATGTTGCCTGGGAAACATATAAGCCAAGTTCCTGGAGACAGGAAAGAAGTGTGAATTCTTTTATAATCATTAAGATGGAATCCAATGTCCCGTAGAATGTGATCTGAACAGATGTCAGATCGATTATCCATTTCCCTCTTTACATGAAATATTGAAATTCACAATAAGTTAACAAAATTCGTGAAAGTTGATAAAATTCATGAACCAACTTGAAATATAATGGGCTAATCCACAATAAGCTAACATTGAATGTCAGATAATGGCTGTTCATTATTGGAGTGACTAGGTTACTGTACTTAATTAGAGTAACCAGCCAATAATTGATGTTCCAAATAGGAAACAAACTCTTGGATCCAAATAAATTCTCCTAAAGCAAAGCAAGAAAAGAGATTTAAAATGTCAGGACTCGGTCCAAGCCAAAAGGGCGGTCATTTATTTATCCACAAGAGCAACCTAATTAGAACAACTTTGCTTTTTCAAACGTTACAGTAGAAAGGAGAATATTGAAGCTTTTGTTCTAGTAAGGGACCTTGTCCACTATCTTTTGCCTGCTTTTAGATTTGAACCCACATGCTATTATAACGCAAATAGTGGACATTCATAGCTCCAGAAGTGTGTCTAATAGACGCTCCTGTCCAAGAAGCAAATAAGTACTTTAGCTATTCATCCTACCACTATTTCCCTGAATGTTAAATACATGACAAACTCTTTAACAACTGTCATCTCTTGCGTCAAGCTAATCACCAAAATTACCTGAGCAACAATCCTTGAGGGCTCTATGTTCATAGACATCTAGCACAAGGAAAGCAAACCCTAGAACCTACCAAGTAAAAGCCACAGAGTTGCCTTAGAGCAAACTTGAAACACCATATATAATCATAGGTAGCTTCACATTCTTCCACCAAACCTTCATTGGTTCTTCCTTTTAATGGTTTCCAGATTATACACCACAAACGAAATTTCCCTCCATATACGATTAATTCATCTTCATATGCATAACCAGGGCACATATGACCATCTACATACAAAGTTAAATCTTTTTCATGTGAAGCTCTTAAACCCATAACAGTTCTAAGCATTAAATCTTTTGATAGGAATATGACAAACTGAAAAAAAAAAATCAGCACCACAATGCAAGTCTTTGACCGCAACGAGAAGTGAGATTGTAGTAAATAAAAGATGCATATGTATTCCCTATTACTTCAATAGCATCCAGGTTTACCTGTCCAACATGCTGTTATCTGAACAATAAGATGACTATTGATGCAAAAAGGCTTAGAGTTTATAAAAAAAAATAAAAGAAAGCAAATCGGTCAACCACAAGCTTTAATTTGATGGGGTGAAGAGTGGAGTTGAGGTGACGAAAAAGACCATAAGTACTGAAACTTAGCTTATAGTAGGTTTCTTTATTTTATAGAAAGTAGTAGTAACTTAGATACATTATCCTAATTGTTTACGAGTTAAACTTATTTAAGAATAAAGAATTCTTGTTAGAGTATGATTCAGTTTTATTTCGATAGTTTAGTTAGTAATCCTTTATTACTAAAATAAGGGTTAATTCAGCCCTTCAATAATAAGATCCTGATTTTTTTTCTACGAACTTTATTAATCAACCACCAGCTTCAGTAATAAGATCCTGGAGTTGAGATGAGATGACAACAAAGACAAAAAGGGTAAATTTTAGTTTATGCTAAGTTTTCTTATTAGATAAGCAATAATGGTAAGTTAGATATGTTATCTTAGTTATTTAAGACTTAAAACTTATTTAAGAATAAAGAATTTTTATTATAGTAGGATTCAGTTTTATTTTGGATATTTAATTAGGAATCCTTTACTACTAGAATAAGGGTTCCTAATACTTTTCTACATATATATACGTGTGTATGCTCAGCCCTTCAATAACAAGATTATGAATTTTTTCCATAAAATTGAGTTTCCAATAAGGTGTGATGCTTTCTTCTAAGTGCAATTCTTAGACTTTAGGAGTGATTAATAGTTCCTTACCCTCTATTGCTTGTTTACCTCACTAAAATTCCAACAATTCTAGCCTAAATTTTCAGCAACCAAAACCTAAAATTTTTAGCCATATCAAGCCTAAAATTCCAGCTATATCAAACACTAAAATTTCAATTAAACGAAACTTCAAAATTCCAACAACCTAAGCAGAAATCCCAAACCTAAAACCCAAATTTCATCAGCCAAATTTTGTAAGTTTATGTTAGTTTTAACTACTAGTTTGATATATTTTTTACCTGTCCTACATTAGCTATACAAGACCTTATAAATAATTAACATTAATATAATGGCTATATTAAGAAAAGACTAACATTAATAACATTAAAAGGCAGAGTGCAAGATATTATACAGTCGCTACTAACCAGTAAGTACCATATGATTGCATTTACTAATTAGAGAACTGTACATAAACAGCAGAAAGAAATCGAAATCACTACTAACCAGTAAGTACCATATGAACATTTACTAATTAGAGAACCGTACATAAACAGCAAAAAGAAAAGTTTTTGAAATTATCTTACCGCTTTCAAGTACTTCTTGAATGGATTGGAGAGCTAGTATAGATTCAACCAACGGATCATGGTTTGATGAGGGTTGGTTGATTGCAATGTTATCTTCCTTATCCTCCCAAGATGAATTAAGATCTTCAACCTCGACAGCATTCTCTTGGTCATTACCAGTTTTAATCTCTTTGCTGAAATGCTCGTCGACTGCATGGGCTTCATCACTACTTTCTCCATCAGAATTCGTTGACCTTTCAGAAAGGTTTCCGTTGCTGGTTACAGAAGTAGCACCCTGCATAAAGAAAAATTTGGAGTTTATGGAGTCAGATTCCATGCTGGAATGAGAATTTTCATCCTCGATTTTGACCCTTTCACCTCTAGGCTTCTTACTGTTTTCAACATAACCCTTCACTTGTTTAAGGCGTTGGGCTGAGTTAGATATCCCCTTGCAAGCCAAATTCTTGATCCTATTATTCTCCCACACATAACCCAAGACCGCAGGCAATTCATTCCTCCCCCGTGGAGCACTGGCTACAGTTGAGGATTTGCTGCTTCGGTCATCACAGTTCTCAGAGTCTGTGCCAGAGGTAAAAGCAGACCCAAGAGCAAATCTAGATTCGAAGCTTGATACATAGTTTACAAAGCCATCAGGAAAAGCTACATTTTTTGACTCACTGGCAGATTCAACAAGACCTTGGCTGTGCTGCTTGATTTCAGCAGGCGATAAATTAGATGGTTTGGTAGGATTTCCAGAACTAGGTCGCTTCAAAACTTTACCGATATCTCCATTGACAGGAACATCCTTAACAAAATCTCTCTTAATTCTCCTCCATTTCTTCAACCCATAGCCTTTAGTAGCCGGAGATGAGCCAGCAGCAGGGGAACTAGCAGTTAAAAGTGATAAGTTACCCAAATTCCCTACATGTTCACTTTCCTCGCCTTCTTTATATTGTTGAGAATTAGCACTTCCACCAGAAACCGTAGGATGAGATTGGATAGAACATGATCCATTAGCCTTAACCTCACCATCATCATTATCATCACCAACAAGAAGAAGATTTGTAACACTATAATCAGGGGGGGTAGTTACTTCATTATCTTCGACGGATTCATGTGCAGAACATTCACTTCCTAAATCCATGAATAAATTTAGGACAAAAATGGGCGTCTTTTTGCTTTGTTAAGTTCTTGAATGTTTTTTGGAGGTGGGAATTCTAAAAGAGGGGAGTAATCAGATGAAAGACGAAGAAGAATAACAATAATTCCAGCAGCCTCCTACCCAAAACCAACAAAATCCAAAAGAATAAAAGGTTAACCCACGCCTCCAACGAATCATGATCGCTTATTATTAACATGGAATTAGAATACATAATCCCTAACTTTGGGATTGACATAGAAAAAAATTGAGAGTGGAAAAGAATGAGATTTGGGACGTAGACGTACCTTTCTTTTACTTGTCAATTAAAATGGAACATGGAAAATAAGAGAGGAGAGACGATGAACAAGGGATATGATATGATTAAGAACGGAAGAGGAAATGGTGGTGGAAACCCTAGCATAGCAATCTATCAAATAGTCACATAGATGAGCTAGTGATATGATATGATGGAGAATGGAAGCGGAAATGGTGGTGGAAAACATAAAATGGCAATCTATCAAAAAGTCGTATGCAAATATTAGTTTAATTTTTACGGATTGTGTAAATTAGTACAACCTTACCGAGTTACCTGGGTTGGGTTAGGTTGGTTTGGTTTAACCTTTGTTGTATTAGGCATGTAAGCCATAGCCATAACAAAGAAGTTTGATGTTGATTAGCAAAATACAACTTGGTTAGTTTGAAGAAATAGAAATGAAGCCCCATGGTCCGTCCCATGGCATCCAGTTCAGTGGCCATTGTTAAGCACATGCTCCTTAGTGCCCCATTCCTCAGTCAGTTCATGTTCATGTTCATGTCCATGATTAATTATAGTGAACAAGATGGCTTTGCCTCCCTTTGTAGAAATAGTAAATGGGTTTTAATCAACAATTGAATTGAAATTTGGAACACTTATTTTAATAAACGTAAATTTCCATAAGAGGAAATAATCACAATCCAGCTTTGACCAAACCATTTTACACTTTGTTTGTAGCTCAATTTGGTTATTAACTTTGGTGGAACAGATGAAAGACCGGAGGGGTTTGACTGATAGATTGAGGACGAAGCCCACCACACACACACACACGCACATACAAATATATATATATATATATATACACTCGCGCAAATACAAATATATATATATATATATACACATGCGCGCACATACAGGTGTGTGTGGTAGGCCTCGTCCTCAGTCTGTCAGTCAGACCCCTCCATGAAAGATATATATATACATGCAGATCCCTCCTCTTTCAGTCCTAGATTTGTTGTTGCATTCTTCTTTAGTCAATAGTCTTTCGTCAGAACCACTCACTTAATGCATCTGTCAGCTTGAACGGAAGCAAAAGAAATCCATTTCGATTACAATTTTTTGGAATTAAATTTACTGTTTTGGTTAAAATATTTTTATCATTTTTTATTAAATTATATATATATATATATATATATATATATATATATGTAAATTTTTATAAATAAATAGATAAAATTTAACAAAACAGATTAGATAACTGAAAGATTGATGTGAATTTCTTAGCTCTTTCCATCCAAAATTATGGTTTATTGTAAGCACACAAATAACGAGGGCCTTTTATTACCTTTGCAATCTGTATGTAACCTCCTAGATATTGCTGACAAGTACAAGTCTTCGTTCAAAGTTTTAACTTTCTTATATTGCGTTTGGATCTGTGGTGCGGTGGGGATAAATACTTATTCACCGCAGTTTTCAAACATAGTCACATGTTTGGATCTGCGATAAATAACCGAAGGTTGGAGAAAAGTGCGGTGCTGCTGCAGAAATCAATAAGCAGAAAAAGGGTTGCGGTAAGAAACTGCTTCTGTAGTAGAAATTTTACTTTTCATTAATAATTTTCACTACAAGTATTATTTTCCATTATACTCTTAATTAATATGACTAATAATATATTTTTATGAAATATTTTATTT
>JAOTAY010000005.1:20106349-20123041 GCA_025629805.1 Erythroxylum baracoense
ACCCAACTTTCCTATTAGAATTCTTATAAGTATCCAAACATGTGAATATCTTTACTTTCCATAGATTTATTTTCTGATGAATCAAATTCCAAATTCATTTTACTTTCTCGCCAACCAAACAGGGTCTAAAAGGATTAGCTATTAAAGATATTATTTTGTAAAAGAATCTTGAATTTATGGCTTTGTAGGAAACTAAAATAAAGGAGTAGCAACTCAGCGACTCTTTTGGCTACCTGGGCTCCAAAAAGGGTTATTCAACTGATCATTTACACCACTATAATGGCAGGATAATTCTAGCCTATGATGGTGAGAAGATCAAGGTTGTGCTCAAAAACTCCTCATATTAGTTTATACACCTGGAGTGTAGAATAAAAGGGTACTCTATTTATTTCCTTTTAACCATCATCTAGGTTGCTAATTTCTAGTTTCAAAGCATAAGGCTTTGGTAGGATTTGAGAAGTCTTAAAGCCTTAATTTCCTTACCTTGGATGTTGGTTGGGGATCTAAATTGTTTCCTATGTCCTCTTGAGGCTGAAGGTAAAAGGCTGAAAATAAGGGGAATGGAAAGAGAGCTACTACAAATGGTTTATCAATTAGAGATGGTTGATCTTTGTTACACAGGTAATTTATTAACTTGGGAAAACAACAATTAGGGGACTAGCACGTTAGGAAGAAGATGGATAGGGTCTTAGTCAATTAGGAATAACTACTCCAATATTTTAAATCATTTAGGTTATTTGGACTTCCCTTATATTCTAACCATAGTAGAATTGTAATACATGGTCTTCAACCAAAGAATGCTTCTAAGGATCCATTCAGATTTTACAATTTCCTAAGTGATAGAGAAATTGAGAGGAACCATAAAAGGATTGCATTGTGCTAACACTTTAACCATATTACATTTAGTCAAGGGGAGGCTAATGAAAACTAAAAAGGAACTTTGTAATGATCCTAGGAACCAAGTTTTAAAATCCAAGAGTTTGACTTACTCAAGGATGACAGCAATATCCTTATAGCTCATAACTCCTTGTTAAAATAGAAATCTATATCCATGTGGCTCAAGGATGGAGACAATAACACTAATATTTTTCACAATGCAGTCTTATCTAAGAGGAATAGAAACAAATTTCTAGGTTAACAAATGAGAAGGGGGATTATGTTTATGAATGGAAAAAAAATGAAAGAGATCACTCTCAACTATTTTGACAAGTTATTGGGGTCTAAACTAGAATCTTATAAAGTACTTTCTAATTTGGACAATATCTAATTTAGGGATATAGACCGGGATATAAAGAGGAATTTAACCAAACCTGTTTTTGCTCAATAAGTCAAGGAAATTTTATTCAGGCTAGTTACTAATAAAGCTCCAATTCCTTATGGATTTGGGGCCTATTTCTTTCAAAAAAGCTAGAATATCATAATATCTCTTCTCACAGAAATGGTTCAGGAATTCTTTTCTTACTTTAAAAATGCTCAGAGAGTTGAAAAAGACATTCATTTGTCCTATCCTTAAGATTAAAAATCTTAATTCTTTGTCAAATTATAGACCAAGCTTATATTGCAACACTAAATATAAGATCATTTCCATAATTATTGCTTCCAAACTTAAGATGTCACTAATTAAGATCATTAGCCCACTACAAGGAGCCTTCTTACAAGATAGATCTATTTATGACAATATTTTAATGCTTCAAGAGCTGATGAAGCAATATAACAGCAAGAAGCCTATAAGGAGTTATGCCATTAAGGTAAACTTTTACAAAGTATCTTCGCTACTTCTCAATGGCGAATGGTTGGGTAATTTCCTAGGGTTCCTTGCTCTTATGACTCACCTCCCTAACTTACATAATGCAGCAATGGTGGACAACATATTCTGGAAGCTACAACCGAATGGAGTTTTTACCAATCAGTCCAAAAGCCACATTCATCGCGTGGCTAGCAATAAAAAACAAGTTAAAAGCGTAGAAGCAATGGCATGGGAACATCGAGGATCTAAGCTTATTGTGCAATTACGCAGCTGAGAGCCGAGAACATTTATTCTTCCTCTGTGACTATTCAAAAGCTATATGGAGTTGTATCTTGCACATGTCTTCGTCACACAATGATAGCTATGAGTGGACTCAAGTACGGCAGTGGATTATAAGCGAAAAAAAAGGGGGACTCCTATATCTCTATATACTGCAACATTCGCCATTACTATAAATAGCATTTGGAGGGAAAGAAATCGGTGGTGATTTACAGAAAAGGAGGACAAATATAAGCTAGCGGACAGCATCATAAATGATATTATAGCTAGGATAATAACCAAGAATGTGCATTATTCCCTCTCCTCAGACATGAAGAATAGATGCCGACTATGAACAGCTGAAATTTAGCATTATCTTATTTTGTAATCTTTCTTCCTTGCCTTCTTTAATTACTAAGTAATCAGAAAGTAGGCATCTAGATCTCGTAATTTTTTTCATGTTGTAATAGGTCTATTATATCATAATGTACCATTCATTTGTCAAAAAAAAAACTTTTGTTAAACCTTTTATATCTTTAAATGGAACTTCATATTGGTTAGCTTAAAAGTTTTGGTTATCCTCCCACCTTCATTGAGTGGATCAGGTCCTGCATTTCTACCCTCTCATTTAGCATCCTCCTCAACAGGTGCCCAACTCAACTGTTCAAAAGTTCTAGAGAAATTTGACAAAGGGATCCTCTATGCCCTTATCAATTTACATTGGCAGTAGTTCTTAACAAACCTTTTGTTCACTTTTTAACCTGGGACAATAATTTCATATTTCATCACAGATGTAAAAAGCTAAAAATTTGTCATCTTTCATTTACAAATGATGTCCTAGTATTCTATGGAGTTGATCCTTATTCCCTAGAACTAATGATGAAATTATTGAGCTTATTCTCTGATTTGTCAGGACTTAAAATGAATACGGATTAGAGCTGCATTTATGTCTCCTAAGATGTATCTGGTTTGGAGCAATTAAAAACCTTCTCAGGATTATCTATGAAAAAGGTGCCCTTCAGTTATTTAGGTATTCCTTTTACAACTAGGAAACCTACTTATCTTGATTACACCCCTCCTTTTGAAAAAATTCAAAGGTAGTATCTGTTGGACAGCAAAATATAGAACAGAGAAAAGAAACAAACGTATAGAGAGGCTGAACAATACTCTTTTTATTATCGGGTCTGCATTAACTATGAAATATGCCCATGTAAATATAGGCTTACAAAACCAATTTTTGATAAACTAAACTACTACTATTTAACTGAAACAATGACTCTAACTAATAACTCTAACTAGGACACTAACAATCCTAATTCAAGTTTATTATCTAACACCCTCTCTTAAACTTGTAATTCAACCTTTAACAACTCAAATACTAGCTCTCAGTCTGTAGAAATCTTCACATTTTAAAGCTTTGGTAAACATATCGGCAACTTGATCTTTAGATGTCACGTGCTTTAATTGAATCTCTTTGCTCCCAATGCATTCTCTTATAAAATGGTACTTGGTGTCTATATGTTTACTTCTATCATAAAAAACTAGATTTTTTTCCAAAGCAATAGCAAACTTATTATCAATAAAAATATCCGTAGCTCCATCTTGTTCAAATTTCAGCTCTTTCAATAACTTCCTCAACCAAATAGTATGACAAACACAGGAAGCAACTACAGCATACTCAGTTTAACAAGTTGAAAGAGTAACAATTAGTTGTTTTTTAGAACTCCTAGCAAACACCGAACTTCCCATAAAGAAAACAAAACCACTTGTACTTTTTCAATCATCAATGTCTCCTCCCTAATCACTGTCACTGAATGCAGATAATCTAAAATTATTTACAGCAGTATACAATAAGCCATACTCTAGTGTTCCTTTAACATATCGAAGAATTCTCTTTGCTACTTTCATGTGCTTCAAAGTTGGAGCTTCCATATAACGACTATTGACACCAACTCCATACAGGATATATGGTCTTGTACAAGTTAAAAATTGCAATCTTCCAACCAGTCTTCTAAATAAAGTTGGGTTTACCTTTTCTGCATTATCCAAATTAGAAAACTTGATTCCACATTCCATTAGCGTAGAAACTAAATTGATTCTATCCATTTTGAACTCCTTTAAAATCGCTTCAGCATAAATTTTCTGTGAGAGAAAAATCCCATCTTCACTTTGCTTCACTTCAATTCCAAGATAATAAGTCATAAGCTCCAAATCAGTCATCTCAAATTCTTCAGTCATTTTCTTCTTAAATTCTTCAAACATAGTAGGATTCCTACCTCTAAAGATCAAATCATCAACATATAAAAAAACATACATAGTTTCTCCATTCTTGTTCTCTTTGATAAATAAGGCATACTCATATGGACATTTTGAAAAACCATCCTTCTAAAAATAATCATCAATACAGGTATAACAAGCCCTTGGAGCTTGTTTAAGACTATATAAGGCTTTATTCAACTTCAACACCTTGTCTTCTTGTCCTTTAACGATGTAACCCAATGGTTGTTCCACAATGGTTGTTCCACATAAATCTTTTCCTCTAAAGTTCCATTCAAGAAGGCTGATTTTACATCCATCTGATAAATCTTCCATCTCTGTTAAGCTGCCAATGAAATAATTAGTCGAACGATTTCAAATCAAGCCACTAAAGCAAAGACTTCATCATAATCAATTCCAGCTTTTTGAGTGAATCCTTTTACAATAAGTCGAGCTTTGTACTTCTCTACTTCTCCTTTTGAATTTTTCTTCACTTTATAAATCCACTTTACTGTTACAAGTTGCTTCCTTTTTGGAAGACCTATCAATCGCCAAGTATCATTCTTTTTAATTGTTTTCATCTCTTCATCCATAACAAATCTCCATCTTTCGTCTTTGACAGCTTCTTCAAACGTCATTGGTTCCATATCTGCTAATAAACAAAACAGAGTATAATTATTGATTTCTTCTGTTACTTCATATATTTCTTCTAAACTCTGCATACGATGTGGCCTCTCATAGGAGCTTTGTGGAGACATAATTTTTTGAGTTGTTTGAATTTCACATGGAGGAGTTTGCGGTGTAACATCAATAACAACTTGATTCTAGGACTTATCTGCATCAAAAAATTTATCAAACAAAGGAAGAAATTCATAATTTTCATCCTGTGATACATTTTACTCTCATGAGCCTTCTTCATCAAACTCAATATCTCTACTAATGATTGTTTTTCCATTTTGAAGATCATAAAATTTATACGCATTTGAATTTTCAGCATAGCCAACAAATATAAACTTCTGACTCTTATCATCCAATTTGCTTCTTGTTTCATCAGGAACATACATATAGCCAATGCTTCCAAATTCTTTTAAGTGCGAAATACTTGGCCTTTTTCCACTCCAAGCTTTTTGTGGAGTTATTTGCATTAGACTCTTTGTGGGACTATGATTATTCAAATACAGCGTACATGTTACTGCTTCAGCCCAAAACTCCTTTGGCATCCTTTTACTTTTCAGCATACTACTAGCCAAATTAAGAATAGTTCTATTTTTACGCTCCACAATTCCATTTTGCTGAGGTGATCTAGGAACTGTAAAAGAATGTCGAATACCAAGATACTCACAGAATTGATTAAATTTATTTGACGTGAATTCACCTCCTCGATCAGTCTAAATTTCTTTAATTAGATAACCACTTTCAGTCTCAACTTAAGCTTTAAATTTCTTCAACACTTCAATTGCTTTAGATTTTTGCTTCAAAAAATAAACACAAGTCTTACGAGTATAATCATTAATAAACAATAAAAAGCACTTTTTCTTTCCATATGAACTTGGTGCGATATGACCATATATATCAGCGTACACCAATTTGAGTGGTTGTGTAGCTCGAAATAGAGACTCCTTTAGAAAACTCCTCCCAGACTGCTTACCATACATACAACCTTCATAAATTTGATTAGGATGGCTTATAAAAGGCAAATCATCTACCATCCTTTTCTTATACAATAGCTTCAATCCACTGAAATTCAAGTGGCCTAGCCTAAGATGCCACAACTATGACGAAGCATTTGTAGTAGCTTTTAAACATATGGGACTATCTTTATTGATCTTCAATATGAACATCTTGTTCTTCAACATTGGCACTTTTGTAATCAATCTTCCTTTTCCATTTTGCATGACCAATCCACTCTTTCTCATCTGTATTTCATAGCCTTTCTCTAAAAGTTGTCCAATACTCAATATATTTGTTTTCAAAGTAGGAACATAATAGAAATGAGATATAAATTGATGATTTCCATTCTTCAATTTAATCAAAATTTCTCCTTTACCTTTGATTGGAACTTTA
The DNA here is from genome assembly GCA_025629805.1 of Erythroxylum baracoense. NCBI lineage: Eukaryota > Viridiplantae > Streptophyta > Magnoliopsida > Malpighiales > Erythroxylaceae > Erythroxylum > Erythroxylum baracoense. Next base: position 20,112,675 of record JAOTAY010000005.1, read on the forward strand.
GTTTTATCACCAAAAGAAATATTGCCTTGAATAGATTCATCAAGACTACAAAATAAATCTTTATTACCAGTCATATGATTGTTGGCTCCTAAATCGAGATACCAAGACTCCTCACTCCTTTCTTTGTCACCATTGCATGTTAATAACAGGGTAGTTGCTTCATTATCATCTTCTTCAACCTCAACACAATTTGCGTTTTTCTTCTTCATTTGAATTCCATCTACATTCCACTGCATAGTGACCAAATCTTTCGCAATTGTAATATTGTATATTGGATTTTTGACCACAACCTTGTTGAAACGATCCACCTCTACCACGTCTTCTTGGATATTGTTACTGAAAATATGACTCTTAGTTATCATTTGAATTATTTCTACCTCCTCTGTCTCTTCCACGATTTCCAAGATTCCATCCTCAACCACGACCTCTGCCTCCTCATCCTCTACTATGTCCTTGATGTTGATTGTCTTCTTTTTTATTTAAATTCAACTTCGCCTATAACACTTAAGCATCCGATTCTTCTCTTTTCTTCAATCTCTCCTCATGGGCTTATAACGAACCCAAAAGGTGATCTATAGACATCGATTCCAAATCCTTTAACTCTTCAATGGCAATCACAATGTAGTCAAATTTTCAAATTAGTGACCGAAGAATTTTTTTAATCACTCGAACGTCTTCCATCGGCTCTCCATATCTCTTTAATTGATTCACAATAGTCAAGACTCTGCCAAAATACTCTTCTATGGAATCAGAATCCTTCATCTTGAGATTTTTATAGTCACATCTCAAAGTCTACAGGCGTACTTTAATTACTTTGTCTTTTCCTTTAAACAATTTTGTAAAATCTCCCATGCTTCTTTTACCGTAGTTATAGTAGACACCTTTTTGAACATATTTTCATCTAAGCACATATGAATAAGAGTGAGCACTTGCTAATCCTTCTTTCTGGCTTTCTGTAGCGCTTCCTTTTATGTTGTCGTTAATGCTTCTTCACATTACGGATGATTGTAGCCTTTTTCTATAATATCCCACACATCTTGTGATCCTAGCAATGATTTTATTCTAATACACCAACTGTCATAATTCTCCTTGTTAAGTTTCGAAAATTGAAACGGTAACATTCCATTCATCTTGGTTTTTATTATGGAGCACCTTCAAAATATAGCTTCAAAATTGTGAAGTGCCAGTTGTGGACGTTGGTGCCATCGGGCCTCTCCTCCACGATCCACCATTTGTTTCCCTCTTTGTACAAAAAGAAGCCTTTGTTGGTTTTGAAGTAGAGTCTTATATTTTGAAGTGCCAGTTGTGGACGTTGGTGTCGTCGGGCGTCTCTTCCATGATCTACCACTTGTCACTCTTTCCGTGTTGATTTTGAAGAAGAGTCTAGAATGTGCCTCTTTTAGGGTTTTTTGGACACCTCAACTCGATTCCCAACTTGTTAAAGCAACTTCTTAATTAATTAGCTTGAGATTTGGACTTTCTTGGAAGGAAGATATTAAGAGGAACTTTGTAGAAACTTTGATGAGAATGGAGACTGTAATTGAATAGCGATAAGAGTTCATAGGTTGGTGTTATATGTTCTGCACAAGAGGTGTTTGATAAAACGTCTCAAAGGGATGGAAGGTGAAAACTGATTTCTAGCTCTGATACCACTTTGATGGGCAGAAAAATACAAGCGAGGATAACAAAGACAGAGGTATAGTAGTAAACAAACTTCTTTATTCAGAGGTCCATCCTATCTATGAAGTATGCCCATATAAATATAGGCTTACAAAATCAATTTTTGATAAACTAAACTACTACTATTTAACTTAAACAATGACTCTAATTAATGACTCCAACTAGGGCTCTAATAATGATAATTCAAGTTTATTATCTAACATTGCAGAACCACTTATGGGGAGGAATTCACTGAAAAGATCTATATGTAAGAAATTAAAGGGTGGCAGTGGTAGATCAATGATTTGCATAAACGACGTTCCAATAATTGGGAAGACGGAGCTTGCATTTGAATTTGCTTGTAGGTACTCTCAATGATACAATATGGCTATGTGAGTTAGTGGTCGAGCTTTGTACTTTAGGCAGAACATACTAAATTTATCATTGAATTTGGGGTTAAATGTTAGTGCTCATGCTGAGAAGGAAAGACGAAGAAGTTGAAGCTTTGAAGAGTAAGAGTTTGAATCATCCAAGAGCGTTAAAATAGAGTTGTTCCGTGACAAGCCATATTTTCTCACAATTGACAAAATATGGAGAAATGGGGGCAAGGAAAGTGGCCTACATGATTTGATACTAGAGGCTCCCATGTGATTATCATAAGTAGACTATCCAAAATGATGAACATTGACATAGTGCAATTGCCATCATTGCCATTAACAATTGCAATGGTTTTAACTAGAGGGAGAAAGAGGAAGGAATACCCAAGAGAGGATTTATTCTTCATAAGCTCGACCAAAAATTGAAAAGGTTGAGTTTTGGTTTGTTGGTTGCAGGTTCACTTCTTTATGAGCTTGCAGTTACTCCATCAGCACTTTATGAAGCAGTGAATCAAATTCTACTATAAGAAGGCTCTCACTCCTACTTACATACAGGTGTAACAGAAGAGCATTACTATAAAATTAACCCCTTTTTTGATGAAGCTTCTATGCTTTTGTCTTATTATATTGCAATAAACCAGTAGGACAAAGAACCTTATTGCCTCAGGAATGGTTCGTGTTGGTGGTTGGTTCACAGTAGCAAAGAACATGCATGTAGTTGGAAATAGATTTCAAAAATGGACCAAATGTTTGAGCCTCTCCTTCGCTTGATGCTTTGGTTGTGCACTAATTAACGTCCTAAGGTGAAGAAGATTCAGGTCTTCTCTTAGTTAAACTAGGATTAGCACGAAGAGCAAACGAGGGCCTTGGCTGTTGGATTCAATTCCACCCAATGGCTCAATCTTTTACGAGAAGAAAAGCAGGTTTATTAGCATAGTGATCTACAAGAAACAATCTATATAAGGCAACCTCTGGGGTTTGTAGCTCAGGGGAAGTATGAGAAAGTGTGCCTATTGAAGAAATCTTTATATGGTTTAAAAAAATCTTCTAAAGCATGGTTTGAACGGTTTAGTTTAGTTGTAAAGAAATTTGGTCTCAGGTAGTGAGGAGTAGACCATTTGATGTTCTATTCTCAAGATTTGGTAAAATTCTATTGATAATATATGTTATTGATATTGTTATTACTGGTGATGATTAAAATGGATTCATAGATTGAAGGAGTTCCAGCAACAATAATTCCAAACAAAATATCTTGGTTTATTGAAGTATTTTTTGGGAATTGAATTGTAAAATCTAAAAATGGTATTTGTCTCTTCCAATACAAGTATGTTCTTGATCTCCTAGAAGAAGCTGGCTTGTTGAGATGAAAGCCAATGGATTCTCTAATGAACATCAAACTTGATGCAAACCAGGGAGAATTTTTTGAAAGATCTAAGAAATTATAGGAGACTTATTGGGAAATTAAACTATCTTACAATTACTAAGCCTGACATTTCATTCAATACAAGTGTGGTGAGTTAATTTATGCAATCCACTCAGACCAGCCACTGGAATGCAGCTACTTTATTCTTGAAATGCTTAAAGTATAATCCTAGCAAAGGACTCTTATATAAGAACCATAGGCATTGTTCAGTTCAAGCCTATAGTGTGCTAATTGGGTTGGTTATAGGACTAATTGATGATCAACTAAAAGGGTATTGCATGTTTATTGGTAGCAATATGATTTCATATAAAAGTAAAAAGCAAATAGTGGTTTCTTGTTCAAGTGCCGAATCAGAATATAAAGCCATGATATATAACCCAAGAACTTGTCTAGGTAAAACATATGTTGCACAAAGTTGGATTTCAACAAACTAAAAATATAGAGCTAATGTGTGATAATCGAGCAACCATTTATATTGTTTCTATTCTAGTTTTTCAAGAAAGAACAAAGAATATTGAGGTAGTTTGTCACTTTGTCAGAGAGAAGGTGCAACAATATGTGATAAAACCCATTCATGTGAAGCCAGAGGACTAGTTAGCTAATCTATTCACTAAGTCTTTGGTTGGAAGATATGTATCACAACTGTGTAACATGCTTGATGCTTATGATATATATGCTCCAACTTGAGGGGGACTGTTAAAGATTATGATTTGATTAAAAGTATTTTTAAAGATTATGATTATGATTTGATTCAGAGGATTTTTAAGGATTATAATTGCAACTTACCTTATATGAATAAGATAATCTAGTATATAAAGAGAGTGGGTGTTGCTGATCTCTATAAGGTGTCACCATCCCTCTTCTCAATTTCTCATTTATAACATAGGAAAATGATAAGGAAAAGCATCCAACATTAGAATAAGGTAAGAATTACGATTCATGCTTTATTGTGATTTATGCGTTAATCATTTTATATAATTTAAGTGATATTGAATTTCAAAAAATCACATGCAAAGGTTCATTATTATTCTACTATGCACGGGATCAGATCTTGTCCCAATTTTCCAAAATAGTATCAAAGTGACTATTCTATAATTTGATAAATTTACTTAATTGATATTTATTTGATAAAATTAAATTTTAAAACTGTCAATTAGGTTTAATTTTCTAAAAATTAAAAACAATTACTTTGTTTTGAGTTTTCTAAAACAACGCCTCCCACATTTTTGCTTGAGCCTTTTAGAACACGATTAACACGCCTCACATGTGTTATGCTCCTTTTTTGTAATTATTCTGAATATTTTGTCTCTAATATGTTGCCTCTAATATGTTCATTGTTTCTTGAAACAGAATATGCCTCTCGACATATTTCATGCATATGAAAACTTAAAGTTGCATGTCCCTTAGCTACGTTGTTGATTTTGGGCTTGTGTGTGCATTGTTTCTGGATTTGGGTTCTGTTTATATGCATGTCCCATTATAGCATAATTTAGTTTATGTATGTATGTTTGTGTTTTGTTATTTAGCTGAGTAATGGGTCTTCACCAACAGCGGTGCAAGCCACTAGTGAAGCTACTTCTAGAACCACCGTAGAGTGACGCTGCTTCTGATGATAAAGACGATGACTATCTCGCCACCGGTGAATGGTGAAATCGCCTAAAAAGTGATTGAGCAATCGTCTAGAAGAGAAGCAAGACGTCTAGAAGACGAAAAGTATGGAGCGATTGGGAGGAACTCCAACAAAAGAAGCACGGTGGTGGGAGGCAGTGCCGGAATGCAGAGAAAACCTTGTATCCAAAACATAAGGACCAGGCCTTTGTGGACAGACGATGCTGGCAAGCGTGCACTAAAAATGCTCTAACGCGTGTAGTATACGTGTCAGTAGTTCCCACACATTTTTCATTTTTTATATGTTTCTAAACCTTATTTTTAATTAAATTAATTTAATTGAGATTAAATTGACTGAAAGTCCTAATAAATTTGAAAAATTATTTTTCTAAATGTTTGAAAAATATTTTCAAAGGATTTTTTATTAGAAATATTTTATAATTTAATTTAAATTTTCAAAGAGTTGAATTATTGAATTAAATTAGTTATTAAATCAATAATTAGAATAAATTAAAGGTTTAAAATAATTATTTTTCATAATTAGATTATGTTAGATAAGTTAATGTAATAAGATTATATTAATTAAGATAAGATCTTAATTTCAAAATTAAAGTATTATTTTCTTAGTTTGATTAAGATTAATAATTATATTGATTCCTAATTAAAATTTAGAAGAGTTATTTCTAGGAAAAAATTAATTTTATTTCAATAGATTGAAATTAATTAATTAGACTCTTTAAAGTTGAGAAAAATATTTTCTTAAGTAATTAAGAAAGGTGTTTCTTAATTAAAATTATTTATTTCAATTTGATTGAAGTAAATTAAATAATTTTATTTATTTAGAGAATTAATATTCTATTCATAAAGAAATCCTTTCTTTATTTATGAATTCTTTTTAATTTGTTAGAAAAGTTTTTTTCTCGGTTAAATTTGAAAAGATGTTTACATTTATTAATTTAAGAAAAATGAGCTTTAAATAATAATATAAAGGACTTTCTTAATTGATTTTAATTTTTCATTTAATTTTAAAGAAGTTTTTTAATATTAGAAAATATTTTTATTAATAAAAAATAATTTCTGATTAGATTAGAAATTGTTTTCTATTGGATTAGAATGTCTTCTTAAATTTTGAAAAATGAGTTTTTTAAAATTATAATGAATAAGAAGCATAGTTTATTGAAAATTGTTTTCATTTAATTTTACAAAAGGAGCCAATATAGTTCGAAATAGTTTCCAAATGAGTTCGAAAATTGCTTTCAAATCAAATTAAATTTCTATATAGAATATGAATTTAATTTATTTAGGAATCAATAGGTTCAATCTAATTTGATTATCCTAGGAGTTGTAAATGTTATTTTAGATTATAAAAATCAATAACTAGAATCAAATGAAGTTTGATATTTCATGCTTGTAATTTGATTATATTGGCATGAGAAATTGTATGCTTTATTTATAAGTTTGATATATATTTGATGTATGTTAAATTACATATTTTATGTATGTGATATTATTACATATAATTTGTGTTTGATAAGACTATTTGAAATTAAATCCCTTATTAAAATAATAAGTACACTTTTAGAATGTGATTATTGCCTTCCATTATTTAAGAATAAAACCAAAGTTTGCTATTGTAATTGTTAAGTGATTCAAGGTCCTTTTTACTCAAATATATTTCGACTTAAATTAATGGGTCATATTTAACTAAATTTATGTAATTTGGATGAGTGACTCATGATCGTATAAATTTAAATGAAAGGTAAGGAATAACATGTAAGATATGTTTGGGCAAGAGTTTTCAGCTAATAGATCTAGGAGTCACGTGAGATGTGAATGTTAAGGATGTTATTTACCTAATTTAAGTTTAGTTGGGTTGTTGAGTGGCTAAGATCAACTAAATTTAAATATACTCCTAACCAACTAGAGAGATTAGGGTAATCTTTTTGAATAGTAGTAAGAGTATTATTTCGAATAAAATAGTAAGAGTAACCAAATATATGATTAAAGTCCTAATCTTACTTAGTAGTCATGACATATAACTAATACTTGCTTTTTGTACATTTATATTTTATTATAAGTAGAAATTACCTTTGTTTATTATATTTAATACTAAGCTAGATAGAAATAACATAATATTTCAAGACAGGAGTCTGCCTATGGAAGAATTCTATAAACAACTTATATAACACATCTAGCTACAGATCAACATATAAAAGCAAAGATTTCAGGATGAGCAATACCTTCTTTCCTTTAGGAATATCTAGTTTTCTATTCTTTAAAGTCCTAAGTTGTAATCCTTAATGGTCACTGAATACTAGTGGCCTTAGCATTGTATTTTGGATGTACATGATAGACATAAATTATACTATGTTTTCTTAGATTTTTAAGTGTATTTTTAAGTATATATTAGATGATTATCATGTGTATAGGCTTAAAATTATGTTAATTTTAGTGTTTGTATGTATTCTAAGTGTGTGTTTGTTTTAGAGCAAGAATCAGATCTTAATTTTTTGTTTCCAGAGGTGTTTGATGTGTTTGTTAATTTTCGAAACCAGGAAATTGAAGAATGAAGAAGATATAGGCTAAATGGAGTAGGTCACGATCGTGACTCCCTTATCACGATCGTGACTCCTCGTGACAGAAACAAATTTCGATAAACACGAGGTGTTTTTTATATATTTTAGGGTTTGGAGATATTTTAAAAACAACGCTAGGACCTTAGATTACTATTTAAGAACATGAAAGGCATAAAAAAAACATAGCAATCATTGAATTAAAGTGGATCAAGATGGGAGATAAAGAACAACATCAGGGAATTCCAACTTTCCAGATCAAGGAGCAAATATAGTTTTCATTATTTTTCCCTTGCTTCTTTCATTATTATTGATGTGTAATTGGATTTCTAAGATTTTTATTATGGTTATGAGTTTCTAAATTCCAGATTAGGGTTTATTCTGAATTTATTTTGTGACTTTGATTTATATTGATTCAATACAAAATTTTGTTGTTATGATAATTGTGCATGCTCATACTATGACAATAAATCGAGAGAGTGAGTCAAAAGTATTCAGATTAGGTTATACAATAAAAGTTGGTGATTTAATAAGTCATATAATTATCAAATTGACGATCATTCCAAGAGAGATCTTGTATGAGAACTTAATTATCCAATGGATAACTGCAGATCTAATTGAAAACATTAGGAAGTTTTGTGAATCGAGAGGTTGCAAAATTTGGAAATTTCGATTCAATTAGTGTTAATTGATTAGGTATTGAGAGAGCATAATAAATACCTTAAGAAATCTATGATCAACACATAATTGGATAAATAACAGATAGGAAACAAAATAAAGGAAGAATAAATCCTAAGCATTCATCCTGGATCAAACCTTAAATTAATTGGTAGCTTACTTCTTATTTGATTTAATTGCTTTGTTTTATTATTCTATTTCAATTTCTATTATTTATTTTTATTAAAATCATTTTTTTTGTTACCTTAGACAAAGTTAGGTTCAAATTGTTAGCTATTGCATAATCGTCGTGGGAACCATACCTTTTAGTACTACAAGAAACAATTCGTATACTTATGGGTATTGAGATTTTTATTAAATATAAAACTTGCTTAACATTGTTGTGGATTTTAGTATTAGGACGATTTGAATTCCTTTGATTTACAAAATTGTTACCCTTTCTTATGATTAAAGTACTCAAAAAAAAGAAAGAAATTTTGGAGGCAACGTAGAAGACATATCAATCAAGACATCACAAGGAAAAAAATGAGGAATTCGAAGAGTTAAAATCCAAGAAGAGATAAAAAGGACGATGGTGGAGGAAATACATTATGGAGAGCAAAAGATACTTACGAGGCCAGGTTCAACACCTATCATCTAGGAATTACACAACTACCAGTGCAAGTAACATACGATCTGTTAAAAGAGAGGGCAAGTAATAGCTATCTTTGGACATCGAAATGAAGTGGACAACAGTCAACCTTCCTAGATCTAGAAGGAATGATTGTTGTCGATTTAGTGACAACATTGCAAGCTAAGATCGATAAACTCACTAAGCAATTGAATAGATTAACAACTACCTCTTTCTCTCCATTCAAAGCAATTCAGCATGAATGTGACCTATGCGAACAAGAGACCCATATTACAGCTAATTACTTCCTAGAGGAAAACAACAATATACAATAATTCAACTTCATGGGAGCACAAGTTGGACGAGGAGGTACTGATCTTTACTAGAATATGTATAATATTGGTTGGCAGAACCACCCAAGTTTCTTTTGGTCTAATAATATGAGGACTAAAATGGAGACTCAAGGCCTATTGAAACTTCAACAAGACAAATCTAATTCATTAGAATCAAAATTGGACAAGCTCATGAGTATAGAAGGAAAATTTAAGCAAGTAGTGGAAGATCATACCTCTTCTATTCACAACCTAGAGGTTCAAATGGGCCAGCTTGTCAATAAATTCTATATAAGAGTATGGGAAGCCTTCCGAGTAATATGGAAGTAAATCCAAGAGATCAATTTAAGGCTATCACTTGTAGGAGTGGGAAAGAGCTAGAAGAACAAGTGAAAATAAAAACTAAACCCCACCTTGTAAAAGACCAAGAGAAGACGAAAATGGATGAAGTGAAGAATAAGGACCCCACCTATATTCCTCCTCCGCCTTACACACCAAAAATACCATTCCCATAGAGAATTTTGAAGAACAAATTATATACATAATTGTAACGTTCATAAAAAAGAAAAAGAAATTGCAAATTACATTGCCCTCTGTGGAAGCTTTGAAGAGCACACCCACGTATGCAAAGTTTCTCAAAGATATATTATCAAATAAGCAGCCTTGGGATAAAAATCAAATGGTAGCCATAATGGAAAGTTGCAGCTCCTTAATTACCAACCATTTACCCTCACAGTTGACAGATCCAGGGGGTTTTACCACTGTTATGAGTACCGTTCTGTACCGGCCAGAAAACGGAACGGTGCCGACCCTTTGGGTACCGGGTGTAAATACCGGTCGGTACCTATAATACCGGTCAACACCGGCCGGTACTGAAAATTTTCAAAAGTTTAGGGACTTTTCTGCAAAATTTTCAAATTTTTTTTTAAAAATCTCCCTGGTTAGTACCTATAATACCTGTCAACACCGGCCGGTACCGAAAATTTTCAAAAGTTTAGGGACTTTTCTGCAAAATTTTCAAATTTTTTTAAAAAAATCTCCCTCCTCTCTCACCCCCTCTTCCCTCTCTTTTTTTCAAAGTTTTTATAATTAATTATTAGTTAAACT
>JAOTAY010000005.1:20123141-20142904 GCA_025629805.1 Erythroxylum baracoense
TGAAATATCTGAAAATTATTGTTATTTCATTTTAATTGTGATTATTATTTATTATTATGATTTTTGGAGTCAGGTTTAAAAATATACAGTACAACTGTACAATATGATAATGGACTATTTTGCAAATTTTAAAAAATTTCAGGGACTATTTTATAAATTTAAAAAATTATCCGAAACGATACTCGGTATTGACCGGTACCGGTATAGTACCATACCAATGCCCAATCCGGTAACAAGTCCGGTATGGTATTCGCAACATTGGGTTTTACTATACCCAATGTGGTTGGTAAATTAGAGCTATCTAAATACTTATGTGATTTATACATTGATATATGCTTAATTGATTATACATTTATTCTATAACACTTAGTGATTAATGATATGATATGCTTAAGACATTCACTTTAGTTCATATTTGGTTTTAGATACAATTCGAAAGCAAAAGAGCTAAAGTGAGTCAAAAGCTCAATATTTGAGCCACTTTTCGGAGATTCACAATTATTTGTCTTCATAGAGTAAGAATAAGAAGGATTAGAGCAAGAGGAGACACGAAAATGCATGAAGATAATGAGTATATGTTGAAAACATCAAGATGAAGAGTGCTGGAAATGACTCACAACCATGACATAAAATCATGGACGTGAGCATGTTAGTCACACCAATGACTTATTTGTCATGGGTGTGAAAAATTAGTCATAGGCATGACACCACCATGTACGCCTGACACCACAAAGCATACCCGTGAAAAGCTGCCAGCTCACCCCAAAACCTAGTTTTGAGTATAAATACATCGTTTTGATGGCAAAAATGTTATGAATGGTTGGAAGAAATGACTTAGGGGTTTGAGAGAAAAATTGATGAGGGCTAAGCTTCCTAATGCTAGTTCGAAAGTGATATCAGCGTTGAAGAACTCGGTTAAACATTTCTTTCATTTTTTGTTGTTCTTTCTCTCTTAGGGATTGATTATGTTATCCTATGATTATAGATTTGGGTTTTCATGTATTAATGATCTTTATTCTCATTCTCATTAGATTGTTTATGTCTGAACCCTTTATTGACATTTTGAACACAATCTATAATTGTTGTGTTTGAATATTGCTAGAATATTCAATATAATCTGTAATTGTTATGTTGAGATTCATTTTTAATATCTAATGGTTTTAGATCATTAGGGATACAATCTATAATTATTGTGCTTCCGATTGGTGTTGAATCATTAGGGATAACATAACCTAGTTTAAATGACCGGAGCTTGTGTGGTTGTAGCTTTGATTAATCTATTTTCCTAATTCGTAATGCGACTTTCTAATTAAATCTAGAGAATTTATCCTAGGTCTTTTGATAGCTAGGTTTAATTAAAGAGTGTCTCTTAATTAAACATGACCTAAAGAAAAATCGGGTTAATAAAAAGGTGTGAGAATAGTTGCTAGGAGGTATGAGAATAACCACTCAATGAAATATGTTTAATTATGTGTAGGTCGAGATTGAACTAATGATCGGGTCCCTAATGTATTCATCAATTTTAGAATTTTTTCTTCAACTTGTTTTCGTTAGCTTAATTTTACTTTATTTTGTTATTCAAAAGCAAACAAAACACCCCAACATAAACGCCAATTCTTTTTATAATAAAAGCTAACCGAACACTCTCTATGGGATCAACTTAGACTCACCACTGCTATAGTTGTAGGTCTAATTATTTTGAGTAGTGTTACAACACGCTACATCAGGCACAAGTATTAATCTTATGCTTTTATCAATCTTCAGGAAATTGGGGCTAAGAGATGTGAAGCTAAGCTCTATATTTATTTAGTTGGTGGATCAATCAATAAAGAAACCGTTTAGCTTGGTGGAAGATGTGCCTATAAAATTGGACAAGTTTATAATTCCTATAGATTTCGTTGTGCTGGACTTTGAAGAGTATCAAAATTGTCCGCTAATTTGTGGTATACCATTTTTGAACACTGGAAGAACTTTGATAGATGTACATAATGACAACCTCATCCTTTGGATTGGTGATGAATAAGTGAAATTCAACATGAATAAGGTATTGAAGGATCCGAAGAAGGGCAACTTGTTCATAAGAATTGATGTATTTGACTCTTTCAAGGAAGAAGATGAGATTTAAGAACAAAAGATAGAGGACATAGAGGTTGAAGAAGATACGAAAGTCTCTGTTCATGAAGCGGATAAAGAAAACAGGACAAAGGTGAATGAGGAAAAAGAAGAGCAGTTTACCCTCCCATAATACAAATTGTTGGAGTCCTTTGACGATTCAAGAAGTTTCATCATTTCCTAATTTATTGATAGTTTGTTATGGAAAAGGACATTAGTGAATTTACTTAGATTGTTTAATTTGATTAATTATGTCCTTTTGATTATCTTGCAATTTGTAGCTTATTTACAAGCTACCAAACTAAAATTGAGTGGAGGCAAGCCACTCATAATATGACCTGGTTGAGTGTAAAAATAAAATGCACTTCAAGTTAATAACGTTAACCAAGTGCTACTTAGGAGGCAACCGAAGACTTAGGATTTTTTATTTTTATTTTTTATTTTCATTTTATTTTGTTGTTATTTTGTTATTTTTTATTTTTTGTGTTTATTTTATAGGGAATTGGGTTACTGGAATTTATGACATGAAGTGTCTTTAAATTTTATCGCACATGTCAACACCACCTCAATTACTGTAAGTATTCTTGCTCTAATTTTTTCTTTGTTGTCATTTTTTTAATTTGTATTATTTAGTTTCTCAAATTAAGGGCAATGTGTTGTTTAAGTGTTAGGAGGTTTGTGCATTTTCATAGCATATGTGTATGAATTTTGCATTTGTATCAATTGTGTGTGAATTTTACAATTTTACAATTTTTTATTAGGTTTGCATTGCATAATGTGTGCATTGTGTGAATGTGTCAATGGCAAGAATTGAATGGAATTAGTTTACTTTTAAACATGATCATTTAAATTGTAAAGGTATATTGACTTATGAATTTTGTGTTTTAAGTTTTTTTGGGATGAATATGCATGTTAATTAGGATATGAAACTTACTCTTTCACTTTATGACTTTTGATTTTATACATTTATAATTATATTCAATTGAATTGGTTAGCATTATTAGTACATTTCCATAAGAGTGATTGAATAAAAAGAAACGAGATAGGCTAAAGAAAAAAAACAAAAAATTTATTAAATAAATAACTATTCCATTGGCCCTTTTTAAGAAAGTGGGTTAAGAATAAAGCTGGTAGCCCGCTGACAGCTATAATATAGCTGAGTAACTGGGGGCATTCACAATAAAATGTTTGTCTTCACGTCAAAAGGCTAGAATGACACTCCAACTAAGTTAAATAAAAAAAACGTGATCTAGTTGAGTAATCGATAGACATTCATGACAAGCTGTTTTCCTTCACGTGAAAAGATTAGATTATTGTTAAAGAAAATCTAAAAAAAGTATTAAAATAAATAATCCTACTGATCTTTTAAAAATAACAAGAATTTTCATGAAAGATTACATAGTGATAGTTTACCTTCGTAATTGATTAATAGTCATAAATGTATGCTTACAGGTGTCGTAGGTGTATGAATAGGATGTTAATATTTTAATTGATATATATATTGAAATCAAATCACTTAAACATCAAAGGAATAAGTTATTTTGTTGGCACATTTTGAATGATTGATGTTTGAGGTTAACTTAACTCCATAAAGTTTGATGTCATTATCTCATTATTGCAAGTTGCATGAATGTATTCTTATATGTTTATGTTTGGTTATTTGAGTTTATGTTTTTGGTTTTTGCTTGAGGACAAGCAAAGGTTTAAGTGTGGGGATGTTGATAGGTGTAAATTATACTATGTTTTCTTAAATGTTTATATGTATTTTTAAGTATAAATTAGATGATTATCATATGTATCGATTTAGAATTATGTTAACGTTGTTTAGAGTAAGAATTGGATTTTAATTTTGTGTTTCAAGAGGTGTTTGATGCATTTGTTAGTGATGCAAACCAGGAAATTAAAGAATGAAGAATATAGAGGCTGAATGAAGAAGGCCATGATCCTGACTCCCATTTCATGATTATGACAGGAAGGAATTTCTAGAAGCACAATCGTGACACCCATGTCACAATCGTGACAGCATTTTCCAGGTGCGACCTTTTTTGTATCTTTTAGAGTTTGGGAGTATTTTTAGAATCAAATGAAGTAGGGAATTACAAAACCCTAGGACCCTAGAATACTATTTAAGAATATGAAAGACAAAAAAAACACATTAGCCATTGAATTAAAGCGAATCAAAGTGGGAGATCAAGAGTAGCATCAGGAAATTCCAGCTTTCCAGATTAAGGAGAAAATAGAGTTTTCATTCTTTTTCCCTTGTTTCTGTCATTATTACTAATGTGTAATTGGATTTACAGATTTTTATTATGTTCATGATTTTCTAAATTCTAGATTAGGGTTTATTTTGAATTTATTTTGTGACTTTGATCTTTATTAATTCAATACAAAATGTTGGTGTTGTGATAATTGTGTATGCTCATACTTTGACAATAAATCAAGAAAGTGAGTCAAAAGTAATCAGATTAGGTTGTGTAACAAGAGTTGGAGATTTAATAAGTCATGCAATTATCAAATTGACAATCTTTTGAAGAGTGATCTAGTGTGAGAACTTGATTATCTAATAGATAACTTCAAATCTAATTGAAAACGTTAGGAAGGTTTATGAATTGAGAGGTTACAAAATTAGGAAAGTTTGGATTCAATTAGGGTTAATTGAATAGGTCTTAAGAGAGAGTAATCAATCCCTTAGGAAATCTAGGATCAACACATAATTGGATCAATAACAGTTAAGGAAACAAAATGAAGGAAGAATAAGTCCTAAGCTTTCATCCTTGATCAAACCCTAAATTAATTGGCAGCTCACTTCTTATGTGATTTAATTGCTTTGTTTTATTATTCTATTTCAATTTCTGTTACTTATTTTTATTAAAATCAATTTCTTGTTACTTAGACAAAGTAAGGTTCAAATTTTTAACAATTGCATAATCCTCATGGGAGCGATACCTTTCGATATACAATATACGATCTGTATACTTATAGGTATTGAGAGTTTTATTAGATATAAAAATTACTCAACAGCATATGTGGTTGCCTTTTAAGGCTTAATACAATTATTCTTTTTCAAAAAAAAATTAAGTCAGATAGAGCATTTGTATGTCCATTATGTAAGTTTGTTATTAATTCCTACTAAGGTTTTGAGGTTAAAGCTCTAGAGATATATCAAAATCATATAGATGAAAAAATTTATTGACATTATGAGTTAAATAATTTCTTATAAACTTTGATCATAACATGAAAGATCTATATCAACACTATGATGTCAAGATACAAGACATTGCATAGAGTAAAGTTGAAAGGTATAATATATTGATGAAATTGTTTCATTCAATTAAACCTAATAAAAGCATAAATATAAATCACAATAAAAGACATTTGCTATAATATGATAGTAGTTGTCATCAAAATAAAAATGTTTGTATGACTTTTCTTGCCTATATTTGATATGATAGAGATTTTATGCATTTATAGTTCATGCTTAAGAGTCTTTGATACTGAATTTAGATTCAACATTACTATAATGTTCAAGACATGATAAGAAATAGATTGTAGAGTAAAAGTAGTTTATCTAAGTTTATATGAATAGTTTGTATATATTGGATCAAAAGAGACTTGTTCTTAACATAAGTAGTAAGAATAAAAAGTTAAACAATTAAGACTATCTTTTTATGCCATGTTGGTTAGATCAATCTAATGAGAATTACAATGCTACATACAAAGATATATGTATCCTTTTATTTATAAATCATTTAAAAAATCAAACTTTGGTAAAAGGATGTTAATAATATTGAATTGTTAAATCAATACAAGAGATTTGTTAGATGGAATAAAATTCATAAATGATGATTCTTATATTTTATTAGAAGTACTAATGACTTTATATGATGTAGTCATATATATATTAATGAAATATAGATTCAAAATTTTGAAAAGTTTAAATTATTAAATCTAAATAGAAATTAAGCATTGAGAATGCCAGAGCATTTTGAAAAGATCGATATGGTGAAATTTGAATTTTTTGATTATTTATAAGGAATTAGATTCTTTGGTGAAAACCTTCATAATAAAATTCCATAAGAGTATGAATTTATTTAAAGAGGAAAATAAAATATGAGATATTATATGTTGCAATATTTATTTCTTCTATAGCTATTTCTAATATTATAACTTACTTTCAATAGTTCCAATTAAATGAATTAGGAAGATTTCATGTTAGATACTAAACACTAAAAGTTTGAAAGAACCAATGTTAATGATTTAAGGAAGTATATATCATCTACTAAGTTTAGATCTAAATTAGATAATAAAAGGTTATAAGATATTCCAAAGGTTGGATATAATCTTACAAACCTATTGAACAAATTGTTTATCATAATGTATACTTATAGGAGAATGGTTCCTAAGATAAGCAGTGAGAATAAGATGAAATTTAAAAAGTTCAAATTTCATGATAATGCATTTGATTGGAACTAGTACCTCTATTATATTTGATGCATAGTTGAATAGATAAAAGACATTGAAAGATTCACTTTTATTATAAATTCAAAATTTTTATTTTGAAGATGATTGCGAATCTATCATATATGTAAGAAGGTTAATGGAAGTATGATTTTCCTCTTCAGTGGGAGTATGTAGAGACATATCACTCATAGAGAACAATAATTTATATTTTCAATTGTTGAAAAGATAATTATCTAAGAAAAATTCATATTGGATATGAAAAGATAATAAAAAATTATGGGAATTAGATCTATAGAGATAGATGCGAAAATTGTTCCCCTATTCCAGTCCAAGTATATAAATGTACTAAAGGTGTTTAGTATTTGAGATATCTAATATTTTTGAAATATTAATGATATTTATTATTTTATTTATGAGTTGATATTTGAATTCAAGTTCATAAGGATATTAACTTTAGAAGCAAAAATCCTAATTAAGCTATATGTTACTTGGAACACTATTATTGTAAGATTGAAAAAGTTCCAATTTAGAATTAATTGCTAATGACGCCAAAATACATTTTTCATTTAGTGAAATTATTATTGGATCAAAGAGATATTTAATAAACTTGGTATAGTTCCTTACATTGTTTAAGATAGCAATTTACTGTAAAACGTAAGAGTCATGGGGCATGTAAAAGGAGTTAAGGTCTCATCAAAGATATAAGAATATATTTAGGAAGTTTTTCTTAATTATGATGATAATTAAGATGAAAATTGTAAGATTTAATCAATTACTCACTATAGAGAATCTTGTAGAATTCTCCCACTAAACTACTGTCCCAGTAGTAGCATAATTATCATATAGTGATACGGTCTTAAATACTTAAACGATTGCTTAGTTTAAGTAGAGATTGTTAGTTTACGCCTTACAATTAATTGATTGATTGTAGTTTAGTAATATAATTTTTTATAAGCATTATTTATCTTATACATATTTAGATATATATGACAAATTTTATGGGATAAATGTACACTGCAAATAAAATTATGATGAAATTATAATTATAGATTCATATTACATTAATGTATTATTCATTATTCTATTAAGACTAGATATTAATTGAGCCTAAAAAGACTAGCAGAAATTATATTTTTTCTTATGAAGGAAGTGGTTGATCTTATAAACTTGAGTACGAACATACTTAAACAAATGTATGGTACTTGTTAGAAATCAAGTTCACTATACTAATTTCATATAATAGTTTCATTTGGAATATTACTTGTATTTCTATAGAAATTCTCATTGTGATAGTTAAAGATATGATCCTTTGACTTGAGGTCTCCAAAGTTATCTCAGACAACAATGCTTTGATACTACTTATGACCTATTATTGTCAAGGATAGTTCAGTCAGTAGTCATTGGATAAAGTATGAACTACATAGAGATAATTGAGTGATCAATATAGAATTCATCACCCTAAAGTGACTAAGGAGAATGTTCTATTGTTCTCAGTTAGTATTGATTCGAAAAATCCTTGGCCAAGGTGGTATGATGCTTTGTAAATAGTTTACAAAATGCCATTAATTAAATCAATTACTAATGGTGGAGAATTAATATGATTAGATCCGAATAGAGTAGACATTAATTCTATGCTCTATGTCTTATTGAAACATTTTATAATGAAAGTGTTGAATTATATGAAAAAGTTAGTCAAAACTACTTTATCATTCTTAAATATTTAGGTGGTCATGATATGTTGCTAATCTTGATCTGTGGATATAAATTGATTAGTTAGATAATTAAAGATAAATTAAAAGAGTTTAATTTATCTAATCCTAAATCTAATTTAGTATTTTAATTTATATCCATTGCTAACATAGGAACCTAATGGGTCATACATAAATGTAAGTGAAAGAGAAAAATGTTTAAATCAAGTCAGACTTAATTGTAAAGTTTGAGAAACTTTATGATTAAATATATGATATTTAATAAATAAGGATTAGTATGAGATATTATATTTTATTTGGACATAATTGGTATTTAATTAGAATTAATCGTAATTGTAATTAAAGTTTAATTAAAATTAGAATTTTATTTCAATTGAATTACTAAAATATCTAGAATCTATTATAAATAGGCTTAGATTCTAAGAGATCTAACACTCCTTGCCTAGAGAGGGTTGTATAGTTTGCTTAATATATTTGATGGATACCATTAGAGGCTTGACACTTGTATGGCTATGGTGGTTGAGATGAATCAATTTTAGAAACGATTAAAGGGAAATGATAAGAAAAAAGATCAAGCTTTATAGTAAGGTATGACTTATGACTCATGCTTTATTAAAATTTATTTGTTAATTATTTTATAAAATTTAAGTGATATTGAATTTTAGGAAATCAAACAAAAAGTTCCATTATTTTTCTACTTTATGGGCATTGACTTTTCTAGTTTTTGGTTTCAAATTAAATCCCCCATTTTTGGAGTTATGGGCACTTGATGTGGATTTGAATATAAATAAGACACCAATCCCTTTATCCATTAAAGCATTCACTGATTTCTCAAGATGTAATTTATTCTTAAGGTTTCACAAGGTATGTTCTATTGTGCTAAAGGAAGTAGAGAAGTCTTTTATATCACAAATAAAAGATTGGTTCTATGAGATGCTTTATTGGAGGCTAAGGTATGCTCCATCATTCAAGATGGAAATTAGTTAAACAATTTCGAAGGTTTCTCCTACCTTATTAAACTTTATCCTTTATAAAATCCTAACCATTTGGATGAGGATAAATTAGTATGGATGAGGGGTAACTCATATAGGTTTGTCAATGCTTCTTACTTTCAAATCTTCTAGTTTCATTTATCAAAGGTAACATGGTTTAAATTAATCAAGAGCAATACACTTATCCCTAAATTCAGATGGTTAACGGATAAGCAAATGATTAATACTAAAGATTAATGCTTTGGTCACATTGATTCATTATGCCTGTTGTTTAAATTAAGTTATGAAACCATCAATCATCTATACTTCCTATATAGCTACTCCCAAAATATATGGTTTAGAATTCAGCATATGATGTAGGTATATCGTGGCACAAGGTAAAGGATAAGAATACTCGATTAGGCCATGAAAACAACTTGTGACTTGAAGCAAGATGGTATCATTTTCTAAACAACATTCATCTATTACATACACTCTATCTAGAGGGAAAGAAATATCAGGCTCTATAAAGTTATTGATTTGGATAAGAACACTCTAACTGATGGACCAATTTGTTGAATAGGGTAAACCATTATGGCTCATGGAGTTATTTCTAAAGCTAGTTTAAGAATGAATAACATATGGAATTTATGAAATCGTCTTTCTTGTATACTAGTTTCCTATTGTAACTCGTGTAATAATTGATTCCTTCAAGCTTAATACTTGCTAATATATTAGGAATAAAGTTGATCTTATTGTAATGTTGTACAAACTTTGCTTTAGTTAGTATTATTTTTTCATTTAAAAAAAAGACATTAGAGAGTGGACAAACATATGTGGCAAGATATCACACTATTGAAGGCTAGTTTATTGGAGACAAGAGTAAAGTTATTATTAAGACGTGGGCATTTTGATAGTGGGGAAGACCTATGTAAGACGTGTATAAATAGCGAGACAAGTATGCTTGACCACAACCATGCTCAAACCTTGATTGCCCCAAAAACTCTAAATAAACAAGTGAGAATGGGGAGGAAAATATAACACATTCTCTTTTCTACCCAATTAAAAAGAATCCAACTTTTTTTTGCATAATTTGAATCATATTGAAATCATATTAGTTGGATATATAAGAAGAATAATTTTAGTCATAGGTTTCTTTATTAGAAATAAGAAAGACAATGATTGGTTGAGAATAACAAACAAGTTTGTCTAAATCTAGAAGATTTAAGAAAGACTAAACTTATTCTTCTTTTTTTGCACAATTTGAATCATATTGTAACCATATTAGTTGGATATATAAGAAGAATAAGTTTAGTCATAGGTTTCTGAAATAGAAACAAGAAAGACAATGATTGGTTGAGAATAATATACAAGTTTGTCTAAATCTAGAAGATTAAGAAAGAAAGGCCATATGTAAATAAGGAAGGGGTGTCTGATTTCTACAACAAAAACTCCATAAAAGGCAGTAGTTGATGAGAATATGATTTTATGGCTTCTACTCTATTACTTTTTTCTTTTTCAATGTCTAAGAGAGTTTATAAATCAAATAGTAAAATCAAAATAAAGAAAAATATTTTTTTTCATGAATCACCAATATTAACAAATATGGAGAAGACAATATGTAATCTAATTTTTACTCTAAAATTTTTATCATAAAATAAATTCTTATAACTTAAGATAGGTGTATTTTTAATTAAAAAGTAATATAGTAATAAATAAAGTGTCAATCTTTTAGGGAAGTTAAAACATTCTAATATACTCTCATACTACTAACTAGTTAATTACTGATGAAGTTAAATAATAAAGTAAAATAAAAAGCTAAGTAAAGGAATAACCATTAAGAACAAAACAAAGAAGACTCTTCCTAACATCATCTTTGTAGTCTTTATTTAATAAACTTAGAAGGTGACAAAATTTCCTAAATTATGAAGTTTCTCTCTCTTGAGTTATGACCTTCAACTTTCAAATTGATTAATCTATATCTCCAACTAATTAAAGCCTTAAGAATGTGTTAATTTTTATGAAAGATATGACTTTAATGCAAGAGGAATTATGTAAGCCTATTACATATTAGGAATTATGTAACTCCTAATATTAGCCTTCTTATAATCTCTAAGATCAAATGTTATATTGCTAGGTAATGATTCTTGAAGTCTCTTAACTACCATCTTAGTCAGTTGACCAACCTTGTTTTGTAAGATTGTGAATTAAAGCCTCTTTAACTAGAATTTAAGTTTTAAATGTGAATATTCTACCATTAATTCTTTGAAATTTAATATATTCTCTTGTTACTTATACTTATCGTATCTAGTTAGAGGTGACACTCACATTGCCTAATTAACCATGAGAAATTCAGATTATTTACTTATCCTAGATTGTATGCTTTATTATAGAGGTGTGTTTGAGTTTAATTTTAGTACACTCGATAATCAACTTGTTCAATTGCTGTAAAAAATAAATAATTCGCAACTTTAAAATAATTAATCTATGTTCTGATCCACACAACTCACACCATAATATTTTTCTTGTCTTTTTATTCCATTCAGGATCTCTAGTTTTCTCATTAAACCTCTAATTGAGCTATCGGAGCAATGGTAGCATTCATATTATGTAAACATGTTGAGTTGATTGCTTTTGCCTTGCTTGATTGTTATCAATAGCCGATTATAATCTTTTAATTAGCTATAGGGTTGCCTTTTAAATTTTAAAGTGTAAGTTTCCTTCAGTTATTACATAAACCATTTGTTGTGTCACGTAGTCCAGACCACTGTAGAACATTTGAACTTACAACCAAGAAGGTATCCTATAGTACATACACCTTATTAACAGATCCTTATATATGTCTTATAAAAGTGTCTGACTATCATATTTCCAATAGGAAGAGATATTGTTTCTTAACTTTGCATAATCTTACATGGTTCTTTGCTCTTCCTCCATCTTAGTAGGTTTTTTAGATCTATAATCAAAACATCATCAAATATAAAAAAAAGAATTAAAAAATGAAGAAAAGATAAAACTACAAAAATATAAACAAAAAGAAATAACTAGACTAATATTCTTGAGTTTCTTAAACACCAACTACTTCCTCAAAAACAACACAAAAAACTTATTAAGTAATCTCTAAAGTTTTCTATATCACAAAATAAATATTGACAACCTAAGATAAGTGTATCTATTATTAAGTAGCAATATAGTAGTGAATAAAGTGTTGATCATATAAGGAAGTTAGAATGGTCTAGTGTACTTTCCTACTACTAACTAATCAAAGAATATAAATAAATTGATTAGTTATGAAGTTGAATAACAAAAAAAATGAATAACTATTAAGAATAAGAAATAGTCAAATAGAGAATTTAGATATGAATAATGTCTAAATAAGGGCTCTCTTAGCATCATCTTTGTAGTCATGATTTAATAAACTTAGAAGGTTTTTATTACCTAGATCGATAAGAATTATTAGATTATAAAATTTCTCTCTCTCTCTCTCTCTCTCGTTACAACTACCTACTCATATATTGATTAATCAATATGTCTATCCAATTAAAACCTCCAAGATTGTAAAAAGTTATGTGAATTTTTATGAGAGATTTAACTTAATATAAGAAGATTTATATAAGCGTAACTCTAGTACTCTATGCAACTTATAATATCTAAGTTATGGTCTCCTTATATGTTGGTTCTCCTGAATTGTTCCATGTAAATTAATATCATATCTAATCATTAGCTTTAATTAGATCTATTTTCAGAACATTCAAAGACTATTTCTACATAAATAAATCTCACTTCATAAATAAAATTAGCATTTTTTAATAAAGACAATATTAACGTTTTTCTTATCTAAATATATAAAGAAATTAATCATACATTATCTTTAAACCATCAAACATAAGTAATAAAATAAAGAAGTCAAATTAGAACGAGTTCTTAATCAGCGTCAATCTATTGGGATGATCTCAAATCTTCTTCTCTATCAAAAATGACCGAAAAACTTATCTTTAAAGGTTGTTCTACCTCTTAGAAGCTAACTCTAAGTTTAGAACAAAAAAAAAGTAGAAGGATATGTAAATTAGTGTCTTCCCCATTTTTATACATTTTTTCTACCATGAATATGGTCCGGGACTTCACTGTGTTCCAGATTGTGTATAGATATGACATTGGATTGGACTGCACTTAGGCTTGGGCTAAAAATTTATGCTGAGGGCTTGGGTGGCCTAAAGCCTAATCAAGCCTAGGCCAAGCTCGATTTTTTTATTTAATTTAAATTTTCAAAATGATGTCATTTTTAATTGAAATTTTTTGAATTTTGAAAAAAGCTTGAGCTTGGTTGGAAGCCTGATCAACACAAGTCAAATATGTTGACTTTGATTCGAGTCAAGCTAGGTCAAACTTGGACCAAAATGTCATCTTTAGTCATGTATCTTACTACTTTTCTAGAAGAGAACAGAGGTTATGACATGCTTATACCCTAGACTGTGGATCTTATTATGAGTACTCTTTAGGGGAACATGATCTAAGGCATGATCATGTTTCATGCTATATTTCTCTTTAAAAGTTTTCTCCATCAAATAGTCTCCCTTTTACCCATATATCCAACTATGTCTTTAAGTATAAGTTTTCTAAGAAGGATATAAGTTCCCACAAAGGTTTGTCCAATTAAGATTTGTGTTTTATTTATAATTTTCACTTGTAATCTTCTCCAGTTGTTGACAAATTTCATCCTAAGCGTAACATACCACTTCCATATAGCATAATCTCGCGTATACTAGAGGATATTAGAGGACATACTCTACGGAAATGATACATTAGGACAATCAAATTAACTAAATAAAGACATCGAACGTATCATAAGCATTCAAAACATTCATTTCTTCTCATTTTTCTCATACACATAAAAGATGACATATGACATTATAATTCAGGATCCACATATACATTACACAACAGTTTAGAGTTTAATCTTAGTACAAAAATGTACAATATGATATAGGATGCTAATGCAAAAGATTCTATATAGACTTCGCAGATTCAGCTAATCAGACCTTTGAGCCATTTCCGTCCCCAAAATATAAGTACTAAACTTCTAGTATATCGTTTTGGTAGCTAGAACTCCCTTAAACCTGAAACAAAACAACGTTGCAATTTTGATGAGTTTGCGAAATCTGTGAGTGAACCATTATCGATGCACTCATACAAGTCAAATCA
This sequence comes from Erythroxylum baracoense, assembly GCA_025629805.1. NCBI lineage: Eukaryota > Viridiplantae > Streptophyta > Magnoliopsida > Malpighiales > Erythroxylaceae > Erythroxylum > Erythroxylum baracoense. The sequence goes on from JAOTAY010000005.1 coordinate 20,137,597, forward strand.
CAAAGATAAGTTATATCATAATTTATCACATTTTAACAAGTATATCATATAAGCAAGTATTGTATAATACATCACATTCTCCGTTAACCTCAGTTGTATTTCACTATTTCAAAGTAATTCAAGAAATCATTTCAATTCAATCATATGATGCATGTAGGGATGCATATGTAAATGCATATGTGTTTTCACTCTCATTTTGTTTTGTTGTGACCAAGTGCCTATCAACGCAATTTGTTTTCCCGTACCTGTTGTAGGTGTCGAGTTCATGACTAGCCTATACCCATTGTGGATACCGAGTCCATACTATCGGAGCCTGAGACTATTTTTCATAATTTTGAGCTCAAATCTCTTTTTTGGACATCAATTAGTCTGGTCACAACTTCTTTATCTGATCATGCATTTCAATATGATGAGATGTATCATTTCATATGCTATGATTTTATTACCTTTCATTTCGATGTGTTTATGTCATATAAGTGACTCCTCGGACTTAAGTCCGACATTTATCAATTAGTTATACATGCATTTCACATTAAACATACAATTCATACAGAAGCATATATAAGTGAGTTTACACATCTAAGTTAACTCACAGTACACTCCAAAAATGTTATTGTCTCGATGTTCCAGTAATGTCTGGATGTTGACGATCACCTTGCTCATCTATCATCATGCAATACACACACACATAGTTCACAAATTACTAAGTTGTTTAATCATATAAATATACAATCATGCATATGTATATGTGTCATGTTTCAATGTATGCTCAATTAACTTTCTAGGTATGTATTCTTTTGTACAGATCTTGACTATTCAATTTGCACTTATACACCCTAAGACCATTCAAACATTACATCTTGTATACTACCATTTTGCAATCAGGTTTATACCTTTAAGTTAGCTTGATTTACTCCAATTTCATCAACCATATATTACACTTATATTTGGACATTTTCATGATTAAAAAGCCTCTTATAATATACACACTATTGTTACTTTAAATTTGAAATTTCAGCAAGCTAGATCTATAATTCACCAAACTTTTTCTAGCAATATATATATATACATTTACCGAATTCTCATTCATAACTACCCTATGTTCTTCAATGCTCATTCATCCATACCTTATACACATTACTCATGCCCTTAAGATCATGTTTGGATTAAAAGAACACATTTATTCCTTTAACAAATCATAATTTCCAGCTTTGAATACAACTACATCAAAACAGCCCATTCTTTAGGTTATGACATCAATTAACTTCATAAACTTATCAAGCTCTTAACCAATTAATCAGACAACAATCTAGCCTCATTCCTACCCTTAATTAAGTCCAAATATACCAATTTAGAGTGGATTTTCTCAGCTGGTTCAACATATACACAAGGCTGAAATTAAAATTCTAGAATTTGTCATCAACATCACTAATGTGTGCAATTTTTTTTACCTTCAATACTTCACGAATTTTACAAGCTTAGAGACATTACTAACACCTGAAAATTTCCAGATTTCATGTCCTTTAAAGTTACTTCATTTTAAGTTAATATAACTTCCATATTGGTTACACTAAGGCTTACAAAATTCTGCACACTCATGTCATTACCAGTCACTTTTTTGCTAACATACCTACAACTCCAATTTTCCAGATTCGAAAACACCTTCATAACACCTGTCTTTAGCATGAATTCCTCATCAATTATACTTCAAATCTCAACTTAAATCATCCATACCACAGCCCATAAACTATTGTTTTCGTACCTACAAAAATAGAACAAAAATGTACCCATTCATTCTTTATTTTCCAGCACATCTTTAACACCAACACCACATTCAATCCATCCCTAATTAGCCATAATAAAATTTAGCTATTAGCCACAATAAAATTTAGCTAACATATACCATAATATGTCAGTATTTCACTTGATTAGCTTGAATGCCACCTCAAATGTCAGGCTTGCTTAGCCTCATATGCAAGAATAATTCAAGAATATTGAGGGGGTGTGATGGGTTCGGCCATGACTAGGAGAAAAGACAGCAGTATATGTCACAATGTTTTACCTTTACAGCTATCTTTATAAAGGATTTTGTATGGGTTTTGGGGTGGTGATGTAGACAACTAAGGTAGAAACTCAAAGATGTGGGTTATGTGTGGGTTTCGACAATGAGAGGGAGGAGAGGGAGAGCATACGGCAGAAAATAACAAAAGGAAATATCCATGAAATGTTATAAGTCATTTGGTGTAAGATGAGTGTTTCTCCAACTTCTGTTTTTTTTAAAGGACACTTGTCATGTATTTAAGCAAGCTACATGTCCTCCTTTTTTTGGCTACCAAATGTCACTTAATACCTAATCCATGTCACTTAATTCTCTAAGCTATTTGTCACTCATTTTATAGGCTTAGTCATCCTAAATTTCCACATGTCAACTTATCTTGCCACTTGAAATTTTTCCTATGCTAAATGTACATATTAATTCATCAATTCTTTTTATTGGTAAACCAAAATACAAGACATTAGAAATGCACAATCGTGTCACAGTCATTTTGGAATTTTCATACCCAAGAACATGTCAATTGAGTGAAAATAAAATCATAATTCATATGTGTATGCTAATATTATGCATGTTAATGAAATCATAAAATCATCTCCTAAATGCACCAAATTAATTCTATAATAATGTAACTCATATGACTCAGCTTTCTAACACTCTAACCCTCAGTAGTTTTGGAGACCGACTATTACAATTCTCCCCTTCTTAAGAAATTTGGTCCTAGAAATTCTTACCTAATTGATCAAATAGATGGGGTAATGTTTTCTTATGTTCTCCTTAGTCTCCCACATAACTTCCTCTCTTGAATGATTTCTCCAAAGGACTTTAACTAAAGGAATTTCACAGTTTTTAATTACTTAGTTTGATATCTAACTATTTTAACTGGTTCCTTTACATAACTTAAATTTATTGCAATCTCAATCTCCTATGCCGGGGTTGTTTTCTTCACTAACGCTTGGGAATTCCTATAATACATATGTTGGATCTAACTGATATCTCCTGAGCATACTAACATGGAATACATTACGAATCTGAGACATTTCTAGTGGTAATGCTAATTTGTAAGCCAATGGATCTACTTTCTCAGTAATCTCATAAGAATCAATATACCTAGGGCTTAACTTTCCCTTTTTACCGAACCTTAGCACTCCTCGCTAGGTTAACACTCTCAAAAATACCTTGTCTCCTACTTGGTACTCCATGTCCCTTTGGTGCTGATCTGCATAACTCTTTTGTATGTCTTGAGTTGCCTTAATCCTATTACAGATCAATTTTACCTTATCAACGGTATCTTGAATCAACTTTGGACCTTCAACAATCCTTAAGCCTTCTTCATCCTAGTACAAAGGTGCTTGACACCTTCTTCCATATAACGCCTTATATGGAGTCATACCAATACTACTATGATAATGATTATTATATGCAAATTCAACGAGAGCGACATACTCATCCTATGCTCCTTAAAACTCCAAAACACACGCCCTAAGCATGTCTTCAATAGTCTGAATAGTCCTCTCACTTGGTCCGTCTGTCTGAGGATGAAACGTTATACTAAAATTTAACTTTTTACCTAATTTTGTCTATAGGCTGCCCCAAAATCTAGAAGTAAATCTGGGATATCGATCTGATACAATAGACACTTGGACCTCATGTAACCTTATTATCTCATTTACATATCTTTGAGCTAACTAATCTATTGTGTTATGCTCTCTAATAGGTATGAAATGAGCTAATTTTGTCAATCTATCAATAATGACCTATATAGCATCATGCTACCTCGGAGTTCTTCGAAAGCCCATAATAAAATCCATTGTAATTGACAGTTATGATTTGCATTATGTTTTAGTGTTTAATTTGTTATGTATTAAGTGTTAATTTCAGTGTTTAGTGTGTGTTTAGGTTTTAATTGTGTTACTTTATATGTTTCAGTGTTTTTATAGGTTAATATAAGCCTTTGAGCTTAAATGTTATGTTTTTAAGGTACCTTGATGTGTTTGTTAGTGTTTTAGGGTAAATGGCAAAGAACGAAGAAGTTTTGAAAAGTTTCCGGCCAAAACCATGGCCCACGATTGTGGCACAATAGGCCACGATCGTGACAGAAAGAGGAGAGCCAACAGGACCCAGGCCACGATCTTGCCATTTTGGTCACGATCGTGACAAGAGCTCTGAACTAGGCCACGATCGTGCACTTTAGGCCACTATCGTGATAGAGAGGCTGCTTCGGGCAAACACAAAAATTGCTGAAAACGTCAAGTTTTGTGGGACTTTTTGGACCGTTTTGACCCCAAATCAACCGTAAGGCTTCCAAGATATAAATAGAACATTAAAGAACAGAAGAAGCATCCTTTGAAGAGCTTTGATCAGCCACAAAAAATGAAACCCTAAAAGAGAGAATCTTGAGAGATCGAGAAAGAGACGAAGGAAGAGAGAAGAGGGAGATGACGCAGACACGACGTGCTTCTCGACATGCACCACAGTATCTGCCATTGCGGAATATTTTAGCATGGACTGTAGTCGGTTAATTGTCCAGTTACCTGAATTCCTAAACCATCACCACTTATAGCGAGCTAAGATCCTTTATTTCCACAACATGGAACTTAGGGAAATCAGCAAAAATACACATGTCAGAATCAGGGCAAGTCAGGCAAGTTCAAGCTCAACACCGCCTCGATAAGCAGAAGATTCTAGTGAAGAATATGAGGAAAAGGAAGAAGAGCAGGGCTAGAAGGAAGTTTTGTATGCGATCTCTGAAACCAACAAGACACTTGCGAAGAACTCCAGAATGATGAAGGAGATGGCCAAAACATAAAGACACTAGAGTTGGGATATCCGTCAGATCCACAGATATTTCGAGGCTCAGGGAATTCAATTGCTACCTCCAACACCAACACCACCTCCATCTCTATAGGATTTGTGTCTAACCTGTTTATTTTTCTTTTTCAAATTAGCCTTCAGTTCTATTTTTTATGCTTATTTCTATTCCATTTTATTTGTTCTGTCTCCTTTAAATTCTGTATTTTCTTGTCTTTTATGTGCTTGTGTGTTCCCTTCTCATATTGAGGACAATGTGTTGTTCAAGTGTGGAGAGGGTTATGCGTTTTTCTTTTGAATGTGATTTTGTATATTGTTTGATAGTTATTAGGTTACATTATGTGAACTGTTTAAATTTGTCAATGGTTTAAATGGAGTGAAATTTATTTAATTTTGAACATAGTCTATTAGGTTGTAAATAATCATTAGCTCACAAAATTAGTG
>JAOTAY010000005.1:20143004-20154281 GCA_025629805.1 Erythroxylum baracoense
CGCCACCCTCGCGGGGCACGGATTCGGATATCACTATCGATATCGGGTTCGGGTCCAGCGAGAGTGGGGTGTTACATTGTAGGATGAGTGAATCGAGTGTTCACCCTTCATTTTCCTTCAATTTCTTCAGATTTTACCACATTCATACAAAATTCAAAATATTTTCTTAATAGTTCATTAAGAATACTTCAATTCCTCATCAATTTCACCTCAATCCTAAGTCAAAATCATCCATAAAATAACTTATAAACTATTGTTTATTCATCAATATCCATTTATTCATCAATATCCCAGCACACTTCATCATCAACATCATATACAATCCCTCATCATAATCTTTCTATTAAAACATGCCATAAAGAACAACACTTTACTTACTTGTTTAGCTCAAAAGCCTCCTCAATTCATCAAGTTAACCTAACCCTCCAGGCTTGCAAGATCATCAGAAATTTAAGGTAGAATAGGTTGGGTTTTAGTAAGAAGATGAAGACAACAAATATTAGAGTGGAAAACTGTAGAACTTTGGAAAAAACTCAAAAGTTGTGAGAGTTGTGTGAGTGTTGAAAATGAGAGAAGGAAGAAGAGGATAGCATGTAACAAAAATGAAAGAGAAAATGGTCCATGTATGTGGGTGTCATGGGGTATGTGTATGGTGAGTGTTATGACACTTGTCAAGTAAAGATCCATGCTACATGTCTTCTACTTAAGCTACCAATTGTCATTTAAATACTTAGTCCATTTATCACTCAATCTCTAAGCCATTTGTCATTCAATCTCTAAGCCGTTTGTAACCTAATTATCTAAGCCATTTGTCACTAAATCTTAATGTTATGTGTTACTTATTTCTACTTCCATATGTCAACTTGTCTTGTCACTTGACATTTTGCCTAGTCAAATGTACATATTAATTCATCAATCTCCCAATTGTATCAAATAAATTTCAAATTACTAATTATAATTCATCAAACCAAAATTTAAGACAAACAATACACAATTCACATCATGATCATTTTAAACCTTTCATATCTCAGAATATGTCAATTGAGTGCATATATTATCCTTGGAATGTGTATGAAATCAAAATTCATGTGTGTATGCTAATGATATGCATGTGAATGAAATGCATTTCATAAATTCTCAATGATAAAACTCATGTGACTTAATAGCCTAAGACTCAAACCTTTAGTGATGTTTTGGAAACTGGCTATAGCAATTCTTCCCCCTTAAGAAATTTCGTCCTCGAAATTCTTACCTAACTGATCAAATAGATGGCGGTATTGTTTCCTCATGTTCTCCTCAGTTTCCCATGTGGCTTTTTCTCTTGAATGATTCCTCCAAAGGACTTTAACCAATGGGATCACTCAGTTTCTCAGTTTTTAGTCTAATAACCCACTATCTTAATTGGTTCCTCAATATAACTCAAGTTAGTTGCAACTTTAACCTACTGAGCCGGTAACACATATGTCGGATCTGACCGATATCTCCTGAGCATACTAAAATGAAACACATTATGAATATGAGCCACCTCCACTAGTAATGCTAACTTGTAAGCCAACGGTCCTATTCTCTCAGTAATCTCATATGGACCAATGTATCTAGGACTTACCCTTTATACCAAATCTTAGCACTCCTCGCTAAGGTGATACCCTTAGAAACACTTTATCTCCCACTTGGTACGCCATATCTCTCCGATGCTGATCTACATAACTTTTCTGCTTATTGTAAGACACCTTAATTCTACTACAGATTAGTTTAACTTTATCAACAGTATCTTGAATCAACTCTTGGCGTTCAACAATTCTTAGACCCTCTTCATCCCAATACAAAGGTGAACGACACTTTCTACCTTATAATGCCTTATACGGATCCATACCAATACCACTGTGATAGTGACTAGTATATGCAAATTCAATAAGAGCTACATATTGATCTCATGCTCCTTAGAACTCTAATACACAAGCTCTAAGTATATCCTCAACAATCTTAATAACTCTTTCACTCTGCCTGTCTATTTGAGGATGAAATATTGTACTAAAGTTTAACGTTGTACCCAAAGCTATTTGTAAACTACCCCAAATTCTCAAAATAAATTTAGGGTCCCGGTTTGATACAATAGATACTGAAACTCCATGTAATCTCACTATCTCATTTACTTACTTCTAGGCTAACTGATTCAATGTATTATTCTCTTTTACATGTAAGAAATGGGTCAATTTTGTCAATCTGTCAACAATGACCCATATGGCATTATATTGCCTCAGAGTCCTCGACAAATCCATAATGAAATCTATGGTGATCGTCTCCCATTTCCACTCCAAAATAAGTAATGACTGTAACCTTCTAACTAGAGCTTGATGCTCTGCCTTAATCTGTTAGCATGTCAAGCATTTGGCAACATATTCTGCCACTTGTTTCTTCATTCCTGGCCACCAAAAAAGTTGTTTCAACGTATTATACATCTTAGTAGTACCAGGATGTATAACATGAGCTGCTATGTGTGCTTCCTCCAAAATTTCTTTCCTCAAATCATCAACATCAAGTAGAAATAATCTCTGGTTCAACCACAATGTATCTTTTCTCAATTCAAACTTAGAACTCGAGTTTTGTTCAAACTTCTCAATAATCTTCACCAATTCTGGGTCTTTGCTTTGAGCTTTTCTGATCCTTTCAAGCAATACCGGTCTAAGCTTTAATGTAGCTAACAATACTTCATTCTACCTCAAATTCAGTTTAACATTCAATGCTCTCAGTTATACTAAGTTTGGTAATCTCGATGTTTAAATTAGTGCTACAATGCTATTAGATTTCCTACTTAATGCATCAGCCACAACATTAGCTTTACGAGGATGGTATTCAATCGTGCAGTCATAATCCTTAAGTAATTCAATCCATCGCATTTGTTGGGTTTACTTTCCATGCATGCATCACATGCATGTATATGCAGCAGAAGTGTCGAAATCAAGATTCCGACACCATGATAACCCAAAAACCACCTAATCAAACATGCATGCAAGGATATGTAAAAAATATGAAATATAAAGCTTTCACTTTTTTTCTCCTCCTTTCTCGTTTCTTCTCCTTGTTTGGGTTGTTGCAAATACCAAACCCTTCTTTGATCACCCAAAAACACACAAACATAAAAAAGAAACAATGTATAAGGGTGATTTGAGTAACAAACTAGATGAATTCTAGTAGATGCTCAATATGAAAAGATAGATCAAGAATCTTATTACATGCACTTTGATTGATGCAACTCTTGCATAAATTGCAAGAACAAGACTTTTAATTCTTCTCTCTAACTCTGGAACTCTTTTAGAGCCCTTGTCCTCTTACTTGAGTGTGAAAGAAGTGTAAAAACCTTGTGAACTCACTTATGTATCTATTCGTGCCCTTTATCATTATCGTGGCCTGGCTCATATAGGTCATGATCGGGGCTTGCTTAAATATATCCATACACACCATATTTTTCATCCGATCTTTTACGTGTGACCCTTAGGTTCCTGGTTATTTTAGGCACTTGAATTAACTCTTAATTCAATCAAATCTTGAAGGGTTTCATAATGCCAATTTTCCCGAATATAAGTGGATTAGTAGACGAACTCTTCGATAGTTAATTATCTAACTTATGAACCTTTCCATAGACAATTACCATGCAATTCGTCCTTTCACCATACTATACCCAACTTAGTTTAGAGTATAGGCTATGTGTCAACTCCCACAATACTAATTACGTCACATCTAGTCCAAGTGATGTTAGTTCTTGTCCTGAGATCTCATTACTCTATGTGTCATTGAAGACTCTCTTCATGACACATAATTGCTCTAGCTAGAGACTCCCAGGTAATAACCCTGAAAAGAGGTCGTGGGTATCATCTCCTTCTATCAGGTGTGGTGAATCCTTTATTGGCTACCCATTTACCTTCAAATATAAATAGCTGTACCCAATCATCACCCTAAAAGCGACCTCGTCTTGAGGTAACAAGGAATGATGTCAAAGTACAAGATTAATATCCAAGATATCCTTGAGTACCTCATGTCTAAGGATATTTGCATCGTTACTATGATGAGATTAATTATTGACAATCGATAGATCATCCATATGATAGTCTCATAACCGATTATCAGATGTACTTACTACTTTTAGTAAGCATCCGCATGTTAACTCTAAACAACTCATGTTTAAAGTTTGTGAGATCCACTGCTTGATCAAATCAAAGAGTGTAAGATGTGCTAGTTTGTCTAGATTAATAATGTCCTGTCTTATTAATCTTATGACTAGGGATTATTTAGATACTAAAATAATTGCACATGATAAGAATCTCATTATCATGACCTCATCATAATTTCCTTCATGCTATATTTTGTATCATGGACTTCATTAATTCGATTTAAGATCAATATCAATTCATATATAAACGAATATCAAAATAATGAAAAATACCTTTCGCTTTACTAATCAAAATAAAGTTTGGACAAATGTGTTAAAGGTGATTGCTTTAGAGCACTACTTTAACAATCTCCCACTTACACTAAAGCCAATCACCTTTATATCTAATACTATAGGCGACTACACAAGAATCAAATTTTGCTTGAGGAAGTGGCTTAGTCAAAGGATCAACAATGTTATGATCTGTGGGCACTCTCTCAATCTTCATATCACCTCTATCAATTATCTTCCTAATCAGGTGATATCTCCTGAGTATATGCTTAGACGTCTGATGGGACCTCGGTTCTTTGGCTTGAGCAATAGCCCCATTGTTGTCACAGTATAACAATATTGGGTTTACTATGCTAGGAACCACTCCAAGTTCCATAACGAACTTTTTGATCTAAATAGCTTCTTTTGCCACTTCCGCAACTACAATGTACTATAACTCAATCGTCGAATCTGTAGTCGTCTCTTGTTTAGAACTCTTCCAACCGACTGCTCCACCATTCAGTGTGAAAACATAACCTGATTGGGATTTGTAGTCATCCTATTCAAATCAAAAACTGGCATCTGTATGCCTACTCACTTCGAGATCTCCATTTCCATATATCAAGAATACATCCTTAATCCTTCTCAAGTACTTTAGGATATTCTTGATGTCCATCTAATAACCCTCATCAAGATCCGATTGACATCTACTCGTAACACTTAGAGCATATGATATATTGGTTCTTGTATATAACATAACATACATGATTGATCCTATTGCCGAAGTATACAGGATCATACTCATGCGAGTCCTCTCATCTTGTGTCTTGGGACACAAAGATTTTGAGAGTTTTATCTCATAAGTCATGGGAAGAAACCCTCTCTTGGACTGCTCCATGCTAAACCTATTTAGCACTTTGTCTGTGTATGTTGACTGTGAAAGACCTAGCAACTTCCTTGATCTATCTCTATAGATCTTTATTTCCAATATATAAGTTGCTTCTCCAAGGTTTTCCATGAAAATTACAGGACAACCAAACTTTGACTGATTGCAAACTTAAGACATCATTTCCTATAAGTAATATGTCATCCACATATAACACAAGGAATATGATAGTACTCCCACTAACCTTCTTGTACAAATAAGGTTCATCAAGATTTTGAGAGAAACCAAACTCTTTGATTGTCTTATCAAATCAGATTTTCCAACTCTTAGATGCTTACTTCAATCCATAAATGGATTTCTAAAACTTGCATATCTTTCTGTCATCTCTGGATATGAAGCCCTTAGGTTGTATCATATATACGTCCTCTACTAGGTTTTCATTTAGGAAACTTGTCTTCATATCCATCTGTCATATTTCATAATCATAATGAGTAGCAATGGCTAGGAGTATTCCTGGCGAAATGTAAGTTAAGGATCAGAACCTTTATGAAGCAACTTTAAAAGAATATTAACCTTAGGCAAGTAAACTAATGTAAGATTTCAATTTTCTTTAAAAGAGACACTACCATGAATATAGTAGTAGTAAATCCTTGGCAGGTAAAAAAGGAATGCCATTGCAGTCTTTCTTACTCTATGAGACTTAAAACTCACAAAATGATGCTCCTTTGATATTTAAAGATGCACGCACTTAAATATTATAAACTATACGTCAACTAATTAGCGATATATAATTAGAATACTCCGTATTACTTATAAATGATGTAAAAAAATGAATGTATTAAAAAATTAATGTTAAAGACCCTTAACAAAGTAAAGTTAATTCATATTTATAATTTTTACAAATAAAAAATAGTTTATAACCCTAATTTTTGGGCATTAGAAAGCTTATTCGTGATCAATAAACCATAATTTACATATATTACACAACATTTAATAATTATTTCATATCTCACATAAATTAGGTCTTTGATTCTTATTATCAAAGCAAATAATGAAGTAGTTTGGGTTGAAAGTAGTTAAACTCTATTTTCTTATATAACTTGAAATTAACATCGAATTTGCAAACAAATTGTGTCTGTTTTTAAATATAATCTTATATTTTGTTAATAATAACTTTATGTCTTTTTACATTAAAATATTTCAACTCTTTTTGTAAAGATTAAATTGTATGTTGAAGATATCAATTAAAATTATGATAATTATATTCAAAATTTGAATAACTAAGTCAATATTTCAATACTTCTAATTGTTAACGTACAGAAAAATTATTTATAATTTAACACTAGATACAACTTTTTACATTTATACTTTTTATTAGAGATTATGTTATCACTCAATTTATGTTATAAACGTCATTCACTTATCTTAATTTAGTGAAAATAAATTTATAAATTAGGGTCTCTCTCTTCAATCTTGACAAGGGATTATTTTAAAATATATTGTTTAGAAAATTGAATTTCTTTTCTATTTCTTTTTACAGATGAATATAAGTTTATAACAAAAATTCGACATTTTATGCAATCATCATGAGAATGTTCAATTTATTAATTTAGTGGATAGCTAGATCTCAAAAATCCAAAATAATTGGACACGTTTTGTCCTGAAAATTTTCCTCTTAAATGTATCAGACATGTATGCTATTGAAGTTAAGTGGGATCGGATCCTCTGTCTCAGTTAACCAGTTCCAGCCCTATTTCATTAAATCTCATCCACTCATTTATGTAGGGTCCACAGATTAAACGGAACAGGATTGGAACACCCTAAATGGAACATGGTGCTTTAACCTAGTTAAGTCCTAAGTCCCAAACTCACATAATAACTCTCACTCGCTCCCCACTTAACCGTTGATATCAGACACAATACATATATACATATTCACAGGTTTGCAAAGAAACACATGTCAACAATTTATTTGTGCTCATTAACCCAGATTAATGATTGTGGTCTCAAGCTTCAAAAGACAATTTTCAACCCAGTTTGTTCACTCCTTTAAGGTTTTGTCTTTTAATTTCTTATTTATCAATTTATTGGATTATGTTTCTTTGTTTTCGATGTTTTGATTGCTTTGAAACATTAGTATTTGTTAAGAAAAATGCCCTCTGATCGAATATCGGTTGAATTTCATAGCGCGAAAAATAGTAACAAAAATAAAGATAGACAAAATAAAATGAGAAAGGACATAAGGATTTATATGGTTCGGTCAATTTGAACTACGTCTACGGTCGGAAGGTGAGCCAAATTCACTAATATGTAGAGAACATACAATAGAAGGCTTTATAAAATTTATCAATGAGAGAAATTGAAAGAAGAATGAAGGAATGGTGTTTCATTTTGTGCAAGTCCTGAAGCCTCAACATTTCCTCTATTTATAGCAAAATTTTAGAGCATCTGTCCAAGCTTAATTCCTACGCAATTCTTGCCAGAATTTGGAGACAAAACTTTAGCCACAATTCACGCCAAGACATGGCCATAAGTTTCAATATTTATTGGCCAACCAATTTCCTCAATTTCTATAGTTTGTTGGTGGAGGGACCAAGACACAGTAGTCAACAAATCTCCACTTTGACTTGGTCCCGAACAATTAGTGATCTGCTCCACCTTCTCCAACTTTGCCCTAAACGGTAGTTTCACCAGCATTGAATACCAATCAAGTACAAGCACTGCTTGAACTTGTAAACTAGAAAAGCCTTCATAAACATGTCAACAAGATTGTCCTTAGCGTTGATCTTCTGAATAAGGACCTTCATCTCTATAATAGTATCCCGAGTGAAATGATAATTCACGTCAATATGCTTCATCCTCTTATGTTACATCTGGTCTTTCTTTAAATGAATAGCACTCTGACTATCACATTAAATGGTAGTAACCCCTTGATGTAAAGATAACTCGCTGAATAAACCTCTAAACCATAATGCTTCTTTAATAGCCTTAGTGACTGCCATATATTCTGCTTCAGTAGTAGATAACACCACAACATGTTGTAGAGTAGCTTTCCAGCTAACGGCACAACCTCCAATGCAAAATACATAACCTGTCAGAGACCTGCATCTATCGAGATCACCGACATAATCTGAATCTACAAAACCAACCAAAGTGTTGCTAGTTCTACCAAACTCCAAACAAAAGTTTGAAGTTCCCTTCAAGTATTTGAGAATCCATTTCACTGCCTGCCAATGTTCTTTACCAGGATTGGCCATATATCTGCTCACGACACTAACAACTTGTGAAATATCAGGACGAGTACATACCATTGCATACATAATATTGTTGACGGTACTAGAATATAGAACTCATGCCATATAATCTTTCTCTTTCTGTGACTGTGGTGATTGAGCAGCAGATAATCTAAAATAACTAGCAAGAGGAGTATTAACTATTTTGGCATCTCGCATGCCAAATCTCTCCAAAAATTTATTAAGATAGCTCTCCTGGGTCAAGAATAATTTACCAGCTCCTCGATCACTTCTTATATCCATGCAAGGAATTTTCTTTGCTGCTCTCAAATCTTTCATCTCAAATTCACCATGCAATAAGGCCTTCAAATGGTGAATATCTATGACATTCTTGGTAGCAATAAGCATGTCATCAACATATTATAACAAATAGATGAATGAGCCATCATCTAACTTTTGGAAGTAAACACAACTATCATACATGCTCCTGGAGAAATCATAATCCAACATAAATGAATCAAACCTCCTATACCATTGTCTTGGAGACTACTTCAATCTGTACAAGGATTTCTTTAACAAACACACTTATTCTTCTTTTCCTGCAACTTCAAAACCTTCAAGTTGTTTCATATAAATCTGCTCATCTAATTCGCCACGTAGGAATGTTGTCTTGACATCAAGTTGTTCTAATTCCAAATCAAACATGGCAACCAATGCAAGTAATACACGAATAGAGTTGTGTTTCACCACTGGTGAGAAAACATCATTAAAATCAACACCTTGTACCTGACTGTAGCCCTTTACAACTAGATGTCCCTTATACCTTACATTTTCAATCCCTGAAGTACTTTCTTTTCTTTAGAAGACCCATTTGCAACCAACAATTTTCTTGCCCTTTAATGACTTCACCAGAACCTAAGTATCATTCTTATGCAGAGATTCCATTTCTTCGTTCATAGCCACCACCCACTTATCAGCATCAGTATTTGAAACTGCCTCCATATATATGGAAGGTTCACCGTCTCCATCTATTTCCTATGCTGATGATAATGCATATGCAACTAAATTTGCATACCTTTGTGGTGGTCGAATCTCACATCTTGGTCAGTCTCTGGCTATAGAATGTTGTTCTTCTACTGGTTCATCTTGAGCATGATCAGCATCTGGTTCATCAGCTTGATCTATCTGATGTGTAGAAGATGTCTGTGAAGGACCTAAACTGCCAATCTCTAACTCTACCTGCTTTTGTGCACTATCCTCTTTTTCTACATTACAAGGATTACAAGACTCTTTTCTAGGACACAACATAGAGAATTCATTAAATGTAACATCCCTACTAATTACAAATTTAAGTGATTTGGGATCAGGACACCACAAACAATATCTTTTCACCCCTGAAGCATAACTAAGGAAAATACATTTCTTAGCCCTAGGCCCTAACTTTCCCTCATTTACATGCATATATGCTAGACACCCAAATATTCTTAAAGTAGAGTAATCAGCAGGAGTACCTGACCAAACTTCCTCTGAAGTCTTGAAATCGAGAGGAGCACAAGGAGAGCGGTTGATGATGTAGCAAGCCGTAGCAATGCCTTCTACCTAAAAATCAAGTGTCAACCCTGCATTAAAGATCATACACAGCCCTTTCTAAAGGAGTTCAGTTCATACGCTCGGTAACTCCATTTTGTTGCGGATTCATTCTGACGGTGTGATGTCAAGCAATTCCTTCAATTTTGAAAAATTCATTGAATTCACCTCCATAAAGTTCCAAACCATTATCTGTCCATAACCGCTTAACATGTTTTCTTGTCTGCTTTTCAATCAAAACATTCCATTGCTTAAAGGTTAAGAAAACATCATTCTTATGTTTCAAAAAATACACCCAAACCTTCCTTGAATAATCATCTATAAAAGTCAACATATATCGGGCACCACCTTTAGATGGAACGCGAGAGAGCCGCCAAAGATCAGAATGAATATAATCCAAAGTATCTTTAGTTTTGTGGACAGCTGGAGAATTGAAACTGACTCGTTTCTACTTCCCAAAGATACAATGCTCACAAAAGTCTAGCTTACCAGTACTTTGACCACAAAGTAGACCTCTCTTGCTTAACAACGTTAAACCTTTCTCACCCATATGTCCCAAACACATATGCCACAATTTGGTAATTTCACCATCAGTAGAGACTGCCGCAGCACTTGTTATCGTAGATCCCTGCAAAATATACAAACTACCAGACCTGTAAGCTTTCATCAAAATAAGAGCACCTTTAGAAAATTTCAAAACTCCACCTTCAGCTGAGAACTTGCACCTTTGAGAATCGAGAGTGCCCAAAGGGATGAGATTTTTCTTCAAATTAGGAGCATATCTAACATCGGTGAGTGCTTTAACAATACCATCATACATCTTGATCCGGACTATACCTTTACTAATAACTTTGCAGGCAGCATTATTACCCATCAAAACAATTCCACCATCCAATGACTCATAAGTGAAAAAACACTCCCTGTTGAGACTCATATGGTAAGAACAACCCAAATCTAAAATCCATCCTTATTAGACCTAACTTTATCTTCTGTGTCTATAAAGATAATTCCCTCATTTTCATTTATCGCTACACTGGCCTCGGTAGTGTTGTTGTCATTCTGCTCAATTTTATTTTTTCCTTATATTTCAATTTATAGCAGTCAGCCTTTATATGCCCCTTTTTCTTGCAATAATTACAAATTTTATTTCTATG
>JAOTAY010000005.1:20154381-20197787 GCA_025629805.1 Erythroxylum baracoense
GGCCACGAAATGATATATAAGTGAGTTCTTCACTTATGTACATGAGCTTCTTTCACTTCTTACACACTCAAGTGATAGAGAAAGGGTTCTAGAAGAGTTCTAGAGAGAGTGAGAAGAGTTCTTGAGTTATCTTCATACAATTTATGCAATTATTGTATAAATCAACATGCATACAATATAACCTTGAATTATCACCCATTTTGAGCATCTACTTGAATTCATCAAGTTTGGTATTCTAAAACCCTTACACATTATTTCATCTTCCTTCTTAACGTGTTCTTGGGTGATTAAGGAAGGGTTTGGTGTTTGCAACAACCCGAACAAGGAAAAGAAACAAGAAAGGAGGAGAAACAAAGATAAAAATGGTTTTATATTTCATGTTCTTTACATATTCTTGCATGCATGTATGATCTTGTGGTTTTCAGGTTGTCATGATGTCGGAATCTTGATTCCGATACTTTCGCTGCATTCGCATGCATGTGATGCATGCAACAATGGCTAACCCAACAATACAATTCTAAAAATTCAATTCTTTTGAAAAATAAATAATATACCTAAACTAATGAATCATATAATCGGTCCAAAAATGAATTATTATACACTAAATTAGTAATACTTTTTTAATGTTAAGATAGCCTTATTTATGTAATCAAATTGATCTTAATAAAAAACAAACAAAATATAGTAAATAACAAAAATTAAAGAGTCAAATTTCAAGTGAGCAATTAAAACCTCTTAATAACTTCTTTTATGTCACAGATTTTACTTATTGTTGTTAACTACAAAAATTTAAACAAAAAGACAAATCAATAAAGTTAAGGTTATCATCGTGATGAAGATCAAATGTCATACTAAACACCTTTACCATTGTTGCAAGGCTTACTAAAAGATTTAGCAATCTCTAGTAACCCCACACTATCTATATAACAATATGCTACTTATAATTGCAAGGACGGTATCACAATTTGTACTTAAAAGCCATTTATTATTTTCTAAAATTTGCACACACAAAAATGCTAACTTACATCAACTACAACAATTTTTAAGGCCTAATAAAATGTCATTATAGTTATAAAAAAAAGTAAGTTAGTGTTTGGTTGATACTTATTAAAATTATTCGCAAAGAATAGTGAGAAAGAGGAGAGTTAAAAATAAGAATATATTACAACTTGAAACTACAATATAAAATCAAAATAAAATAATTTAACAATTGAAATAAGACAACATGATAAATTAAATAGTAATTCAAGTTACTCGAATATCTTATAAGTTGCAACTTTTTAATTAGCATTACATGGTTATTGGTTTTAAGATGTTTGCCTCCATTTCAAAATCTTAAAAAAATCAAACAAGTGCGAAGTTTTTCAAGTTGGATAAATTATTTTTGGAATTACAACTAATCTGGCAATAAATGAGGATCTTGACTTGAAGTCCCATCGCAAGTGCTAAAATCAAGTTCATAAGTTATTATCGATGATTGAATAATCAAAACATATTCTTTAGTAACCTTAGACAAAATAGATTACCTCACTGCATTAACCTTTGATTATGCTAAAAGATCAAAATCAATAGCATATTTCTTAGTCAACTCCTCCAAATAATAGTCCAATTCTCCTAAAACTACTCCATCTGCAGCTCTATATTCATCCATCAATTAATTCATTATCTACATAGAGTCCAATCCCACTGCTACGAAGAACATATTAATCATTCTCCTAATAGAACTTGAATATTTATCAAATTTTGCTCTCAATTGTTTACCCACGATTTCCATGATCCTGCTATAAAAACAAGGGACAAGGAGAAAGCAGTCAAGCTGGTATTGATGAAACCGTTGTGGAGGAAAAAAGCAAAGAAAGCAGTACTTTTGATGAAGTTGCTATCAGTACTATCACGTTGATCAAGAAGATGAATTAAACGAAAAGGAATATCTAAGACAACGAAAAAACTCAAGTAAATCAGAGCGCATAATTAAATCTCTAATAGTATAAAAAAAATATTAGACAAAAGGAGGGATAATCTGATCCTTTCTACATAAGCAATGAAGGAGCACATTCGGATGATATATTTGCGTAATAGATACATGATGAGATGATGGAGAACGTAAAGTTTTTCACCATGCAAAACATGTTTTCATTTTATCAGTCGGTCGCTTGTTGCTTGTGTTTTCTCCATATTGTATTGTAGCTACACACTCTCATTTTATCTTTTCTTTTTTCTACTGCGACCCACCACCAACATCATCATTAACGGCTGTCCATTTCTTTCTTTAAAGTAAGTAACGTTTCATCCCCCAAGGATTCGTGAAAGTACCACATCAAGCCGTTAAAATCAATCCCGGTTCATTTTTTCACGCTACTTTTCTCGTGCTGCTTACCACAACAATTGATCGGTGACATTTAAATATAAATTCACGCTCAACACACGATGCCTTCTATTCATTCTAGGACTTGACATTATTTGTCGTACCTTATGGAGTGTGTATGCATATGGCATGCGATAACATTTTAAGTCATTGTCAAGGCCACCATGAAATGCTCCTCGTTAACCAATTCATGAACCCCAGCTGATAAATAATGGAGTTTCCCCGTGGGGAGATTATATATCAATTATATCATTATTTTCGCCTAATAGCTCCATCTGTCAACACACAGGGAAAATACCACAAAGCCTCCGATCAAAGTTTCCTTCTTTGGATTTGAAATGCGTTTTGTTGGAATTCCATGTAACATTTTTAAAGGATTGGAAACTGATAGATAACACGGTGAGAATTTCTTTACAGGCACATTAGACTGCCATGTCTTTCAGCCAAGGTCGCCTGCTCGTCCACTATTATTTAAGATTTGCTTACAGATTATCTCATCTTTGGGTTGAAACTCTTTGCTTGCCTAAAGAAAAAAACTGGACAACGCCGGGCTCCGCCTTTTCTACATTAGAATTAAAACCCAAACTTGGCTAAAACCATGCAGACTGTCCTTCCTCAAACTGCTATTTCTCATTATTTTGCAGAGTTCTTGCTCAACCCAAAGTGGCTGGCTATTGCTGAAGAGTAAGTTTCAGAGAACAAACTTACGTGACATCCAAGCTTAAGCATACCCAGCCCCTATGAAAAGCTTGGAGGGTAGTAAGCTGCTGCAGATCTCAGATGACCGGTTGAGGATGATGGAGCCACAAAAGGATTCCGCTGCAGAACACCTGAACCATCCGAACTACAAACCCATGCAACAGGAGTTGCATTGACTACCCTGGTGGCTGCTGCACGAAAGCAGGGATTGTGCACTATATGCGACTCATCAAGATAGGCATGTCCTTGTGACTGATACCAAGATAAAGGATGTAGAAGATTTGCATTATAGTTTGGAGCTGTTTGAATTGAAACCAGAGATGAATCAACCTGGCGCTTCAGCCATCCATCACTGCCCATTAAAACATTATTGGTCTCTATTATTTGACCTTCAGGAACATCATCAATGATGATGACTTCTTTTATAGGAGGGGCAGTTGAATCTGAAAGTTTGCACTGGTGGTCAAGAGTTGCCACGTTTTTCTCTGGATGTCTGGATGATGCATCAAGTCCATTCTTGACTCTACTCTCTCGAATTACTAAATTCTGATCCTTTTGGTAATCATAAGGCTCCTTCAGTGTCATTAAACCACTATCTGTACAAGGGCCTTGAAAAATGCCTGCCGGCAATCGAGCAGATGCTAGAGGAAACTTCCAGTCCTCTGAATGGCCAATGATATTATTAGAAAATCCAACATCAAAACAATGGCCCATTGTGCCATGCGGATCTCGACCAGAAATGGCAGAACCTTGAGGGATCATACAATTAAATTGATAAGGATTTTGATCCTGAATATTGACTGGACAAACTCTGGAAAATGTTGGAAATTGGGATGCTCTCTCAATGTCCCGCGTACGTGGTTCAACCTGCCCTATAGACATGGAAGCATCCTCATCTTTGTTGATCACCATTAAGTTCTTCCCCATCAACCTGAGTATGGGATTAGAAGTAGATGGACTCACAGAATCACAGTCACCCCTAGCCAAAAATCTTACTTCAGTGCCTGTGGGGTCTTTGAAAGGAATAGGAACAGTATGCGGCTTAATAACTGGGGGAACATCTTTTTCAGATCCAGATGTTGACCAACTGCTCAGAGGAATAAATTCAGGCCTCACATTGACATTACTCGGCTGTGGCTCAGAATTGCAACTGCTTTGCTTTCCTAAAGCAGTTGTTCTTGTAGTAATTTTCTGACGCTTTTTTAGTTGTATTTCATGAAAATTTGAAGAAACTCCCAGTGAAAATCTCTCTTTCTTTTGGCAACAGCATGGTTGGTCATTTTTCAACCTCAGAGATCCTTTTTCACTGGGAATCCTATCAGCTTTCAAATGGACTCCACCCACAATGACTCTCTCCAATCCTCTATTGGTAGCCTGTGCACCTGCGATTTTCACTGCAGATCCAGTCCTAGCAGTTGTTAAGCATGACTTAATCTTGTCTTGATCACCATATGGTCCAGCGGCTGATAAAGGTTCACAGTACTTTGAATCAGATCTCCCTGCAGGAGAGCTAGAAATTGTAGATGTAGCTGATATAGGGGAATCTGATGAATCTCCATCGAGCATGTCATGCTGATCTAGAGAAGACTGGACCCGGCTAGTAGTCAATGATGAGTTCCCTTGGAAGTCTTCTGAGCCCATATCCCTGGGGCTTGGCAAAAAAGATCCTGGTGGCCCTGGAATAGGTATTGGATCAACCCCAAGAAATGGATTTCCTTGCCCAACTCCAGAATCCAGTCCCACACTTATTTCAGCAGTTTGCTCTATCAAGTCATGTCGAACCCCACTGCCAGAAAACATTTCTTGGTCATCAACAAAAGCTGGCTCCGTTGGAGCAGCCGGTGCTTCCACTTCACATAAAAGCCTTCTGTGAACTTGAATAGATTGAAGAGAGTTATTTGGAGCTTTTGAACAGTCACTTAACTTGTAGAATTCTGTACCAAAAGGTGTATTCAGATTACTAGCACTTCTATCAAAATCCCGGCCACATTCTACACTGCAAAAATCCTCTTCATTGTCTTGAGTCTCGTTTCTACAAGATGTAAGGACCCCAAATCCATCTGAATAATCAACATTCCCCCCTTCATCACTGCCATAACAAGCTGCAGGTTTCGAGCTTTCCAGAGCCATGACTTTCTTACTTTGGAAAGCAGATAACTGTCCTTCTTCTCTAATTTCTAGGGCATTTTGGCTTCTGGGACATGTATCATTAGTTATAGCTTCTCCTTCCAACTGATTTTTAGAACCACCTCGTTTCAAAGAAAGTTGGTGATCAACCTTAGAATGACAAGCCACTGCTTCTTTATCTCTTTCCACCACCAAACGTACTCGAGATTTCTCATGGGTTGATCGTTTCTTTATTTTACAAGGTCCACTATTACTGACAGCTGATTGGCTGTTCACAGACATTATGTTTTTCCTGCAAGACAAAATACTCCAGTTTTAGTTACAATCACAAGTAAATCCTGAAACGATTTTCAGAAAGAGGAAATATAATGGAATCGTTTGTTGAATACCCCCAGGTGTCAACTTCCATCTCATTGGACGCATGCCTCCTGGTAGCGTTTGTATACATTGGCAGACAACTATTGTGGGTCGATGTGCCTTCCTTGCCCAACTGGTTTGCATTTTGCTTTGTTGGTGGAAAAGATGTGTCTATATCGTCTGCCACGGCTCTCACCAAGAGATTACCTACTCTTTTCCTTCTAGGAATCTTCTCCCCTATTTCAATAACAGGAGCATCGTGGAATGCCTTTTTCATCCTCTCATCATTTCCAGAAGCCGATACTAGGTTCTCACACAGATTATTAGACTTCTGAGTAAGAATGCTTTCAGAAAGAGGATTCCCCAAAAATGATTCTTCATTCTCAACCAGTAAGTCTTTAGGCAAATGCCATTTACATCTCGTGGGTTGATGATCATCTTCACTGCTCACCTTCTTCATAAAACCACTTCGTTTAGAGCAAACCCATGGCCTCAAGGTCCCAGAATCACTGGATTTGGATTGCTTTTGCTTTAGCTGTTCTTTCTCAAAACTTCTATCCCCTCCATTGTATTTTTCTCCACGTCCACAAATCTGTTTGAACAAAATTTGACAGCCATGTATATTTAATACAAATACTACCAAATATTCAAAATAAGAATATTACAAAGTTTGTAGTTGGAAGTGCAGAATACATCAAGAAGTGGATACTATGAGTACAATATGCCTATCATGTCATTTAGAAAGTAGTCTACTGCATGTTTAAGCTTTTGTGTATCAAAAATTGAATAAGAGTAGAGAAGGAGAATAAAGCCAAATGATATAGACGGAAGGTATAGAAACACGGATAGAAGCATAGATGCATAAAAAACAAGCGAACAGTACCTGAGAACCATGAGCCTTTTTGTGAGAGAGAATCCGTTTGCTTTGAGGGATAAGTTTCAGATATTTGTGATGCTTTTGGGCAAGGCGTTTCTTTTTTTTCTTTGGAAAGTGTTTGATTCCTTTGCCTCCTCTAAAAGGATTTCTATCTTCAACATACTCCCTTTCTTTTCTGACCAGTGCTGGATCACTAGGCTTTGATAAGATCCTAAGTTTGGTACCGTTTGCGTCAATATACACTGGACCAACATCACCAAGACCTTGAGGATGTATGGGAGAAACCCTATGCTTTCTACCTTCACTACACTCGGCATCCATGGTAGGCAAGTTCGAAGCTGTTGACAAGTTTCTGCCATTTCTTCGATCAAGCTCTTCCAGCGTGCATTGCTGAGCTGTGGCATAAATATCCACCATCAATTTTGTCTTCCTGGGCTTAAATCTATGTCTAGTGAGATTAGAATCAGCTGTGCACTTAGGTGTTGGCTCCATAGCAAGGCATTGATCAATGTGAGCATTCAAAGTGGTAATTGACGAGAATGAGAAAGTTTTGCAAACAGGGCAAACTTTGGAAGTCATTGCTTCTGAAGTCGTAGTACAGTTAGAAGTAATATCTTCTGAGGAGCTGCGTTCAGAGTTGCCAACAAATTTCACTATTAGTCTGCACTTCTTACCTAATGGGCGAGAGGTGTTTTGAGTTTTGTGGATCGCAGGAGGATCTACAGTTTCGACTTCAGCTGATGAAGTTTTCAACAAAGTCTGATGAGTTTGTAGCAATGAAATAGGACGCCTAATATGAGGAACCGACTCTATCTCGGATTGAGACACCGTGGTGGTTGAAGAAGGGAAATCAATTTCCTCCCCAGATCTGCATGAACTTACGTCTAGGCAAACTTCTGCTGCCTTACTGCTTCTTAGTTGAGCATCAATGCACGAATCTATAACCCCATGAGTATTGTTTGGTCTGGAAGGCTCCTTATCAAAATGGTTTGTCCTATGCCTATTAAGGGAATCAGTTTCAACCGTACATAGCTTGGATGATTGGTCTCTTACGGTATCAAGAGACTGAAATGGTGGCAGCACATCCCTCACGCCATGCTTGAAACAAAGTTGCAGATTTTTCAGAGAAAATGGCCAATTCTTAATGATATCCTTGCTCCGGGATGTAAATACATAATTCCTGCATAAAAGCATAAACGATTAAATGTTTTTTGGTCATTTTATTTACATAAGAATTATCCACCACAGAAGACATAATATGGCCTAGATTCTAAAATAACTTGATTAAAACTACTGGAACTAGGGAATCTTTGTTTGATTACATGAAACACCACATCAATGGCTAAACAGTAGTTTGGAGACAAGAAGATTCTAGGAATCTAGTGGATTGTTAACCAGAATCAGCATGAAATCACAAGCAATTACTGATTATCACAACCAAGAGCAAGTGATTCACTATACATCCAAGGAAGAGTAAAAGGGGAAGAAGACCGTGGAACAAAAGAAGGCAAAGCAAGAAGAAAGCACAGAAAGAACAAGAATAGACACGACATGGGGTTTCGGAGCCATAGGTTCCAAAGGCAAGATTGAAACAACTGGATCCGACCCAACACAAGATCATTTGGACGAAGAAAACAAAAAGACAAGACTAAAATCGCAAGTTCATCTTGAGATAAAAAGAAAGCAGTTAGTCTGTCGTATAGTAGTAGTTGATGGCCATGAAAACGGAAACAAAAGCAAAAGCAGCTAGCTGCCCATAAGGAGAAGAAGAAGAAGTGAGAGAGAGAGAGAAGTTGAATACCTTATGGAGAAATTGGGAAGTGAGGAAAGATGATCAAGGGATGGGTTAGGCAGATCTGCTTGAGGCAAGGGAAGCTCATCATTACTACTATTCACCTTTGGAAATTTGCAAGAACATGAGGGATCTGGTGTAGGAGAGTTTTCAACGGATAACATCTGATGCAAAGCTTCTCTCTTCTTGCGCTGTTTCTGCAACAGTCACAAGCTTCTCTCTGCTTCTCCTCCTGCTACTAGCTACTGGTATCGGCAGAGTCACTATCTCTTCCACTTTCACTGGGCCTCCTCCTTCCTATCTTAATTTCTTTGCCTTGAGCATATATATATATATATATATATATATGTATATATATATCTATATATATCTATTTATACGTGTGTGTGTGTGTGTATATATATTTATATGTATAAACTCTCTCCTCTCTCCGTCTTTATACTTCAATCAAACCCCACCACCACGCCACCATCAACGTTCTCTTCTTACCACCACTTACAAGCAAAAAGAAGGTGGTTTTACCACCACTACCTATTCTATCTATAGCAGACAACAAGATGAAGCAACCTCGGGCGGATCTTCATGGCATCAGCCTGCATAGAGAGCACAGTAGACCATTAAAGACATAGCTTTTGGGGTTTGAAGAAAGAAAGAGTAAGGACTCAGAAGAAGAAGATGATGTACTAGCGGATTCTCTAAGGACGTTATTTTATGTGAAAGACAGAAATTGAAGCATCTGGGTTGGGAGTAATCATACAATGAAGCAAAGAACAAACCCAGCGGCAACTAAAAACAGCGGTGAAGGTGATAGATATGCGTCATTTTATGTGTGTACAACTCAAAAAGAAATGAGAACAACATAATATCAGCATGCTCAAGACATTGGGTGAGATCTTAATCTTGGTCCATGCACATACGATAATGACAGAGATTGAGAGGGAAGAGTAGAAAGATGAAGCAAAAGGGCGAAAATGGTAAAAAAGAAAACAAAAATCAAGAAGCAGAGAGATGAATGATAACAGCTGTATACAAGTGAACTGAACAGACCAATTTAAAAGAGTAAGATTGGGATGGACTGATACAGAGAGACCCAAAATCCCGAATGATGATCATCTTGAACTAAGTTCTGAACAACTATTACTTAACAAAAAGAAAGCTTTTGGGTTGGTTTAGGAAGAACAAGAAGAAGGAGAGCGAGAGTAGACTGAGCGACCACACCAGCCACTCTGTCTGGGGTTTGACAGTTTGAATGTTAGAGGATTTGATGGAAACGAAGATGAAAAACCTCGTTTCAGACAAATAAAAGATGGAGAAAATCAAAGCCAAAATAGAGATGGATGAACCGGAAGGAAAAATTTAAAGTTGAACGAACCTTGTTGAGGTGAAGAAGAAGCATTTATTTGATGTATGATGAGAGAGAAAAAGACGAAAAAGATGGAGAAAGAGAGCCACCCACTCACACATCACTAAAGGAATCAGGTTCTTCTACCTTTCTACGTATCTCTCTGATTCAAACCTGCAAAAATAAAATAAACCGACTTTTAATATATTACATTTTTCTAAAGCACACCCATATTTCCTTTTCCTTAAAAAAACAAAATTTATCTATTTATTTATTTTAAATTATATAAAAAAAATTATGAAAGTATTTTAATGAAGATAATTATTTAGTCATATAATGATTTATTTGAAAAGGGAAAAAGCAAATTGTACAGCTATTTATTACGATTATGTTATATTTACCTGCGAAGAAAATATATATTCTCTTTTTTTATTTTTTACCCAAAATTATGCAGTTATTGGAATTGCCCCTCATGTTTATTTGATTTCCAACAAGCAATTCATTGATTTATTTAAAGTTTAAACCAAAATAGTAATACTACTCTACATTAGTATTCACTCCCACCTTCTCCTACACGACAAACACGTCACCATCTGAGTCCCCACGTCCCACCATCATCCTGTCTCTCTGTCACAAATTTCAACACCCATTTCTTAATAAGCAGTCAGTTCAAGTTCAACCCTATTTATTCATTTACCCCTTCTCTTTTTATTTTAACCAAATAAAGACATCACCCATATGCTATGCGCTGTCTTTCTACTTTTCAGAATTACCAAACACAATAGCATTCTCCTTTTTGTTTTTTTCATTTGTTATAAAAATGATAAATACTTGAATTATTAAATATAAACACTACACAACATTTCGTTTAATAACAATCTAAGAAAAGACATTTTCAATAACATAATTAAACTAAAATTTTCTTCTCAACTAAACAAAACTTGATAAAAATTAGATAATTCACTCTTTCTTTTTTGTTTAAGTCTAATCTAATCCAAATTTAAAAAATATATTAAGAATAATTTTTAAGTAAAAATATTTAGATTAATAACACTCTGTAAGAGATTACATCAAGTTAATTACGAAGCTAGTGTAACAAGAAACTATCAATGTTATATAAAGGAAGTAACGACAATGATAAGAACATGAGCATTGTCAAAACTCAAGCATCATTTATACAATAACAGCAAGGTCATACTTCTATCAATCTAGTAAACAGCACTCCTATATAGAACTTTGTCATTAAAGATATACTCATTCCTTTCTTTCCATAAAGCGTCAATGACTACACAAAATCATATCTTAGTAATGAGAAAATTAACATCACCTAAGTACTGACCGAGATGAAACTAATCATATTCTTCAACGTTGCAAACATGAGCACTTAATTATTGGATAGAGTTCTATCTCTCTAGAGAAAACACATTTAAAGAATAGGTAATTCCTGATTCCACCCTCATTGTAACCAAGTTATCAAACAAATGCAATAAGATGGGAACTTTTGATCTTATTACGAGTGAAGAGTTTATTATTAATAACAAGACATACTATCAATGAGAGCTTATGAAAGATGTTATTATTCTATACTAGCTTTTTCTATCAAACCTTAGGAGCAGAATTCCTAAAGACTTAATAAACTAGCTTGTGTTGAATAAACTTGAAGAGTGTCTAGTCTAATGGACGACATCCTGGTTTAATTGATTGGGAAGGTAAGTAGGCAAATTCTCTTTGATAAGTTAGAGAGCCCTATATTTGATTAATTACTCATCATCATTGACAAGCTCGAAGACTTTGGCTTTACATTTTAACTTATGTCTTAGATGGAAAACTCGAGGAAGCAAGTAAAGAGGGCCAACATTAGATCAATTGTCATTCCATAACTAAATGGCCTTACCATTCCTAATGGAATGCTCGATTTCTTGGCAAAGCTTGCTTCTTAATTTCAAAATATTCAACATAGTCTAAAAGGAATTAGGATGAGTTTTAATTTCCTAAATACATTGATCCTCTAAGTAATGAGAGTGTATCCATTTACCAATAAAGACTCCTTTTTTACAAGTATTCTCTAAACCCTTTTAGCAAGTAAGACATTATTGCTAAACTAAATAGGCCAAATCCCCAAACCACCATCCCCTCTAGTCAATCCAATATCATCTCATTTCACCTTAATATGAGGCTTCCTATGAGCATCCCCTGTCCAAAGGAAATTCCTTGTGATTTTATCAAGACCCATGGAGATATTTTTGGGAAGTTCTATGTGAGATATCCAATATGCATATAAGTTATTCATTGTAGATTTAAAAAGTTGAGCTCTTCATGTATAAGATAATCTTCTATTGGCCTAATGGCTAATTCTCTTATGGATGGAATCAAAGATGGCTTGAAAATCAACAAAAGTCAATCTCTTCGTACTAATAAGAATGCCAAGATATCTAAAAAATAGCTTCCCTAATCTCAATCTTGCAATAAAAGCAAGATAATCTATATACTCATATACAGCTTTAGGCATAATAATGCTCTTATCCTCATTGAAGCTTAAGCTTAAAAGTGAGTAGAAGCTTTTTAAAGAGTCTATGATGACCTTAATAGAAAGATGCTCAACCTTGTAAAAGAGTAGTAATCATTATCAAAAGAAAAATTAAAGATTCTTTAATTCAAACATTTATGATGAAATTTGAAGCTAGATAGGATCACCTTACCTAATGCCTTCACCACTTTTAAACTTAAGAGTAAGTTCATCACTGATCAAGATGCTGAAAGTGGTTATAGAGATATATTGGTAGATCCATGTAATAAATTAGATGACCTGAGTGTTTCCAGTGCTTGAATAATGAACTCTAACTTATAATATCAAAAGTTTTATAGAAGTCTATTTTTATAGCACAAAATTTTTTGGAATTCCTACTTTGGTAGCCTTCGAACAATTCCTGAGCTAAAAGAATGTTGTCCCCAATACTTATACCTTTAATGAAAGATCCTTGAGATTTAAAATTCAAAGAGTCCATAATAAAGCTGACTTTAGATTCAATGATCTTTTAGATGATTTTATAAAAGGTATTGTAGCAAGAGATGGTCTAAACACTTTGAGTGTGCTAGGGTTAGGCGATTTGGGAATAAGGAAAATAGAAATCATATTGAATTGTTTGAGGAAGTTATCTATCCTGAAGAATTTCTGAACAACTTGGCACACCTGTTGTCTAATAAGTTACCAAGATTCTTAGAAAACTAAGTGTTAAACTTATTTAGTCTAGGTGCCTTATGAGGATGAAACTAAAAACATCTATTTTAATCTAAAAAACTTCAACTTGCTTGATTAACTTTATAGCTTGACTGTCAAAAATGGACTTAATAAGAAAGTTCCTAAGAGAAAGAGTGGAAGCATCATAAGAAGTGGTAGGATTAAAAACATTATGAAAATACTTGAGAGTAAACTCCTTTAACTAATTTTAACCCTCCACCATCAGACCTACCTCATCATAAAGACAAGATACCTTATTAGCATTCCTTCTAGCAAGGATAGGCTTGAATAAAAAAGAAGAGATCCTAACCCCCTTTAACAACCATTAAACCCTTACCTTTTGCGTAAAGATGAAAGTTTTAATATCCAAAACTCTAATGTAGTTACCAAGGGCTACTTTCTCCTCATTAATTAAAGGTGACTTTGTTGTTCGAGTTGGAGTTGAGTTTGAATTTCAACAAGTTTGTTTGTAGTGGCCTTAATGTCTTAGCATTTATTAGTGGAATTCTTAAAATATAGCTCTTTAAGACCAGTTTTTATGAATTAGAATTTCTTGGAACACTTAAATTATTCAAAGCTTTCCACCTTCAAATTCATTCCTTGTTTAATGATCTCCTAAAATTCCTCCATCTTTACTAAGTAGTTCAAGAACCTAAATGGAGTCAGAACCTTATTATTGCTATAATAATATTGCAATTATACAAGAGTGTGATTAAAGCATAAGGTACTCTTGAAGATACCTAAGCTCTTTAGAAATTGGATAAACCAATATTAGTTAATAAAAACCTTGTCTATCTTCTTTCTCATGAGTCAGTTACCTTGTTGCTTATTATTCCAAACGAATTGACGTCCCTTATAAACCAAGTCAGTGACCTTAATGTTATCAACATAAGATCTGATCTTATTATAAGGAAGCTTGGTGAAATTCTCACTTTGAGCCTTTATAAAGAAAAGGGTGTGATTGAAATCACCGTGTGGGATCCACGGAATTGACAATTTGGTACCTTTGATGGAAATATGCTCTCTATTCATGTATGTAAATCAATCTTCGCGTCTCTACCTCTCTAAGATTCAAAACCACATTAAAATTTGAACTCTTTTAATTTCCCTTCATATTTGCCTTTTAGGACTTAAAAATTAGGGTTCTACACTGGATATGGTTGCAGACATAGATGTGTCTAGTGACTATATCCCTCAATCTCTCTTTAATACTCAACAGTCGTATTTAACTAGAATTGAATGTTTAACACTCTACTAAACATTCATTCTAGAACAGAAAACTTAATTCAAAATCAAACATTCTCATATTTCTAGAATTGAATTTTCATTTAAAAGTCATTTTATAAAATGTTGTTTAGTTATCAATTAAACATGTATTGCATGAAATATTTCATGACAAATAAAATATTATTGTTGATAACAAGTATTATGAATAGTCACTAGACATATTCATTTCTCTTTGCGCTATAATGTCCTTGAAATAGTTATATTTAATATCTATGTGTTTGATTTACTATTGATATTTGATCTCTCTAGTACTTGTCTTTTAATATACTTTTTCATACACAACATAATGTGTATGAGACTACTAATTTCTTCGAAATAAAGAAATTTTTATCTTTCGTTCTTCCACTAGGATTCGTGGATACTATATATTGCTTAGGTGCTTCCACTAAATACTTGAACAATTTTGTATGCAAGATAGTAAAACATTTTTTTTATGCCAATCACTAAAGGTGCTTACTTGAACAATTTTATATGCAAGATAGTAAAACTTTTTTATGATGCCAATTGCTAAAGGTAAGCACCTAAGCAACTAGGGTCAAAAAAATGTTTTACTATCTTGCATATAAAAGTGTTCAAGTATTCATTTGATATAAATGTAGCTTATAATAGTAAGAAATCTCTACATGAGTGATAGTTAATGATTTATATAGCAAAGGTGTATGCAACCTTATCCATATTCTTCATTTTGATTATGGATGATAAGTAATTTGTATGATTGCTTAACAAAATACTTATTATCACTAGATATTAATAAATATCATCCATATGACATGATAAAATTATACATTTATCATTATATCTTTTAACATGTGCTAAGTCATCCTTTCCAATCATACTAAAATCATACAACATGATTATAATGCTAATGTAATATGCTACTTACTTTAAGACTATGTTACACCATATACAGATGTTAACAATCTAAGCATGTAATGCTCTTGGCCCTTCTGAATGAAACCTAGTGATTGTACCATGTAGATTTCTTCATCTAGTTCTTCGTTTAAGAACATGGTCTTTAATCAATTTGATATATGTCAAGATCCAATCCAATTACTAAGGCTATAATTAGTCAAACTAATGTAAACCTCACAACAAATGAGAATTTCTTACCATAATCAAATTTTGCCATTAGACATGCTTTATATCTTTCAAAGCTGCTATCAGTATTTTACTTAAAATTTGAAGAACACATTTGTTATTTATGGCTACATGTCTTTTCGAAAGATTATTCAAGTCTTATACTTAGATCAAACTCAATTCATTCTTCTTTTATTATTATAACTCTTTCATTCTTACCAAGGTTAGATAGAGCCTATTCATATTCCTCATTTTTTTTGTTTTCTTTTGGAACTACCACAATGGTTATTCCTTTCAACTTCAAAATTGTAGAAGGAATAATTCACTTAAAATATGGGTATAATGAATATTCAAGAAACAAATCTCTCTACATTCATATTGCTCTCACTCGAATTAAATAATGGTAAAGAGTTCCCACTAGGTTGTAATTGTCATTGATCATAAAATAGTTCATCATCTCTTAAATTGCTTCCACTTGGATTAATACAATTCGATTGGTTTAGTCCTACAAGATTATTTTAATCTAGTCTCTTATATAAAGATAAGTTTTGACCTATCTTTTCTTGCTTAGGAAAATTGTTCTCTAAGAATGAGATATCTTGTAACACAAATCAAATTAATTATTTATTAGCTTGTTCACCTTTGAACATATACCTTTCGAAATATTTTTTAATTTTTTTAAAGGTACTCATCTTCTATTTGGAACCTAAATTCCAATATTTATAAGAGGAACGATGAACATAGGTAATAAACACATTCTCAAGAAATCAGATATAGTTAATCAAGTCTATTACCTATCCATATCTCATAGTGTTTTAGGATATTACTTCATAGGCATTTTATCAAGTACATATTTATCATCAATGACATATTATCCCGATATGTGGTAGGAAAATGTGCCTATGCCATTATAGTCCTAACCATGAGAAGAGTGTTATTTCTCATCTCTATACCACCAGCTTATTGGTGGATTCATTGTCGAAATTATCATCACATCCAATGTTTAACTAGTTATAGGCAAGATTTATTCTTAATGGGAGTTTTTTTTTCCCTTTCCTAGTTTATTTGACCTTAGTCCTTTTTAGAATCCTAAGAATTGTAAAAGGCTTTCTTTCCCCTTTTCACTTAGAATCATCTTAGTGCTTCTTTGTCTTAGTTTTTAACTCCTTGTGAATATAACTTAGTCATACATGTCTTAGTATATAGTTTAGAAGCCTCAAGAAGTTTATCAATAAGTGCCTCATAGCATTCTATATCATTTTGATATTTACATTACAAGTTAATTGTATTTTCATATGCTCCTAATATAGAGGCAAAAATATGCAACAACTTATACTAGCTCAATATAAGACAAGATATGACTAACAATCCTCATATCACTATGTTTGACATTAGCTTCATATCCCTCCGCATTAAATTCTTGTGTGTGTGTGTGTGTGTATACAAATCATAATAGTCAATATGGAACAAGAAACATTTAAACCTTTTAAAGATGACTTAAAATGCAAAAAATTTCTTTTGTTAGAAATAAAGAATGTTTACGTCAAAAGAGAGAATCAATTGTCAAAATCCCTTCAGTTTTTGCTTTTCCAATTTTTTTTCAAAAATATTATAAATTTCTAAATTATATTTAATAAGGTTTAATACTTAATTTTAAAAAATTAAAGGTTTGAAAATGATGTAAAAGGATTAATAAAGATTCGTATTGAATGAATATTAATTTCCTTTTTTTTGTTTCTAATATCCTAGTTTAGATAAATTCTTGTGTTTTACGACATTAACTATTATTTGTTCCCAACACTAGAGCTGTAGAGACAGAACCAAGTCATTTAGCAGGAGGTGCTAAAAAATCGAAGAACTTGATCATAGCAATTCAAAAATTTTATTTTGTTAAAAAAAACAAACTAACGTGTAAATAAAAAAGGAGAATCAACACCGATGGCAGCAAAGGATGGAATACTCCTATTTGTAGACTTTTCCTTTCAATACAAAAAAAGGAGAATCAAGTCTTAAGATCCCTCCCTTTGCCGTTTGCAGCATTTTCTTTGTCAAAATTGCTATGATGTGAAGCGTAATGAAATGTCATCCCTTTTCTTCTATTCTAGTTTAGAGAAAAACTAGAATATGATTTCTACATTTTTTGAGGCAATGGTCAAATTAGTACAAACCCTTTTCTTTTATGACATTAACTATAATGTGTAGGGTGCAAAAAATTGACCTAATTTATTTGCTCTGATATATTACATTTAAATATTAAATAGTTTCAACTTTAAGGATAAGCTTACCGAATGAGTTAGTTAGGTGTCAGTGGAAAAATAAATCTAAATAATTTATGAGCAAGAATTGGACATTAAAAAAAAAGATATGATGATTTTATTAAGTATATATTTGTTTATATTTAAAATTAGTCAATTATTTATCATGTTGAAAGATGATAATTTTAGATAAAGTTGATAAGATATAAACTAATTATGTTCATACAAATATTTTATTATTTAGAATTTATTAAAATTATAAATTAATTTAATTTTTATTATAAATTTTCATATATTATAATAAATTATCTTTGAAAAAGGTCGTACTAAAAAAGGGTAATTAGTTAAAACCTTAAAAAGAGGAAAAAAGATGTTAAAAGTTTGTGGTAGACACACTTCAAGCTTTCGGTTTTCCAAGTATACTCGTAGTCTTGTAATTAATATGATGTAAGCTATTCAGTAATATTTTCTAATCATGTTTTAAAATGATAGACACTCAATTTCATGTACTCATTGTAATGTTGAATTAGCTTTTGCTAATATAAAAAAAAAGGTATATTGGTAGTCCACATTGAGCAATATATTTCTACGGCTTCATTCTTTATAACGGTGAATTAGGAACTCACCAATTCCTCCGAAGTGCTAAGGCCTAGGCCAGAGGATCCAATATGATACGCACATGAGAACCAGAATTTAAGGGCGAAGAGAAGGGAAATTTGAGAGAGTAGAATTCAAGAAAAACTTCTTTTATGCCTCGTAGGCTTTCATTCGATTTCATTTATAGGTTCACAGATTACATGGCCGTTGCAACCGTTTCCCTATTTCACGCTAAATATTCCTTCAAATATTATGGCTTCCTGCAAATTCGTTTGTCTCTTCCGGTCTTGTTAGTTGTCTGCAGCACCTGTGATTCCTTTGAAACCGATTCTGGCGTTGGTTTGTTGTGTGACGATGCACCTGCTTTGTTTGCCATGGGCCTTGGGCTTGTTGTGGTATCATTACTCCCATCCCCTGATGTAGCCATGTACTCAAGGCTGAACTTAGGAAATTCCCGTTGGAACTCGTGCGTGTCCTCCCACGTTGCTTCTTCTGGGGTTTGGGACGACCACTGGACTAGTACTTGGTTGACGAAATGGCCCAAACGTTGGATTTGTCGGTGATTCAGGATTTTAATTGGGCGGAACAGGGGTTGATCTGTCAGATAGGCTGGTGGGAGATTGGTACTGCTAGGCGGGTCCCCTATGCACTTCTTTAATAGCGACACATGAAAAACGTCATGGATCTTGGCAGTTGGGGGAAGATCCAATTGGTATGCTACTGCACCAATCTTCCTCCAAATCATAAATGGGCCGTAAAATCGTTTAGCCAATTTGTGTGATTTTCTTAATGCCACTGAGTCTTGTCGGTATTGGTGTAGACGGACGAAAACTTTCTCCCCTGGTGAAAATGATGCCTCTGTTCTCCTTTGGTCAGCTTTGTTTTTCATCCGAAGCTGGGCCCTTTCAATGTTCTTCCTGAGTGCAGTTACCAAGTCAGCTCGTGCCACCAATTGTTCTTCCAAACCTTGTATAGTTGTTTCCCCCAGTTTGTAACCGTTTAACTGTGTTGGTGCCCTTCCATACACTGCCTCAAAAGGGCTCATTTTGAGAGTAGAGTGCCATGCCGTATTATAAGAGAACTCTGCCCAGTGCAAATATTTTACCCACATCTTTGGTTGCTCTGACGTGTAACACCGTAAGTAGTCTTCAATGCATCTGTTGACCACCTCAGTCTGACCATCGGATTGAGGATGGTAGGCGCTATTGGTGGAAAGATTGGTACCTTGCAGACGAAATAGTTCTTGTCAAAAGCCACTCATAAAAATGGGGTCTCTATTGGAGACTATGTCGGAGGGAAACCCATGTAAGCGTACCACCTCCTTGATGAATACATCTGCCACTGAAACGGCGGTAAAGTGTGGCCCCAGAGCTATAAAGTGTGCAAATTTTGAAAAGCGATCGACTATAACGAAAATAGTAGTTTTTCCAAATGAAGGTGGAAAATGTGTAATAAATTCAATGGAGATGGAGTCCCATACTGTCTTTGGAATGGCCAGAGGCTGTAATAAGCCGTCTGGCCTTGTGTGAGCTAATTTAACTTATTGACAAGTAGGGCACGCCGCTACGTAGTCTTTAATATCCTTTCCCGCTGTTGGCCACCAGAAGGTTGCGGAAAGACGAGCCATTGTCCTCTGCACACCCGCGTGGCCTCCCACTAACGTGTCATGAAACTCTGAAATAATTAAGTCTTGAAGTGCAGACTCCTTGGGCACCCAAACTCTCCCTTTAAATAAAATCAGCTCGTTTTTGACAGAGTAATTAGTGTGCAGGTCGGGTGTGTTCTGAATGTCTTTGCGAAATTTGTGTGTGTCAGGATTGAGAGCAATAAATTTTTTTATTGTCTTTATCACTTGTGATATGGGCCGAGAACAGCCCTGCATCGCCTGATATGCTGGCGCCCCTTATGCGACACGTGAGAGCGCATCTGCGGGCAAATTCTCTCTCCCTGGTTTATAACAAATATCGAAATCATATCCAAACAGTTTGGATAACCACCTTTGTTGCTCCGGAGTCTGTATGGTCTGAGAAAGCATAGCTTTTAGTGGTTGATGATCTGTTTCGATGATGAAACGGTGCCCCAGCAAATACTGTCTCCATCGCTTTACCGCTAGGATAATAGCGTTCATCTCCCGTGCATATCTTGACTCTAGTCGCCCACTAGCTGGCAATTGTTTGCTGTAAAAGGCCACAGGTCTGCCTTCTTGTGACAATACCGCCCCGACTGCACTGCCGGAGGCATCTGTTTGCAAGAGAAAAGGTTTGTTAAAATTGGGCAAAGCTAGAACGGGAGTAGTTGATAAGGCATTTTTCAAGGCTACAAAAGCCTCCGCTGCCTGTCCATTCCAAATGAAGGAGTTTTTTCGTAAGAGAGCTGTCAAGGGCGCGGCGATTCTGGCAAAATTAGCAACAAACCGGCGATAATAGCCAGCGAGTCCGAGGAAGCCACGTAGTTGTTTTATTGTTTTTGGAATGGGCCAGGACTGAATGGCCGAAATTTTGTGGGAATCCACGTGTACCCCGTCTGCTGTGATGATATGGCCGAGGTACTCTATTGATGGTGTGCTAAACACACATTTTGCCAGATTTACCCGAAACTCCTGTTGCGATAATATCTCAAATACTGCTGTCAAGTGTGAGATATGTAATTCCCAAGAAGAGCTGTATACTAAAATGTCATAAAAAAAATCAAGACACATCTCCGTAAAAGTTGTTTAAATTGTGTATTCATCTCCGCCTGAAAACTGGATGGAGTATTAGAAAGGCCAAAGGGTAATACCAGAAACTCATAATGACCCTCATGAGTTCGAAATGCAGTTTTTTCTGTGTCTTCTGGATGCACGCGTAGCTGGTGATATCCGGCCTTCAGATCCAGCTTGGAAAAAATCGTAGCACCATGTAACTCATCAAATAACTCATCTGCTGTGGGAATAGGAAATCTGTCTTTAATGGTGATGGCGTTGAGTGCCCTGTAATCCACACAGAAGTGCCACGTGCCATCTTTGTTTTTTACAAGTAACACCGGCGAAGAATAGGGGCTTACACTCGGTTGGATTATGCCTTCTTCAAGCATCTTCGCGATTTGCTTCTCTATTTCAGCCTTTTGGAAATGTGGGTATCTGTATGGTTTGACATTGATGGGTGTGGCTCTAGGCAGAGTGGTGATGCGGTGAGGAGACTGACGGAAAGGTGGAAGCCCTTGAGGTGCTTGAAAGATGTGAGCGTAACACTCCAAAAGATCATCAATTGCCTTTTTTGCTTCGGGAACTGATGGAGACACGGGCCTGGGTGATGTAGACAAGACAAGCTGAAAATATTTAGCCACCCCTTCAGTGGAAGTGTCCCGTCACAGCTGGCTGACTGAAATGGCACTCAAATCTCCATTTTGCATCCCGTGCAAAGTAATTTGCTCCTCCTGCAAGTTAAACTTCATCCAAAGCTCACGGTAATTAAATATAACAGGACCAATTTGTGCCATCCATTGGACTCCCAAGACGACATCCGCTCCAAAAATAGGTAGGACAAACAAGTCAATATTGAAAGTATGCTTATCTATGGATACGGGAACAGCCTCACATAATCCAGCACAGTCAAGTGTGGCACCATTACCTACTGTCACGTTCACATATCTGGACTTGAGGATTGGCAATTTTAGGAAGTTGGCCACCCGATTCTGAACGAAGTTGTGTGTGGAGCCACCATCAATCAATATTGTCACCGGATGACCCGATATTTTTCCTTCTATGCGAAGCGTCGAGGGCTTGGTGAAGCCTTCCAAGGCATGAAGGGAAATAGTTGGTAAGGATGGGTTTGTTATCTCAGCTATCTTCACTTGGGACGTGGAGGGTTGAACAGGGTCACAAGGTGATAGTGGTCGCGTACTATAATCAGCAATGACACACTCCTCAGGTTCGGCAGCGACTAAACAGTGAAACTGTACTTTCTTGCATTTATGCCCTGTAAAAAATTTTTCGTCACAGTTAAAGCATAAACCTTTTGCTCTTCTGGCTTCCATCTCAGCAGGGGTTAATCGTTTGACAGGAATTTTGGAAGGGGAAAAACTAGATATAGGCTCGGCGGAAATGACAGGTGATGTGTGAGGTGAGTTGGTGAGGGCCAAAGGCAGACGGGCTGGAAGCGCATGCCCATAAGAAGGTAGTATCATCGATTCCACGACCTTGGCCATATCCATGGCTTCAGCTATTGTCGTGGGCTTGAGCAAAGAAAGTTGTTGTTTGATGTGCTCCTTAAGGCCTGAGACGAAACAATTTAGTAATTGCTCTGAGGTGAGCCCATGTGTGCGGTTTGAAAGGGTCTCAAATTCTCAGATATAGGACCCGACTGAGAATTTCTGTTGGAGTTTAAAGAGAAGACTCTGGTAGTTAACGTAACTCGACGGACCAAACCAGCTTTGTAGAACTCGTACAAAGGGCTCCCAAGTGGTCAACTGGGCAGTATTGTGCAACCATTGATACCACTGAAGAGCTTCACCTGTCATGTAAAAGGCAACAATTGTGAGTTTCTGGTCTGGTGGGGTGCGATGGAAAATGAAGAAGCGTTCAATCTGGATTAACCATCCCATGACGTTGTCTCCAGTGAAAAAAGGAATTTCGAGTTTGGGAATGCGAATTTGGGGTGGGTTTTGTGTGTCTGGGATCGATGCTTGAGGTGTGTGTTGGGAGGTAGATGATGTGACTTGGTGAGGTGTGGGTAGTAGGGGCCCCTGCTGAAAAGCTAGTGCCGCTGAGGTCTGCTGCTCTACCTTGGATAGGGTCTTCATTAAGGCTTCATGTGATTGGCGGAGCTAGTCAGTCGTTGCTACATGGCGGGCCAGCTCTTCAGACTGGATTTCCATTTTTTCTGCCATGGCATCTAAGTCTTTGACTACTTTCTGATACGCCTCCTCTATAGCCTTGTAGCGAGTAGTTGTTCCTTCCGCCATAGTGACTGTGACTGGGTGGAAAGGTTCAATGAAAGCACCAAAATGATACGCACACGAGAACCAGAGTTTAAGGACGAAGAGAAGGGAAATTTGAGAGAGTAGAATTCAAGAAAAACTTCTTTTATGCCTCGTAGGCTTTCATTCGATTTCATTTATAGGTTCACAGATTACATGGCCGTTGCAACCGTTTCCCTATTTCACGCTAAATATTCCTTCAAATATTCTGGCTTCCTGCAAATTCGTTTGTCTCTTCCTGTCTTGTTAGTTGTCTGTAGCACCTGTGATTCCTTTGTAACCGATTCTGACGTTGGTTTGTTGTGTGATGATGCACCTGCTTTGTTTGTCATGGGCCTTGGGCTTGTTGTGGTATCACAATATCTCCTTATTCATCTTGTGCATTAATGTATTATCAAGAAGGCTTGCTCATAACACTAAGAGCTATAGGAGCTTTAAATTTCACAACAAATGCAAGAAGTTGGAGTTGTTTCGCCTTATATTTGCGGATGACCTCTTGTTAATATGTGGGGCTGATCCAAACTCAATTCAACTACTCATGAATATTCTTTAATCCTTCAATTATTTATCAGGTCTGTCCATAAATAAAACCAAAAGTTGTATTTATGTTTTTGGAGATTCATTAGGACAGGTAAATGTTTTGTCGAGGATTTCAGGTTTTAGCCCACTAGAGCTTCTTTTCAAACATCCAAGCATTTCAATCTCTGACAAAAGACTCATTTTTAGATACATCATGCCTCTCATTGACTCAATTTAGAAGATAATAGGACATTTGAACAGTAAACTCCTCTCAAGTGCAAGTGAACTTAAACTTGTTTCTATAGTGCTGGAGAATTTGCAAGTTCATTGCACCTCTCATTTTTATTTGCCACTAAATCTATTCAAGATGGTGGAGAAGTTGCTGAGAAACTTCTTGTGGTCAAGACTTGCTATAGAAACAAATAAAACCGAGATAAATTAGAAAGAAGTCTGCTCTCCCAAGAAGGAAGGGAGTTGGAAATTAAATCAATTAGAAGAACCAACAAAGGTGTTTATGGCAAAAAAGAATATAGAAGTTGTTTGAAGACTCTGAATCCACGTGAGTAAAATCGATGCATTCTTATATAATTAAAGATAAGAGTTTGTAGATCATTGAGACGAAAGCAACTTATTTACAGACACCGAATCTAACTTTGAAATTGAAGAATACTATGATCCAAGAAATCAAAGTTAAAATAGGGAATGTGAGGAGATTATGGTTTTGGTTTGACAAGTAAAATAAACTGGACATTATTTACAAGCTACAGGATTTGAAAACCTCAAACGCATTCCATGGCCTGCTAAAATTAAAGAAATTACTAAGAAGGAAGATTGGCATTGCAGATATTAAAGTTTCAGTTCGATAATAAATTCTATCCCGGATTATAAACGAAGACCAGATCAGGAAGATAGGTTCCGTGAATGGAGAATATATAGCTCAGACATTTCATAAACAATTCTTGCATAGATTATTCAAAGTTCCCGCTGAGAGAATAACTTAGAGTAAGCTTGTGTGGTAAAATAATAACTTCCCTAAAGTTTCATTTCTGCTATGATTAGCAATCAAAAACAGACCGTAAAATTTGGATAGACCAAAAAGCAAGGATTTCAGCAATTTAACATGCAGGGTTTGCTTCCAATCCCTCAAGAATCATGAGCATCTTTTGCTGAATTGTCATTTCACTCATATGTTTTGGAGCTAAGCTTGGATTATATGCAGAATTCAATGTTTTGCTTAAAGTTAGCCTCAATTAATTAACTGGGCTGAACTACAAAGGTGGCTTAACTACTTTCAAGTTGATACTAAATTGTGGGACACAGCTCATTTGAAAGAAAAGAAATAGAACTTTATAAAATCAACAAAGGAACATTCAGGCCTTTATATTGCACTCTTTTAAATGAATAAGTGATCTGATCATATCTAAAGAGATTTTCAAGGACATGAGCAATGAATTGGTTTTCGTTTAAAGGAGTGTTTTACCTCCTTGACATCACATACGCTTCGAGTTAAATCAGTTCTATTTTTCCTTGGTTAGTTAAACTTAGTATCTAGTCTATAGTTAGAATGGTTTCTCTAACTTTGTTCTGTCCTTACTACTAATTTTTCAGTCTGGGAAGAAGGTATGAAATGGTTCCCCTAGTTTAGCTATTGTTTTTGTCTGAGCACTACATCTGTACTATTGTTTTTGTATCAATCTATTTCTTTTCTTTTAAGAAAAACCAAACAAAACGTTATTCTTCATTGCATAAGTTGGTAGATAGAGTGTTTTTCTTTACACGTGCTTGATGGAATGTATCTTCCATGGGCTAAATGCATGCATGCACTTGAATTTGCTTCCGCTGGAGCTATCCAGTGTCCACACATACACAACAGTGCTTAAGTTTGTGCGTGCGCCAGCAAATTGCCTGGAATTTCTTCGCCAGTTTCACCACGCTGGCTGCCGGATAATATTATTATGCCGTTGGAAAGAATGTTTGAACTGTGAAAAGTAATGGACTTGAAAAACCGTAGCGGTAGGTGCTTTGCAAACTTTCCAATTTTTATCGTGGACGTCTTTAGCATAAATGAAAACAAAAGCAATCAAAATGAAATAATAAAAAGTACCAAAAATTTGGTAACGTAGTTCGGCACACCTTGTCTACATCTACGGGCCCTCATCTAGCTTAATAACTTTCACCGAAGTATAATAGATTTACTCAAGACTTTACTGAGCTGACATTACTCAACTCTTGATACTATCTCTCAACTTCACTTCCCGTGAAAGATTTTCACTTCTAATAATACGACCGACTCGTATTAACCTCATCAGAGAATTTTTCTAAACAACTTAATGAACGACAACTAATAAAGAAGTAACTTAAGTGATTAATCAACTAATAAAAGAACAATAATACACTTGAGGTAAAAGAGAACTTCCCTAAATAATTTAGCTCTTTTAATGACTGATAGAAAAGTTGTTCGCCAATAGTACTGTCGTATTCAGCTGTTGGAATTTCCAGACACCACTTCCACTATCGACAGTGATACAATCATCATCAAACCAATTCACCAAAAATCATGCAATGAATGAGAAATAGCAGCACAAGGAATATAGAAACCAGAATATTGATCAGCTGAAATCTTCCTTAAAACGCCCTCAATTTTTGTTCAATAATAGAAGAATACTCAATGACACAATCAAAAGAGAAACGTAGCACACTCTCTTCAGCCTAGGTCACGTCCAGCTATAGAACAAAAATAAAACATGCAACCACCAGGGCACTCTTGCAGAATCACACCAACATCAAAATAGCCACTCTTACAAATCAGCCATAGGATAGTTTTTCACTCACCAACCACTGTGTATGTTTTCAGAAAAGTAAATTAAATCACAATCCTAAGGCACTCACGCACACCTTCCTTACTTCAGCCGTAGGTGGTATATATTTCACGTAAAACCCACTACACCTTAGCTAACATTCACTACACCATCAACGCACACACTACAGCCACGGTTTGTTTGTTTGTTTTTTTTTGAACAACTAATTCACATAAACTCTATCCCACATACGCATGTCAACTTCTTTGCCGCACACTCATCCAACTTAGTTTTTGTGCACTTGCCACATTGATAGACTTCTACAGTAATTAGGAGATGTGCACAATCCCACAAGCAATAAGAGTCCCACTAGAACCATGCAACCAGCACTTCAAATTCAAATACGCAACAACCTCATCCCTTTAATGTTCTTCGATCCACAAAATCAATACAAACCCGCAATAACACCATTTAGTTACCAACATGTCCAACAGTAAAAACAAAATCCAGCAGTAAAATAATTCCAACATCACCATGATGATAGACTCCAATGTAGTGTAGAATTCCTACAAGTTATATCTTATATGTCCTATTAAAATGCCAAAACTAAATAAAAGACATATATAATATATCCTAGTAGGACTGATTCAGATATGTATGCAGTATGTGTGTAGTCGTCCTTAAATTCATCACGATCTTATACCAGCTGATGATTAATCTCAGTCCACCCATATATATACACACCAAACCCACTCCCATTATTATTAGCTGAATGCTAACTTTACATCTTAAAATAAAATTGAAATTAGCTGAATGCTCACTGTGCAATATTCATTTATGTTAGCTAAATTATTCTTTTATTTATATTATCTATAAACATCATATTTGTTGCCATCAGTTTTAGCTTTATACACATATCTTCATTAACATTAAACATATATCATAATTTATTAGTGTACTGTTCAAATTTTTAGAAATAAATAAACATCTTTTAAAAAAGTCAAACAACTAAATTTTAAGGTTGAGTTAGGTTGTGATGAAAAAATTTGTCAAACAATCTAAATTATCTATGGAATAGTTACATAATTTACAATTAAATTTAAAAATATCTTAGAATTTGTCTCATTAATTAAATAGAAATACACACTTTTAGGAAAAATTAGAAAATTAAAAGACAATAAAGTTTGAAAAAGTAGAATGAAGAAATAAAAAAAGATTTAAAATACTCAACTATTTCCAATACTTGAAATTTTGATATGAAATTTTATATACGTGTTAAGAATTATTCAATGCATCTTCGGTAAAAGTCTTAAAAATATTTAACAAAAATTATTTTTATATTTTTTATAATCCAAAAATTATAAAAATAAAAAATGTATAAATGTTTCCTTATTTTATATAGGTAGGGTAGGGTAGGGCAGGGCAGTTCAAAAAGGATGTTCTAAATACAGTGGAATTTATTTGATTATCATTAAGTTCAGTTACTAATATTGTTACAGAAATAAATAAATAAATAAATATTTTTATCAATCGTGATATGTAATATTATAAAGGGTTAATTACTAAAAAAGCCCAAATGTTCGTCAAATTTTCAATTATAGCTTGAACTTTAGAAAACAACAATAAAATGACCAAATTTTCAATTTTTAAAATTC
The DNA here is from genome assembly GCA_025629805.1 of Erythroxylum baracoense. Taxonomy (NCBI): domain Eukaryota; kingdom Viridiplantae; phylum Streptophyta; class Magnoliopsida; order Malpighiales; family Erythroxylaceae; genus Erythroxylum; species Erythroxylum baracoense. Next base: position 20,182,323 of record JAOTAY010000005.1, read on the forward strand.
TAGCCAAACTTTAAAAAGTGGCAATAAAATGATCAAACTTTCAATTTTCATCAATTCTAGCCCGACTTTATTTGTTATTCCCCCGATGCCTTTAGTCATTTGTTTTCTATTTGTTCTTCTGACACCCTAAACTACTCTCACATTACAACATACTACATCAGTAAACTCTTTGTTTTTACTTCGTTCTCCTGATGTTCTTAGTGTGAGGGCATAAGGGCTACTTAATCTGAAAATCGAGTCACTTTAGCTCTTTCGCTTCCGAATTGTACCTAAAATCAAATATAAACTAAAGTAAATGTCTTAAGCATTTCATATCATTAAACACTAAGTGTTATGGAATAAATTCATAATCAATTAAGCACATATCAATTTCCCCCATACTTTGCTTTCGACGATCTTTGAGCAAAACATCTAAATTAAAGTTACAGACCTAAAATATTTACTCAATTCCTATATTTCCCAAGAATATATAATTATAAGCAAAGATGAATAACTTTCAAAAACCATAGCAAGAAATCAACATTCAACGCTTCTACTCATGATCAATCAACATTCATCACCTTAGAAATTAAGCAATCTAGAGGTAGACTTGGACAAAATGAGTTTAAATAAGAGATATCCATAGGTACAATTAAAAATCATTCATGATCATGATATTTCACAACTTTGTAAATCATTTCATTTCTCCACCACTAGGGTTCATATGCATAATCATGAATGAAAGGACTTTTTAGGGTTGTAATGCAGGCAATGGTTAAGGTGAGATGTATTTGAGTAATGTACTATAAAAGCCATCAAAGCTAGTGAAATAAGAAAACCACTCAATATATAATCACGAGTAACATTCACTCACAATTTTGTATGCAAAAACTATGTTTCCTGGCTCAAATTCAAACTCTCACATCACAAACTGTATCAAGCATAACCAACTAGAAGGAATCACTCATATAATTGATGACAATACATTGAAACTACAAGGATTGATACTTCGAAGCCACATCTACCTCATATGCGTCATATTCAAATTACCCACTCAATACAACTTTAGGAGGAGACATTAATCGTAAATAACATTGTAAAACAATTGCCTTTCCTCCTAGATACTTTTATTTAGACATTTTTCTTTTCTTTTCTTTTTTCTTTTCCTTTCCTCTTTTTCTTTCTTTCTTTTTCTTTTCATTTAAAAATTTAAAGAAGCTACATCAACATGAGACTTTCATTGATAAGATATAAAATAACATCTTAACAATGATAACAATCTCACATATATGCACACCCCATACTTATACTTTTGTACATCCACAATCATCAACAATTAACAAATGCTCCACTAGCTTTATGGATTAGGTAGGACATTTGGAAAATGTTTAATATCATATAATGTGGTTAATACAAAAGGAAAGGATAATAAAGCTCAAAGGGGCTTAACAAAGGAAAATTCATATCAATGGGTAGGCTATTTGACTAATGTAGCTTGTAAAAACAAAGAATCCCTATATCATGTTTATGTCAATGCATATGATAAAATGTATTCTTGAATAGAAAATCAAAGCAAAGTCAGGCTGTATATGTCATGAAAGTCACATATAAACAAAAGACAATGAGATTAATATGGATGGTTAGTCTCACAGGCTTTTATCTATCATTAGTCACTACTCTTATAAAAATAATGCATATTGACCAATCATAAAAGTATACGTTCATGCTAAGTTGTTATGAATTATTCTAGTCAATTTACTCTCTAATCATGACCATATAATCCTAGGAACAATAGAAAAAGAGAAAAATATTTATTTGTTTGTTTTATTTTCTTATTTTGTTAAAAACTTAAAAACACAAAAAGCCATGAAGCTTAAAAAAATGCATGCATATAAGAAACAAATGCGAAAATGTAAAGAAAAGAAATGAACTTCCCTTAGGTTGCCTCTTAAGAAGCGCCTTTGTTATTGTCACTAGCTCGACTCCTTTTTCTCTTCATCATGTGACAAAATTGTGATCTTCGAGTGTCACTGTTTGAGCTTCCTCCACTTGAGGTTGTTTAAGATAGCTAGGTTAATGATCATTCACCTCTAGCATCTTCCCTATCTTCAAACTTCCAATCTCTACTGAGTCCATACACTTTGGAAATATCTCAAATGTCTCTTCACCCTTTTCTTCCTCGTTTAATTTCTCCAGCCTATTAGGTAAAGGTGAAGGGTTAGTCTTAAAAATAATTATGGGCTCAGTACTCACCTTCTAGCTAAAAGAGATATCCATGTCTCCTTCGAGCTCCTTCTCCACTTCTTCTTCTTCACAAGCAATTCCTTGAGTAGTTCTCTTAAGATTCTTAAGATCCTCTTCACTTTGTGAGGTCTCTGTACTAACATTCCTTGGGTACACCTCAGGTTGAGATGATTGCAATTCTTCGCTTTGTGATTCTAAGTGGTTGAGAGCTTCCATCATATGACCCATCTAACTTACCAAGTTCTGGATTCTAGAGTGTTGAATTTGCAGAGTATTAGTAGTAAGAGATCTAACTAAATCTTCCAGGGATGTACCTGAGTTGTAATAAGAAGCTTCTTGTCTATGTAGGAATTATTGTCTGTTTTACAAAATATCGAGGAAGTAATTTTGGTAATTATCCAATTCATAACTAACGTTAGTATGATCATTCTGAACTTGGTTATAAGATTGGGAATACGAGTTATAGAAACATTACTCCCATCCATGAAATTTTTTTAACCAAAAAGTGAAAAGATAAAGAAATAATTGAAAAGAAACTAATTATAAACAAACATGAACAAAATACCAATTAAAATCAAGAACAAAAACTAAACACCACGCTCATGGAAATAGTGCCAAAATTAATGTAGCACATCGTAACAGTATTTAAAATAACTAGACCTACAACTATAGTAGTAATGAGTCTAGATCGATCCCACGGAGAGTGTTAAGTTAGCTTTCGTGAAAAACTAATTAGTGTTTAGGTTATGGGGGGTTTTGAGGTTTTAAATAAGAAAATAAAATAAAAATAAACTAACAAAGGCAAATTAAAGAGAACAATATAAAAATAATGAAAAGTGATCAATATGTTAGGGACCCAATCATCAGTTCAATCTCGGCCTACACTCAATTAAACATATTTAATTGAATTGTTGTTCTTATACCTCTCCTAGCAACTATTAATCGTAGGTTAACCCTAAGCTCTATTAACCCTAGTTTTCCCTTAGGTCATGTTTAACTAAGAGATGCTTGTTAATTAAACCTAACTATCAAACAACCTAGGATAAGATCTCTAGAATTAATTGGATAGCCACATTACAAATTAAGAAAACAGATTAATCAAGGCAACAACCGTATACGTTCAGTTCATTTAACCTAGATTTAGGTTATGTTATCCCTAACAATTAAAAACCATTAGTTGCCATAAATGAATCTCAACATAACAATTATAGATTATAATGAAATTATAGCAATAGGTTCATACATAATCAATCTAACGATAACGAGAATAAAGATCATTCATACACCAAATCCATAAGCATAGGATAACATAATCAATCCTTAAAGAGAGAAAGAATAAAAAAAACAATGAAAGATATGCTTAATTGGGTTCTTTGGCATCGATATCACCTCGAGACTAGTGTCGGGAAGCTTAACCCTCCATGGATCTCCAAAGGAATAGAGCTTTGCCCCTTCTCTTCTTCAAAACTGAGACCTTTCTCTCCTAAAATGAAAACCCTAAATGAAATATCTCATTTCTGTCGTTAAATGATCTATATATGCTAAAAAGTAAGGTTTGGGACAACTGTATAATGCACTCACATTCATGACACTTCAAGTGACACTTGTGACTGATATACAGCTATCCCAAACCCTACTTTCTATTATAAATACATCATTTGATAGCATAAATGAGATGTTTCGTTTGGGGTTCTCGTTTTGGGAGAGAAAGGTCTCAGTTTTGAAGAAGAGAAGGGGCAAAGCTCCATTCCTTTGGAGATCCATGGAGAGCTGAGCTTCTCAATGCCGGTTCGGAGGTGATATTGACGCTAAAGAACTCGGTTAAGCATATCTTTCATTTTTTTGTTCTTTCTCTCTTTAGGGATTGATTATGTTATCCTATGCTTATGGATTTAGGATTTCAGATATAAATGATCTTTATTCTCGTTATCGTTAGATTGTTTATGTATGAACCCCATTGCTAGAATTTCAATATAATTCGTAATTGTCATTTTGAGATTTATTTTTGACAAATAATGATTTTTAATCACTAGGGACAACGTAACCTAAACCTAGGTTAGATGACCTGAGTGTATGTGGTTATTGCCTTGATTAATCTGTTTTCCTAATTTGTAATGCAGTTGTCCAATTACATTTAGAGATCTTATTATTAAGCGAGTTATAATCTTATAAAACCATCAATATACTGCAAGTGCATAAGTTGTGAATGTAATATATGAGGTGTCAATCCCTCGAGGAGTTGGTGAACTAATCTAATTCTAAGTTATCTAAGGCCTAAAAGGATTACTAAAAAGAAAATAAAAACTAAACTGAGAACTAAATTTGTGAATATAGATTGATTGAAATTTAAATTGTAAGATCAACACACAAGGAGTCAAATTGAGCACCACCAAATTAACAATGGGAAATCACACAAGAAAAATTACCAAATTATAAGAAGGGGATTTATCCTATCATCAATGCTAAACTAATCACAATTTTTTTAATGTGATGTCAGTTCTAGACTATCGAAGGATAGATTACTCTCTCTCGAGTTATAATCACTAAGCCTTAATTAATAAACCCTAATTATTCGAAGGGTAAATTACTCTCTCTCGAGTTATAATCACTAATCCTTAATTAATAAACCCTAATTAAGCTAAGTTACCCAACATGTAATTTCTCGATTAACAATCAGCCCGCAACTTAATCAATTCTTAAGCATTCTAATAAACAACCTAGTCCTTATGCGAGAGCTCTCTTCGTATAATTACCGATTTGACTATGTACATGGTCTATTAGGTCATTTAACTCTTATTAACCAACCCAATCATTTTGCATTCGGTTCACTCTCTTGATTTATTACGAAAGCATGCAATTACAACAAATAATCACAACACCCAAATTAATTAACACAAAACAACTAGATTAACATTGAATCAAGTCTAAATCCCTAAAGAAGAGTTAGAACATCCCTAAATCAAGTTTCATCATCATCAATCCTACCTTGTACATCATATGAAAGAAATAAGAGATGGAAATAAGAAAATACAACTTGAAGGATTGGAAGTGGAGGCACCCAAGGTAGATCCCCTTCTTCTCTCTCTTCTTCTTTTTCTCTCTTTTTATTCTTCCTTGGTTTTTCCACAAAGTGGCAAAAATGGTGCTCTCTTTTCTAGGGTTCTTTCTCTTCTATTTATATCTTTTCCATTTAGGGCAAACATTAGGGTTTACTCGAGCCCCAAAGGCTGAAATATCTCTCGAAAAGTCAGGTTTTAAAAGTCGGACTGTGTCTACTTTCGCTTAGGCCATGATTGTGGCACTTAATTTTGCTCTCTATCATGATCATGGTAGATGAGGCCACGATCGTGATAGATCCACCAAGCTTCTGTCACGATCGTGGCCCTGGGCCTTGCTCCGGGCTTCCTTCGATTCTCCTCCGTTCTTTAGTATCTATTCCCAAACGCTATCAAATATGTCAAGGCACCTCAAATACATAAAATTTAAGCTCAATAGCATACTCTAACCCATAAAACACTTAAAACACAAATATCTAACTAAATAACATAATCCTAACCTAAACATGCACTAATCATTCAATTTGACAACTAAACTACCCACTAAAATGTTATGCAACCTACAACTATCAACATCCCCAAACTTAAAATTTTGCTTTTCCTTAAGCAAAAATAAAACAAATAAAACACAAAACACACATGTGCTAGAATGGTACAATGACGTTGAACTTCACAAAACAAATTTAACTATAAGCATGATCTGTTTAGTTGTTCTAACTTATTAACTTATGAAATCTATGTTTAAGAAATTCATAATAAATATACATACTAATCAAGACTTAATATCACATTCATTCACTCCTATCGCTTAAACATACGCATTAATAATTTATTAGTCAATCAAAATTGTAAGTATCCTTAAGTGTTATTTTATAAGAAATCATGCTATTCACAAGATCAATAGGATTTATTAAACAACATTCTATTTTGTTTAATTTATTAACATGAACTTAGCCTTTTGATACGAAGGCAAACATTTGTGATGAATGTCCCCCGGTTACTCAACTAGGTCATGTTTTTATTAAGCAACTTGGTTGGAATGTCATTATAGCCTTTTGGAGTGAAGGCAAACATTTGTGATGAATGTCCCACGTTACTCAGCTATATCACATTCTCAACTAGCTACTAGTTCTATTTATAACCCAATTTGTTTCAAAAAGGGCCAGTGGAATAGTTGTTTATTTAAGATTTACACACACCTTTTTTTAAATATATTTTCTTGCCTACCTCATTTCTTAAGCTAATATTCTCATGAAAAGATACTAACGATGCTACTTATTCTATTGGCCTAAAATTATAAATGAATGTGGTAAATTCCTAGAGTGAATGAACTAATCGTATCCTAATTAACATACATCTTTAACCGAAGCAATCTAAAACACTAATTTCTTAAGCTAATAAAGTTTAGCACTTAAAAGACTATGTTCAAAGCTAAATCGATTTCGTTAAGTCCTAGCTATTGAAACATTCACACAAATCACATCATATAATCATAAAAAAAAACATACAACATGCAAAATTCATATGTAAATAAAAACATAAATGCACACAAGCCTCCCCACACTTGGACAACACATTGTCCTCAATGTGAGAAGAACAAACAAGCAATACTTAAGGTAAGAATAAAAATAATGAAACAAAGAAACAAGAGAAAAAATGAAAATAAAAATAAAAGACAAAGGTTAGAGTATAGAACCCGTCATGGTGTTGATGGTGATGGTGTTGAAATCAAATCCACTTAACACCAAGATTGCTTTCCTTTCTTATAATTGATTCAAGAGAGTAAGATAATTAGTAATCTAACCCATTCTAAACCATTAAGACTTATTTATAGAATTTAAAACAAATCTAACTACACAACAATTTAAATCTAACTACTAAACGTGCTAAGTTATGGTCATTAGCTTGACCGTGCATCCTTAGAAGTGGGTTCAATTGTTTGAAAGAAAGGAAATTACTTCCTTAACCTTAGAGATCACTCCTTCAAAAAATGGTTTGCAATGATTCCCATTGATCTTAAAGGTCTCCTTGTTTGAGTTCTCTAATTCAAGGGCTCCATGAGAAAACACTTAGGTGACTGTAAAAGGTCCACTCCATCGTGATTTAAGTTTTTCTGGAAATAATCACAACCTTGAATTGTATAACAAAACCTTAACCCTGACCTTGAATTACTCTTGCTTCAAATAAGAATCATGCCACTTCTTCACCTTTTCTTTATAAAGTTTGACATTTTCATATGCATTGTGGTGAATCTCATCGAGTTTATTGAGTTGTAAGAGACGCTTTTCACCCAGCTGCTTCCAATTAAAATTAAGAACTTTCATTGCCCAGAATGTTATATGCTCTAGTTTTACGAGTAAATGACATACCTTACCATAGATAAGTCTAAAGAAGGTAGTTTTGATCGGGTTTTTGATTATGGTTCGATAAGCCCATAGGGCATCATCCATCTTCAATACCTAGTCTTTTCTTGAACTATTTATCATGTTTTTAAATGCTGTTGAGCTCCTAGTTTACAACCTTGACTTGTCTACTAGTCTGTGGGTGGTAAGGGGTGGCGACTTGATGATGGACCATGTATCTTTTTAAGAGAGCATCAAAAGATCTGTTGCAGAAATGTGCTCCTCCATCACTTATTATAGTTCTTGGCACTCCAAATTGGTTAAATAACCTTTTAATAAACTTCTGGATAACTTTTTCATCATTAATTGGAGATGCCAAGGCTTCAACCCTGCGAGATACATAATCCACCCCCACTAAAATGTACGTGTTCCCCATGGAGGATGGGAAAGGCCACATAAAGTTGATGTCCTATACATCGAAGACTTCAACTTCCAAAATTTTAGATAAAGGCATCTCATCTCTTTTGGAGACGTTGCCTACTAGTTGACAGTGATCGTACTCTGCCACGAATGCTTGAACGTCCTTAAACAAATGTGGCCAATAAAATCTACACTCGAGTACTCGAGATGTCATTTTATTTGCTCTATAGTGGCCAGTGTATTGAGCTTCGTGACACTACTTTAACATATCCAACATTTCTTCATCTGGAACACATCATCTTACTAAACCAGTAGCACGAAACAAGATTGATTCATCCCATAGATATCGAGTGTATTCATGTCAGAACTGTTTCTGCTGTTGATATGATAGATTAGAGGAAAGTTTACCGCTAGCAACATAATTTGTGATATCAGCGAACCATGGTGTTGCCAGGTTGTTAAGTAACATTAGGGTTTCATCAGTGAAATTCTCACTAATATTGTCACTTTGCTCACATTCCCCTTCTTCCAGACATGATAAATGGTCTACGACCACATTCTCCTCTCCTTTCTTAACTCGTACTTCAATTTCAAACTCTTGTAATAGTAGAACCTATCAAATAAGCCTCAATTTTATGTCTTAGTTGGCAAAAAGATATTTTAAAGTAGTGTGGTCGGTGAATACGATCACTTTAAACCCTAAGAGGTATGACCAAAACTTGTCACAAGTATACACCACTGCGATGGTGGTGTAATTAAATTAAGGTCCCACAAGGGTCTTGCTTGCATAGTATATCGCATGCAACCTTTTGTCTCTCCTTTGACCCAATACGTAACCTATAGGCTGGTCATTCGCATCGCATATGACCTTAAATATGAGTGTTCAATTAAGTGGCATTAAGACTGGGGTTGATGTTAGTGCGTCCTTTAATTGATTAAATTTGGATAAATAGTTTTCATCAAAGAGGATGGGTGCATCCTTAACTAACAAGTTTGTCAAGGGTCTTGCAATTTGCAAGACATCTTTAACGAAGTGATGGTAGAACCTAGTATGGCCTAAAAGTCCGTGCACCCCATTAATTTTGCTTAGAGGTGGGAGTTTCTTTTTAACTTTGATTTTTGTTCTATCTACTTCAAATCCTTGGTGCAAAATTTTGTGCCTGAGGACTATTCCCTCCTGCATCGTAAAGTGACACTTCTCCCAATTCAGTACTGAATGTGATTCTTCACATCATTGAAGTACCCTGTCCAAATTGGATAGACACATTTCAAAAGAATCTCCAAAAATCGAAAAATCATCCACAAAAGCTTCCATTATATCCTCGATCATATTTGCGAAGATAGACATCATACATCTTTGGAATATGGCTAGGGCATTGCATAATCTGAAAGGCATCTGTCTATACGCAAAGGTACCGTAAAGACATGTGAACACCGTCTTTTCTTAATCCTTAGGGTAGATGGATATCTAATTTTACCCTGAGTAACCATCCAAGAAGTAGTAGAAGGAATAGCCAGCCACTCTTTCTATCATTTGATCTATGAATGAGAGAGGGAAATGGTCTTTTTTAGTTTACACTTTCACTCTCCATTACAGTCATTTCACCTTTCTTTGGTACACACTGTATCGAGCTGACCCATTCGCTATCAGATATGGGATAGATTATCCCTGCATTTAAGAGTTTTATTACTTCTTTCTTAACCACATCTTTTATGTGAGGGTTCAACCTATGTTGATGTTCCCTCACCGCTCTACATCCTTCTTCGAGGTTTATTTGACGTATATAAATGTTTGGGCTTATACGTTGAATATCAAATATTTGCCATCCTATGTCCTTCATCTGCTTCCTAACATTAGCTACCACCTACTCTTTTGTTTTCTATCTAGTTAGTTAGAAATGACGATGGGTAAAGTTTGACATCCACCTAAGAAAGTATATCTGAAATGGGTAGGTAAAGGTTTAATTTCTAAAGTGGGTGGTTTCTCTATGGAGGATGGTGTGGGTGCTTCGGTTCAGATTAATATGTCTTAATGAGATTGAACACCTGACTCCACCATCTCATCCTCTCCTTCAGGCTCAACCTTGTTTGCCTTCTCAGCTTCATTACTTGTCTCCAATTCTATTGATTTTATTTCTACATTGCAATTCTTTGCTTGTTTTTGTATACCTTCATCCATAATGTCAATTTTCATGCATGCACTGCTTTCCTTCAGATTCTTTAAAGCCTTGTTTGTATTAAATTCAACTTGATCTCCACCAATCTGAAGTGTTAGTTTTCCTTTATGAACATCGATTAATACTTTTCCTGTGTTTATGAAAGATCATCCAGGAATTAATTGACAGGTCTTATTCTTTTCAAAATCAAGAGCCACAAAGTCCATAGGAATAATGAACTTCTCCACTTGTATTAGAATGTCTTCCACCACTCCAAACGATCTTTTAATAGATTGAGCAGCCAACTAAATTAGCATAGAAGTTGGTTTGACCTCACTGAGCCCTAATTTCTAGAATATCAAAAAAAGGCATAAGATTGATACTTGCTCGTAAATAGTAAAGGAACTTTATAAATTCAAATTCACCAACCACACAGGGTATTGTGAAACTTCTTGGATCTTTCAACTTGGATGGAATCTAGCTAGTGACTATGGAACTATAGGTGCCAATTAAAACTACCGTTTGATTCTCTTCCCAAATACACTTCTTCAATAATATGTCCTTCAAAAACTTAGCATATTTGGGCATATGTTCTAAAGCTTAGAAGAATGAAAGATTTATCTACAACATCTTTAATTTCTCTACAAATCTTGCAAATTGTGCATCTAGTTTATTCTTTTACAATCACTGAGGATATGGAACTTTGGGTGGATATGGCTGAGGGGCAACATAAGGAGGGCATTCACTTGTGTCCATGTCATTCTCTTTTTCTTGATCTTTCTCAAAAGGAGGAGGATTTGCAACTCTTGTCTTTGTGACTTGTTCAAGTTACTTCCCATTTTTAAGTGTGATAGCTTTTAGTTGCTCCCCCAAATTTGTTTCAAAAGTGCTTGGGAGATTCCCCATATTTTGTGTAGACAAAGCACTTATCAGCTGGCTCATTTGGACCTTTAAGTTATGGATAGAAGAGGCATGATTCTTTGTTACTTGCTCGAATTTACTTTCCAAATTCTTTTGAGCATCATCTAGGTTTCCAAGTTATGTGTTTTACTTTTGAATGTGATTTTTGCATATTGTATGATAGTTGTTAGGTTACATTTTTTGAACTGCTTGATTGTGTCAATGGCTTAGATAGAGTGAAATTTATTTAATTTTGAACATATTCTAGTAGGTTGTAAATAATCATTAGCTCACAAAATTAGTGAATTAGGAGTCTTTGGATAAATATACAGCTTAATTAGGATTTAGTGTAAATTTAGCACCTTATAGGGTGTCACATTCATTCATAATTTGAGGCCTTTCAACTTAAGTAGCTTAACTAGTATTTTTCAGAGAAATGAGTAGCTTAAACAAGGTAGGCTATTAAAAAATAAATAAATAAATTGTATTTTTGTTAAATAAATCACTATTCCACTGGCCTTAAGGTTATGAATAGAGTTAGTAGCTAGATGAAAACATGATATAGTTGAGTACCCGGATCGACACACATCACAAATGTGTGTCTTCGCGTTAAAAAGCTAAAATGACGTTTCACCCAAGCTGTTTAATAAAAACATGACTTAGTTGAGTAATCGGATTGACATTCATTACCAATGTTTGCCTTCGCATAAAAAGACTAAGTCTATGTTTAAAAAATGAAAAAAAATGTGTTTCCTTAATAAAACCTACCGGACTTGTAATAAGCTTGACTTTTTATGATAATATACTTAGGAACAGTTACATAGTCTGAAGAACCAAAGAATTATTAATATGTGTGTACAATTGAAAAGGGTAAATAAATTAACACTTAGATCTCGATTAATTTGTATCTTTAGTTCAAAGCCCCTAGATATATATTTTGCATGTTAATGATTAGCTATAACTTGTATGATTACGTTTAAGATTAAATTTATTTTAAGAAGTTAAAGTCATTGCCTCATTATTGTATTGTGTGTGTGTTTGTTGTTTTGTTTGCTTAAGGACAAGCAAACGTTTAAGTGTGAGGATGTTGATAGTTATGATTTGCATTATATTTTAGGGTTCAATTTGTTAAGTATTTAATGTTAATTTGAGTGTTTAGTATGTATTTATTTTTTTATTGTGTTAGTTTATGTGTTAAGTGTTTTTATGGGTTAGTATGAGTCTTTGAGCTTAAATGTTATAATTTTGAGGTATCTTGATGTGTTTGTTAGTGTTTCAGTGTAAACGGTGAAGAACAGAGAAGTTTTGAAGAGTTTCAGGCCAAAAACACAGCCCACGATCGTGACACAACAGGCCACGATCGTGACAAAAAGAGGTAAGCTGAAAGAACCTAGGCCACGATCGTACACTTTGGGCCACGATCGTGACAGAGAGCTCTGTGCCAGGTTACGATCGTGCACTTTGGGCCACGATAATGACAAAGAGGGTTAGCCACTGGCCACGATCGTGGCCTGCATCGGGTTGACACAAAAACTCAACTTTTGCAAGACTTTTCAGACTGTTTTCACCTCGAATCAACCCCAAGGCTTCCAAAGTATAAATATAACATTAAGGGACAAAAGAAGCAACCTTTGAAGAGCCTTAATCAACCACCAAAAACGAAACCCTAAAAGAGAACCTTGAGGGATCGAGAAAGAGACGAAGGAAGAGAGAAGAGGAAGACGACGCAGACACGATGTGCTTCCTGGATTAAGAAGCTTTCTGAAGTCGCAGCCTCCCGTCATCCCTTCAAGTTTTGTTCCTATGTATTTCAGTTTTATTCAATTATAGAATTGGGATATATAGTTGATTATAGACTTACATTGTGGTTGATGTTCTGTACTCACCTTTGGATTATTATTGTTGATTTAATGAAATAGATTGATTTATGTGTTTATTGAATTAATTGTGATTTATTCTATACTTCATATCTCAATAATAAACTGAGAGGGTGAATCGAGAGAAAACGATTAATTTGGGCTAACGAGAGTTAGGTAAATTAATAGATTCAGAATTAAATCAAGTTGGTAAATCTTATGTGGAGAGATCACATTTAGGTTTCCAATTGTTTATTAGATAACTTAAGAACTAATTAGGTTTTGGATAGGTTGGTAATTAAGAGATTACAACTTCTCATAATCTAATTAAGGTTTATGCTTTAGGATTCAATTATAACTTGAGAGAGAGTAATTGACCCTAGGATCATCTAAAACCGTTAATTCGATAAATCGTAATAGGTTAGGTTGACATTAAGGATAGATAATTTTCCCTTTATCTCCTTTGGTAAACTCATTAGGTGGAAATTGAGGGTGTACGATCATTGTTCAACAAATTGATAAATTTCCATTAATTGTTATTTAAAATTGTTAATCGTCATCTTGACTGTTTTTAATTAAGCGTTAATTGTCAATTATTATTTTGTTAGTTGATTTAGTTATTTGATTTAGTTAGTTCTCGTGTTAAAATTTATTGTTTGTTAAATATTTGTTTAATAGTCTCCGACCTTAGATTTTCGGACTATATTAACACTCTTTGTGGAAACGATACCTTAGGTACTACGTGAACGGCCCGTGCACTTGCGAAAATATCGAAGTTATAAATATTAAAACTTAGCATGTGTAACCTTACGATCAGAAAGAAATCTCCTAATAATAAGAAGGCAAAGAAGACACATTCTAACATTGTAGGAGAGGTTTTGCTTGTACTTGGTGAACAATCAAAAAGGAATAATGATTTACTTGCAAAAAAAATGAGTGAAACATCATCCACCGCAGAGAGTATATGTCAAGAGTGTAACATAATGATAGAATGTATGAAGTCCTTAGATTAATTGGGTGTTGATGATGTGCAATATGGAAAAGCTATAAAGGCTTTACATGATTCTCCACTTTTTAGGGATATTTTTATGAAGATGACAGATACAAGGAAGTTGTATTGGATTATGTCGCCTTAGTTATATTTTCATGTTATTGCATATCAAATTCTTATTAATTTGACACTTTTATTTTAAAAATTATTCCATAGTTTGAACATTTTAAGTTTGTGATTTGTATGAATATTTGACTTAATGTATGAATATTTTGTCTATATTCGGTTAAACTTTTTGATTGAATATTTATTAATTATTTAATTTTGTCATTGTAGATACATAAATTTCTTATCAGATTTCGAATCGAATTCTAGTGATGAACTTAAGAAGTTAATCATTATTTCTCTAGTTGGGGGAGAGAACAAATATTTTCATTTACAAAAGCAACCATGAAGAACTTCTACTTCACCAGGTCATGATTGGATAATGGAACTTTTGAATGGGAATCTTACAAGGATTTATGAAAACTTAAGAATGAGAAAGATAACCTTCTTGAGCTTATGTGCTGAGTTGAAGAGTTTAGGAGGCTTAAAGGCAACAAGTCATTTGACTGTGAAAGAATAAGTAGCAATTTTCTTGATGATTATAGGGCGTAGTGAGACAATTAGAGTCAATGCAGAACACTTTTAACATTCGACCTAGACAATTTTGAAGTACTCTCGTAAAGTCTTATTGCAAAAAGAGTCATTACTCCACTATCTTTTACTAATATATCTCCTGAGATTCAACATAATTCAAAATTCTTTCCATATTTTCAGGTACATTTATATATTTAACTACTATTTTAATTATGTTCTTATGATTAAAAATTATTTTAATTTTTAAGATTGCGTAGGAGCAATAGATTATACACATATTGATATACATGTTTTGACTAATGAACAAATACCATACAGGGGCAAAAAAATTAATCCAACCCAAAATATTATGTGTTGTTACTCATTTGACATGCGTTTTACATATGTGATGGCTGGATGGGAAGATACTGTAAATGACTCTCGAGTTCTTTTAGAAATAGTGACAAATCTAGCAAATCAATTTCCTATGCAGACATTCTTCATTAAGAAATGTTATTGAAAGATGTTTTGGGGTTCTAAATGCAAGATTCCCTGTAGTTAAAAACATGCCAAGTTATGATATGGAGAAACAAAAATACATCGTTATTGATTGTTATGCTATACACAACTATATTAGAATGTATGGACAAAGAGATGAATTATTTGACAGTTATACTGAAAATGAAGAGCCAATTAGGGAAGGTGAAAATGAAGATACAAGTTTTCAAATGGAGTATAATATCACTCCAGCATAACTTCGAGGTATGTCTTGGAAGTGAGATGAAATTGCTAGACAAATGTGGAATGATTATATTATTTCTAATTGATTTATGTTTCTTTTTGTAAATGATAGTACTATTATGTTTTTAAGAATTATAGTATGATGGACATATTTTATTGATT
>JAOTAY010000005.1:20211811-20233423 GCA_025629805.1 Erythroxylum baracoense
GATCTATGATTATAAATTGTTTAATTAGAGAATTAAAGATAAATTAAAAGGAGTTTTAATTTATCTAATTCTAATTAAGAATTAGAATTATAATTTATAATCATGGCCAATATAATAGAAACCTAATGGGTCACACATCAAAGATGAACATTTTTACAAGAGATAGATAATCAAAAGGCTTTGTTAAGATAATCTAAATGCACTCTTAAGATAGAGTAAAGTTTATTAGAAAGGTAAAATCCTTCACTCGATTGAAACCTCAAGAAGTGGAATTCACAAATTGGGGATTCCATCTTCCTACTCCTCTTTGAAAAGCATGCAACATTTCAAAAGTAATCGAGTCATCATCTTCCTTTGAGTTCTTAACTCCTTTGAGTTCTATTAATAATGTTATAAAACCCCGCAATATCATTACCTATACCACAACGTTCTTCGAGCGTTTACTCAATTGGGTATATCGATAAATCTTTACTTCATTGTCTGTTCTACCCAATAGTTTCGATGATTTTCCTAATATGGTAAAATCTTTCATCCAGTCGAAGCCTCCAGAAGGGAATACCCAAGTTAAGGATTCTATCTTCCTATTCCTCTCCAAAGGGCATATAGCGTCCACCCACTCATAAGGTAATACTTTCAACATCTTAAGTATATGTTATTGCTTGGAACTAGTTCTCACCCTCTATGATGGATTTCATCATAGGTCTCACCATAGAGATGGATTCTCTTGGAAAATAACACTATGATGCTATGTTGAGCTCAAATGTTCATCATGTAAGAGGTTTCTTTCTTTTAAATTACTGATTGATTGCACTTACTTTAAGAATCAGGAATAGTTAATTTTCCACGATGCTACTAGGTTAGGATTTACTTTGACTGATCCTCAGATATAGAGTAATTGCTCCTTAATTCCAAAAATTAGGGAGAACAAAATCTTATCCCTAGTGCAAATCTTACTCTAAAATCTCCATAGGCTCCGCTCTCTCCATAGTTCTTTGATAGTTGAAGCAAAAGAGATGATAAGTACTAGCTTACTAGATGAGGGAGAGTCTTTCACCTTTATGAGCCATTCAAGAACATTCATAATCTTACTTCCATAATAGGCTACAGGCAGAGGTCTTATATTCTACTGCAAATGACTTTAGAAAGATCACAAAGGAAGAAAATATGTTCCTTAGACTCCTCCTCTCTTCCACATAGAATGCAAGCAATATTGGTAGCTATGTAAGGTATTCTATCTAACGTGCTCAATTTATCCAAAGTAGCTAATCATAATATGAAAGAGTAACTAGGAATGAGAGAACTATGTCATACAATTGAGGGCCATTTAACCTTAAAGGCTTTAGGGACCATCCAATCCCTAAATCTTAAAGAATTAAAGATGCCTAGAGGTTGTTAAGGCATTAATAAGAATCCTTATTTCCAAGATTAAGAATGTAATTAGGAAGGAAATACTGCAGCTTCAGAGGGAAGATACTCCACTGTCCCCCAATTAGGATAGAGTTAACCTTATAATGGATAGGGATAGAGTTCTAACATAGTATAACTTGAGGTATTTTGATCAGGGGTCCTCAACCTGTCCAATTATCAAACCAAAAGGAAGCCTTTTCCCCACGACCAATCTTACAAAACACAGTGGTTCCAATATGGCCCTTAGCTTGAGCAATTGAGTCAGGAACTAAGAAAAGGAGGTTTTAATTGGAATGACCCTTATATTATTCCCCTTAAGGATATAAGTGTGGAGCCATTTTATCCACAATGATTTGTTCTCCAACAAAATATTTCCCAACTTTTTGATCAACATAACTTTGTTAGTAGTACTAATGGTTATTAGCCCCAGGTCTCCTTCATCCTTTCTTTTGCAAACCTGAGTCCATTTCACTTTGGGAAGGTGTCTCTCAGAATTGAGATTTCCCCAAAGGAATCTTCTAAATAATTTCTCCAAGGCCTCGATAACTCCTTTTGTAAGAAATAAGTTAGAGGACTAGTAAATATGTGAGGAATTTAGCATAGATTTTATGAGTTACAATTGACCCCCAAAGGATAAAGTCTTATTATTGACCCACATATTCAGTCTTCTTTATATCTTCTCAACCAGAGGATAGCATTCAATTGAATCCTTTTAGTTGTTATTGGGACACCTAGATAAAACAATGTAACTGCACTTCTAACCATACCTATGATTTGGGAATTCTCTCCTCCAACTAATTTGCACTAGAAGCTAAGATGAAATGACTCTTTTTAAAATTTATCTCCAACCCTGAGAGCTCCTTAAAAGCCACTAGAGTAGAAAAAAATAGTTCCATTAATTTACAATGAGCCTTAGAGAAGAGTATAAGGTCATCTGCAAAGCATAAATTAATAAGCTTCACCCTTTTACATTTACTATAGAACTTAAAGTGTTAGTTCTTCCACAATTTGTTAAGAAACATCTTTGTAAGAATCTCCATACAAAGATTAAAAAGATGAAAGGATAGAGGGTCCCTTTGTCTTAGTTCTCTGTCACTCCTAAATAAACCAATAAGTACACCATTAATCAAGACTGAGAAGGAGGGGGAAGTTATACAAGCCTCAATCCATTTAATAAAAGCTATAGGGAATCCATTTAATAAAATCTTCAAGTTTTGTAATATGAAACCCTATTCGACACAATCAAAAGTTTTCCTAAAATCAACTTTGATGACACAATTAGGGGAGGAGTGTTTTCTTTGATATCCTTTCATAAACTCTTGAACAATTGATAAATTGTTACCAATCATTCTACCTTTCATAAGTGCAGTTTGATTGTCAGAGATAAGAGTGTTCAACACTATCTTTAGTCTATTAGCAAGAATTTTAAAGATCATCTTATAAAGGAAATTTGAGCATACAATAGGCCTACTATCCTCAAAAGAGGTAAGATTAAGGCTCTTAGGAATTAAGCACATGTGAGTCATGTTTAACTCTTTAAGGAGGATAGTGGTAGAGAAGAACTCCTTAATAGCTCTCTTCACTATGGGACTAGTATCCCTCTAAGTCTTCTGAAAGAAGAAGTCATTAAAATTGTTTGGGCTTGGGGATTTATTAGGATTCATCTGAAGGACTACTTCTTCTATTTCTTTATCACTAATGGGCTTAATGAGTAAGTTAGATTGCTCCTGCGTAATCCTCTTCTTCATAAATAAGAGTAACAAGGGAGATTTTGATGAATTTGAGTAGTCATAAAATCTCTAAAAATGTTCCTTAGCTTTAACAAGAAGATCCTTCTACTTAGAGATTATAGAGCCATCAAATAAGGTTAGTGAATATATTTTATTAGCATTCCTTCTAGCCATAATAAAATTGAAGAAGAATTTAGAACACCTTTCCCCCTTTTGAGCCAATTAACTTTGGATCTCTATTCCTAGAGGCTAGAATGATCCTTACTAGTAAATAGATAGACTTTCATAAGTTCTCTCTCCTTATGTAACAAGAGATCATTGTCAGGACTCCTTAGTAACTCTCCTTGAACGACTGAGAGTGCCTTCTTGGTGCATTCAATAGCTTGCTGAGTGGTTGAGCCTTTTTTGTCATTAGGACTTTCATTTCTAATTTAATCACCATAAGTCATGGGACATAAATATATTGATGTGTGCCCACTACTGGTGATACTAAAGCCCTTTGAAGAGCTTGCTGAAAGCTTCTATCCTCCACTACGAAATTGTTGAACCTTAAATAACCCCTTCTTATAAAATTCTTGAAGAGATTCTTCACTAGGAAAGGAGAGTGATATGAGAATAACGGATCCAGAAAGGTTGCCACATTATCAGGAAATTGGGTGATCTAGTCTTGATTAACTAAGAAGAGATCTAGTTTTCTTCACAAAAGCTCATCTTCCACCCTGTTTATTAATCCACGTGTAGCAATGACCTTGAGGCTTCAGAATAAATAAGCCTATCTTCCCCACACGCTCACTGAAATCAAGGGAGAAAATTTTCAAACTGAAGTGGTGATAGGTGTAAAATGCATTGCATTTTAAGGTATAATTTAATATGTGTTTAGCCATTTATTCAATTTTTTAGTATGTGTTTATGGTAAAATTTTTTTAGTTTGTGATTTATTTGTGTTTTAAGTGTTTTATGGGTTAGAACAATCCTTTGAACTTAAATATGATGTTTTTGAGGTACCTTGATATATTTGGTAGTGTTTCAGGATAAAGATCGAAGAACGTAAGAGTTTCGGAGTAAATTGGGGCCAATTGCATGTTCCAATAGGCCACAATCGTGATAGAAAGGCTTGACATAGGCCATGATCATGGCTTACAGGGCCACGGTCATGGCCTGCGTCGGATAAATGCGCAACCACTTCTAAATATTACTTTTCGAGGGATTTTTTGGACCTTTATAACCCCAGAAAAACCATAGGTTAACCCTAAACACAAAAGAACATAAATAGAACAACAAGAGAAAAAAGAAGGAGCTTTACATTCAACCACTCTTGGAAACCCTAAAGAGGGAGAAAAAGAAGAGAGAGAGAGAGGAAGAAAAGGAAGGAGGAAGAAGAAGTTGATCCTGATATTGTTGCTCCCCGAATTAGGTGGTAACCCGATGTCACTGCCTTCCTAATTTGTCCAACCTAAGTTTCATTTTCTCTTCATTTCCTTTTTCATTTAAATGTATAAAATTCAGATGGATTGTATAGAAATGGATTTCAGGTTGTTCATAATGTTCTAAACTCTCCCTCAAGATTTTACTTTGAGTTAATGTTGATTTAGTTATTTTGTGTTATTGGTTTAGGTGTTGTGATTAATTAATGTATTTGCATGTTTCGGTAACAAACTGAGAGAGTGAGTCGGTTAAAAATGATCAGATCAGATTAATAAGAGTTAGGCGATCTAATTGACCACTTAATCAATCTAGTCAGTAATTTCATGGAAAAAGATCTCATGCGAGACTCAATTGTTTATTAGAGAGCTTTAGAACTAATTAGAATTGTAGGTAATTTGTGAATTGAGAGATTGCAAGTTTTATAATTCGATTAAGGCTTACAATTTAGGGTATAATGGTTATAACTCGAGAGAGAGTAATCAACCGTCTAGAACTGACATCCCGTAAACACATAAATAGTTAGATTATCATTAGTGATAGGTAAAATCCCCTCTCTCATAACTTGATTAACTCTTTTGACGGATTTCTATTATGACCTGTGTGACTGCTCAGTTTAATTCTGCATTGTTGAATTTTCCACTTTACGATTCTTGAATTAATTTCCAAGCATTTACTTTCCGTGTTCACTTGTGCAGTGTTTATTTCTTTTTATTCTCTTCTCTGAGCCTTAGACGACTTAAGATTAGGCTAGTACCCTCCTCGTGGGATCGACCCTTCAATACTACAAAGTATGACCCGTGCACTTGCGGATTATTGAGGGTTTTATAAATTGTAAAACTTGCTTAACAAGTGGCCACCTGATTCAGTTCTATATAGTGTTCAGTTGAAGTCCCCACACACTAACCAAAAGCCATTCGCTCTTTTATGAAAATCCAATAGATTGTTCCATAACTCCTTTCTTTGAAAAGCATGATTAGCACAGTATATAACCGAAGAGAAGATCTCGATTTTTTCCTGAATGAATTTCCATATAAAAAAGTTGAACATCCACAAATGTAGGATCAAACTGTATAATAATCCTTCCGAGATTATGGACGTGGTAATTGGAGAAAAATTTCCACCGTATTTTAGAAACTTAAGATTCTCATATTTGATTTTAGTTTCCAAAAGATCAATAATACATGGCTTAATATTAATGACAAAATCCCTCAAAGCTACTAACTTATTTAGGCAATTGATTCCCTTTACATTCCATGTAATAACTTTCATTGAGCGCAGAGTTTTATGGAGCCTCTACCTTCGCTCCTTTTAGATTTTTGATCACCGATTGAAATTCCTCAATTAATGTTACATCTTCGCTATTATCACCCAAGGAAGGAGAGAGAATTGGATGCAATGTAACTTGCCCCTCATTATTCATTATGAATTTTTGTCCCTCTTCATTCACATCTATCAGTTCCTTCCCTGGATCCAACTCTTCAACTAAAGAGGATAAAGTTTCAGTATGTTCTTTCTCAATAATGAGGGAAGAATCCAACCCTTCTAATATAAGAGGATGAGACCTGGCCTTTGTTATTTATCCGTTTTCCAGATAATTCCTCATAGTCACCTCTTTGAAAGACCCTACCCATTGGAACCTACTTTTTACCTAGTGAGCTAAGAGAGGTCTTCCATTGATAATGGACACGCACACTATCTTTAATAAGTGCTCCATCATGACCCAACCTCATATCCATAATACTTTTAGGTAGACCTCTTAAAATCTCCATGTTACACATAATTTAGCATATCCCAACCTCTTTCTGTTAGCAGTATTTTCATCCAAATAAGAAGGTTTACCTAGGAAACTTGCAATCATACTCAATCCCTTAGTTGTCCAATATTCAAGAGGAACATTGAACAAGTTCACCCACATAGGATAACTCTATTCCTATTAAGCTCAAACTGAAATCTTGGCTGCCATGGTTGTAAAAAAGAAGGAAAGATAAAAATATGCCATGGACTCTCCTTAATGATCTTGAGAGCTTGAGCCTTACAGGAGAAAATGACCGTTAGATATTTATTTTTTGCTATAAGTATCTCTAGTAGTACTTCATTCTTCCACACTGATGTAGCCCATTTTTGTATAGCAAGAAATATAGGTCTCCTATTCTAGAAATACCCAACTAGAGCTTTCTCTCAAGAATTGGCTCCCTCTTGAAGTGTTTCAAGGTTTAGAGAAACAACAACTCCCTTATTCTTAACCTTGAGAGGACATAAATGCAAAGAAAGTTCAATATTACCTCCACCTAATACTTGTTTTCATGTTTTCCTCTCTACATTATGCTATAAGGAGGGTGAAGGGTTGTGAGGACTTGCTAGAGGATGGGGGTAATAAGGGAAAATCATCCCTGCACAACCCCTGCGAAGTTTCTGGTTTAGGAGACATAAAATTCTGAAGAGAAGGAGTAGCCTTAGGAAATTTAAAGTTTCAGATACCAAAAATAGGAAGGAGAAAAATGGGAAAAGAGGAAAGCCTAAAATACCCCAAAACCTAAGAAAGAATAATCTGGGGAGTTGTGGATGATGAATGCAAATGTTCTATAAGATGGATTGGAACGAAGAAGATGAAGACCAGTATCAGGATTAGAGACAGAAGGTAGCAAAACAGAAGAAGAGAATGGCTTGCCTTGCATTTGCTTCAGATTAAAAAAAAGGGATTAGAATTGTGTGATTATATTATTTACGTTAATTTCATTGGTTCAAGCACCGCTGGATGTTGGAAATGCCCTTAAATTCTTTAGAATTGATGTGTAACCCCAACGTTTAACCGGTCCAAAAAGACAAACGTATTTCTGCTTTGCCTTCCAGGTCTTCATCCCTCAATTTTTTTTAAAATTTAAACTGGTATTATATTGCTAAAGTAGTAAAACTTATATACAATCCTTTACAAGGATAACAAAAGGAACTGAAAATCAACCCAAATTACACTTCTAGAAACCAAACATCTAGTACTCTGACTACACCTATTAAATCCTCCATATCATTCTGAGTTCTTGGCTGATGCTGTCTTGCTTTCCTTTCGCAACCATTATTTTTCTAATCAAATTACTATTGACTTTGCAAGCTCATACTTAGGTTGTTCTTCATGCTTATAAATCCTCCTATTCCTCTCCCTCCAAATGTAATAAATCGCCATCTGGAACGATGCCTTAATAATAAGACTATCTTGTTGTCCTAACTTAGCCAACCGCATAATATCAATTATCACTTCATTCCATTGAAAGGAGAATCGCGGAATCCTTAGCAAATTCAGAATTCTACTCCATACCACTTTCGTATATGGGCATTCAAAAAATATATGATCCCTGCTTTCAGTAACTTGTTTGCATAAGACACAAAGTGAGTCATAGCTATCGAACCATCTATCTTTCGTGCTTAACCTATTCTTGATAATTAACCACAAAAAAATGGAAAATTTTGGACTTAATACCTATTTCCATATGAGATCCGCCCACGGCACTGTTGCCAACGAAACCCCCTCTAAATTGTGAGATGATTTGTTCGTGAAATTTTTACTGGAATGTGCAGTCCGTATGACGATATCTACCCTACTACACACCGATGTTCCAGCATTATAGTAATCAAGCACATGGAAAAATTTGACATTTGTCATTCTTTCCCTTTCCCGAATAAGCCAACCCACTGTTGCCTCTATTGGAATCCTATTACGAAGCGGTAGCAAATCAACACGGTCTCATAAGGGGCTGAACGTGGACCAATTATCATACCAAAACCTGACATCTTCACCATTTCCCGCCCCAACCTTTATAAGAGGATATACCTTCTCCCTAAATTGCAACATACTCTTAAAAATCCAAGAATGCTCTCTTCGTGGTTGAAGTTGCCAAAAACTTTGTCCACAAAGACGGTAGCTTTGCAACCACTTTACCCACAAAGCTTTTTTGTCAACAAATAGTCTCCAAATTCTCTTCATTAGCAACACCCTTTGCATTTGCGTGATCGATATGATTCCAAGTTCCCCTTGTTTTTTCGGTACAGTGATCTCACTCCATTTAACCTTGGCTCCGTTGCTTGTAGCATGTTTCCCGGTCCATAAAAAAGATTTCGATATCCTTTCCATTTCCTTTATCACCCTCCTCGTAAGTACCACATGAGCCGCCCAATATATATGCATGCTATTCAAGACCGACACAATGAGAGTGACTCTCGCAGCAAGTGATAAAAAACGATTTTGCCACGTAAAAATTCTGGCTTTCAATTTCTCCAACAAAGGTATAAAGTCAGAAAATTTGGGCTTACCCGAAGTAACAGGAACCCCAAGTACCGAAATGGAGTATCCTGAAGAGAGCAACCCACCAACTCGGATATGCACTCTGGATTCCTCACATCAGAAGACACAAATACCCCACTCTTCCGCAAATTCATTTCCATCCCCGACCACCCCGAAAAAGTAGCCAACCCATTCATTAATATCAAAATAACCTGTGGTTCAACCTTACACAAGAGAATCACGTCATCCGCATACAATAAATGGGTCAACTTTAGCTCCCTACATCTATAATGATACTAGAACAGACCATTACAATCCGCCAACTTCATGATTAATCGAGATAACCCCTCCATCGCTAGAGTAAATAGGTAAGGGGAAAGAGGGTGCCCTTGCCTAATCCCTCGAGTATTAGAGAAAGACTGTGTAGGAATACCATTGACTAATACACTCATTGAGGTCGTCTGGATGCATTGTTGTAGCCACCTCTTGAATCTCATAGGTATCCCGATAGCTTCTAGACATTCTCTCAAAAAGCCCCATCTAACTCTGTCATATGCTTTAAATAAGTCAATCTTCAATACGCAACTCTTGAGCTTTTTTCCAGTGTGATACTCCCCCATCAATTCTTGTAATAGCAGAATATTATCCGCCGATGTTTCTAGATGGAAGAAAAGCTCCTTAAGTCTTCGAAACCACCTTAGCCAATATTTTAATCTTTCTGCCAATAAATTTGCAATTATCTTGTATACAGTCGAGCAGCACGAAATAGGGCGGTAATCTGAGATCCTCTCTGGTCTAGTCGTCTTCGGGATGAGACAGACAAACGTGTGATTAATCTCCTTCCACATCAAGTCGAAAGCAAAAAATTCAAATACTGCATCTGTTACAAGTAGTCCTATAATGTTCCAGGTCTATTGAAAAAATCCCATCGAAAAATCATCGAGTCCTGGTGCTTTAGAGTTGTGTAACCAAAAAACTACATTTTTCACTTGTTGTGCTGTGACAGGAGCATTGAGCATCTCGAGAATTTCTGGACTGGGGTAATAACTCATCACACTCTTAGCCCCAAAACCATTCCGCTGATTTTTTGGTCTCCTCATTAACTTCATGTAGAAGTCTCTGATGTGCGCCGCTAACTCCGGTTGAGTATTAATCTTGTGGCCTACCTCATCCCTCAACTCTGTGATTGTATTTCTGTTTCTCCTATCTAGTATTGAAGCTTGAAAAAAATCTGGTATTGATGTCCCGTTCGGTGAGCCAAGTTTGTCTAGCTTTTTGCCGTATTATAGCATCTTGAAGTTGAAGCACCTCCTGATATTTCTTCATGTAATTCTCTTCCCGTATTCTCAAATTAACATTGTATGGATTAGCATAACAAAGTTTTTGAACCTTATTCAAAGACGTACCCAGTGCTTCAACATCTCTTTTTCTATCTTTGCTAAACTCTTTGATCGCCCTTTTTGCAAGCCTCAATTTCTACATGAGCTGAAACTCTTTATGGCCAGTAATATTTGTATTCCAAACTTGCTAAAGCATGACCATAAACCCTTCCATCTGCATTAGTCCATTGAATAATTGGAATGGAGCCCCTACTTTGAATCCACCACAAATATGTTGAACTAAAATAGACGTATGGTTAGAAAATATCGGCTCTCCGAACATTACCGAGGACAAGGGGTGTGAACTAAGCCAAAGATGATTCACCAATGCTTTATCGAGTTTTTTCCTCAAGAACATTTGCCCCTTTTGTTTATTCTCCCAAGTGAACACTCTTCCCAACCCACAAAGATCCACTAATTTAGTATTATGAAGCAGTTGAGTAATTTCAATACCAGAACCTGAATGAAATCCTGCCCTTCCTTCCACTTCACTAGAACTGAGAGAGCAGTTAAAGTCCCCTAATACTAGCCAAGGTGCTTGCATACTCTCATATAACTCAGTTAACTCTTCCCATAAAACAGCCCTTTGGAACGCAAAATTTGAAGCATACACAACTGTCATCTCTAATTCCACCTGCCCTATTACCCAGCAACGTAGATGAATAAATTGATCTACCATTTTCACAACTTCAGCCTCTACCTTATCAGTATCATACCAACACATAATTCTGCCATTGTATTGCAGATTATGATTAGAGAGGCATTCCCACTTGGACCTCAAAAAAGCCTTCACTTTTGGGACGGCCCCACTCTTTATTTTTGTTTCTAGAAGTCCTACCAAAAAAGGTTTGTTTTCATCCACTACTTCCCTCACTATCTGTTGTTTGAGAGGATCATTAAGTCCCCTAGTGTTCCATACTAGGATCGTAATTTAACGGGAACTTAAAAAAGACATTCTGGGGATATGATCCCTTTGTGTTTCTTCTTCTTAACTTTCTTTTTTCCTATAGACTTTTTCCCAACTCCTACCGAAACTTGCCTAATCTCTCTAACTTCATGATCTGATTCTGCATCCTTATCCACAGAAATACTAGGTTTAGTTTCCTCTACTTTAACATATTCCATAATATTGAGCGTAGGAGTGAAATTTCCTGCCCTATTACTAATTGATGTCCCATCCCCCCTATGTATCTGATTAGTAATCACAATTGGAAGCCTTGACTCATCTATACTTAAGCTAGTACCACCTCTGTCGAGCTTACCATATTGACCTTTCTCTTGCTCCAAATTTCCTAAGCAAACTGTAACATCAGAAGTACCCTTATCTGGCAATCTTTCCAAAGACCTCCCATTACCAATAATACCATCACCTTGAGTTTGTTGAATAGTATTAACGTCAACATGTTTCTTTACTGGTGACCCACCTACATTCAACCCTGCACCTTGTCCTTCCTGCAATTTTTCCATCTCTACATTTTTAACCTGCGCTTCTTCAGCATGCTCTTGACTCTCCAAATCTTCCTGCCATCCAGAATTGAGTATACGATCTGTAGCAAACCACTTTTGTCGCACAGATACCAGTTTCCAAGGATAAGAGATGGTAATTTCGTCTCGAACCATCTCGCCTGTCTCACTTAGTCGAAGGATTGGCAACTTTTTAAGGAGAGAAGCGTTCTTCAGAAACTCAATGCAAATCTTTGCATACCCGATTATGTCCGTTGTCGCGGTTTGGGAGTCCACGCAGATAGGTTTGCCCAATGCACTTACCAGGTGACTCAACCCCTCCACCGTCCAATATTCCATTGGAAGCCCATAGAACTGTACCTATAGAAGAATTGTATCAATTGAGCCTCTGTCAACACCCATTCGTGGTTTCCATTGTTGAAGAAATAGAGGCTGATCCCCAATATGCCAAGGACCTTGCTCTATAATCTCAGACAAGTTCGAATGCTCAGAAAATTTAAACAACATCGTCCCATCCTCCTTAAGCATCACTTTCTCAAGACCCTGCTTATCCCATCTAACCTTAGCCCATGCATTCACCGTCAGAAAAGCCAATCTTTTCGGCCAAAAGAACCCAACCAAAGCATTTGACCATGCTCGAGCTCCAACTTGTAGCAATTCCAAAGGAGGTGAGAAAATCTCATCTTGAATCACATTTGGATAATACTTCAGCTTGCCTTTATTGTTCTGAGGGCTAACCCTGTTCTTCCAAGCTCCTCCAGTCTGATGTTGACGCCGCATCTGCTCTCCACTGCCTGGCGTACCAGCAAGCTCCACCACCTCTTTTCCCTTATTCTTCTCTCGGGAAAGAGGTGGAAATCCCTCCGTTGACGATGATGGATCTCCCATTAGTGAGAGCCTCGTCGGCGAGGAGATCTTCTCCACTCGCAAATCTACGCTAAAAGACAAAAAAATCCTTCACCCAATAGCTATTCGTTACAAAGAAGGGAAGGGCAGGGAAGGCCATGAATGGTATTTTAATTTGGGCGGGAAAAGGAAAAGAAGAGAGAAATCAGAGAGGAGAGGGACGAGTTGATCTTAAGGCTCTCCCATCGCAAAGTAGGACGTCTTGTTTGAACTTTAAATCTCAATATCCCTCAATGCTATCCTTTCTAGGAAAATATTTATTTTTAGTTGATTTCATCGAGATCTAGTTACCATTCAATCTATCAAAAGACGAAAATTTCAATCCCAGCGCCCTTTTGACTATGCAAGCCAAAGGATGAATCCCTGAAAAAGTTGCCATGCCACCGCTTCACAATCACCTGAATTAAGTAGAAGCTCAAACGCCATTGAAGCTTTTGAAGCTATAGCTTTAAAAAGCCAATGGAATGAACCTACGAAGCACCCTATGTGCGAGCAACTTGAACTGCTCAAAAAACTAGGGTCCCATTCTATGGATCATACCCATCCAAACCGAAACCTAACCCTAACAAAGGCATTGAGGTCATAAAATGGAAATGAAATGCACCTATGATATATAGATCTGCAAACTTTCTCTTCTCATTTTGTATGGAAAAAATATAAGCATTTAGGTGTCAAGAGACAAAGATAGAAGAAAATTTACATCTGAGGTCCAAGTGGCATTCTACTCATGATCTGCTGATAAACCGAAGGACTGGTGGACATGTTCAAACTAGGCTCTGCTACAGGCTGCATCTTTGGTTCTCCCTTGGGCAACACAAACTCCATCTCATTCACAGGGTATTGCTGTGCTAAATATGAATGAACCGGCATAACAGGAATCTTGGGTTCACCAGGACGCAACCCAGCCATCAACCCTGTTTGATTCATTCTAAAGGAGAAGCTAGGGGAAGGTTCAAGCAGCTGCCTTCCAGGTAGACTAAAGGATCCAAATGGAGCAGACCCTTCAAACCTAGGAATCCTGTTGTGAACTTGTGATGGTTCAGGCCTGTGAGAGTGGGATTGAACAGCAGTAGTCCTTTGAACAGGCATGGCATTTGAATTGGAGTTGACGTGACTACTGTTCCGAGCAGCAGGAACATCATGATTGTGTTTCCCCTCATAAGTAGTTATCACTGATTTAAGGTCATGTGATGCCCTCTCCACATGCTTCCTAACTGCGCACCCTGCATTAGTACACTTGTAATAACTCCTGTATATAAGAAAAGGAAAAATAGCTTTAAGATGGCATCGGTAACTGAATTTCAGATGAATATTAGGGGAGTGGGAAGATTTCAGCATAAGATATAAAGGATTGATTTTACTACCTAGGATTTGGATTTCCTTTTACAACTTTCTGCCCATACTTGCGCCAGCGATATCCATCATCAAGAATATCTACTTCACTGGTTGTCTGGACCACAACTCTAGGCTCACGAATAGCTTTGGTGGTTCCACCCATCTCTCTTGCATAAGATTCAATTTTCCTGGGATTTCAAATAATGTGAGCAGTCCTCAGTCAAGAAAACTGCCATATTTGGTAAATTTGCACAAACTATTGGGAGCAGAATTCTAACCTCCTCTTTGATTCAAACTCATCCCCGTCACCATCGTAGCCAACACTAGCATGTGTAGCCCGATCATCTTCATCATCATCATTAGAGAAGGTAGATGAGGCATCTACTGCATCCCCCACTTCTAAGTGAGCACTACTTTGGGCCTGCACAAAGGAGGATGGATTTCCAAATTCAAGTTCTGCAGGTGCTGAAGATGTCACCTCTACATTCTCATGCCTCCATTCAGCAGCAGTTCCCTTTTGTGCAGTGCTCAAAATAGGATCATTATCAGTGGCACTGGGTGGACCAGTTTGATCAGGGACGTCTAACTGCATGTCCATGAGTGGATTTGATGAACTGATTGCCGTCTGCCGATTGCGAGAAAGCTTGGGATGGTTGTGGGCCCCTTTATATATGATTTCTGTGATATGACCCTCAAGAGAACGTTCCACCTTTTTCTTAACTGGGCAATTTGGATGTGTGCACTTGTAGTAGCTACGTGGATACTCACTGCCTTTTACTTGTTTCTGGCCATATTTTCTCCAATTATATCCATCATCTGATGGTGCAACAACACCCACACTAGCAGACGCAGAATCCCCACTAGCTCTTCGATCTCCTTCAACATCTTGCTGCCCATCAACAGGAGGAGATTGTCCAACACTGCCACCCAGTCTATCAAAGACTGCTACATCTGTAGCACAGGTCTTGGCTCTGTCATCCTTTTCAGGTGTTGATCTTGAGAGTTCTGATTGAAAATCGGGAATATTCCGATTTTGGGACCGGAGTTTTGTTTGATCCACAACATGGGATGAAAGAGGATTCTCAGATTGGATTGAAACCTCAATACTGGGAAAAGATCTATGTGGAACACAGGATGGATTTACCTGTATGCAAAAAGCGAAGGATTTAGATGAATTAATTTATACCTGACCAATCTAATTCACATACTTTGTACCAATTTCCAACGGTGCTATTGTTTCTTAGGCTCAAGAGTGGGACATCTTCAGTGTTCAAATCTTACTAGGTTCAAATCCTGGTAGATGCATGGGGTGGGAGATTTTGTATATTTAAGTTTCCAAAAATTGCCAAGGCCAAGAAAAAATGAGTGTGTCGTATATATTAGTTTTTCTTTAATCTCTGGAAGACTATCAGAAGTCCAAAATCTGAAGTAACTTACTTTGCCAGTAGCACCAAGGAAAAATGAGGAAGTTGATTCCGTAACAGGCTTGAACTCGAAGGAAGATGAATTGAAGTCACCAAGCATATTATCATTACTCCTGTCAGAGGGCTCAGTGATCAATCCAGAGCTCTTACTGCTACCATTTGGGACAAATGAAAATTTTCCAGTCGTAGGGGATGGCTGTGCCTGACAAGTGACATTTAGAAGCAACATTTAATATGTGGAACAGCAACTCAGGAAATATTCAAAAGTGAGATTCATGGTACTAAGCTAAGTATTTATTTGAGCATCAAGTCGAAGAACTTGTTATGGCTGTACTTTCAAACTTCAATCTCCAAAAATATAATTATAAGCTGTAGAATCTCCAATTTGCTAAACTAAACTGACAATCTGACACAGTGACAAGTCATTACACATTGAGATTTCCACAAAGATGGTCTTCGCTTCTAATTCCATTTACAGGTCAGAGTCCTGATTAAAGAGTCGTAAAAGTGAACAAAAGCAGTTGATCTCAACAAATCGTCTGTATCCAAGTGGCTATGCAGCTATCAAATTTTCAATTGACTTGTAATTATAAGCACAGGATGGTAGAACATGAAACGCTTCACAACATGGCAAATTGCAATTGTCTAATAAACATCAAAATCACCAAAAGTTAAGCTGATAATCCAAGTTGAGGCTTCTTTAGTAAAAGAAAGCTTTAACAACCACCTTAAGAATAACTACTATAATGACTATCATAAAGAAGCAAACACTCATGCGGTCGAAAATCAAAAGGAAGAGCAAGTTATCCTTAAAACCCCTAAAGATTCTGAGTTTACCGGTGAGTTTGAAAGGAAAACTGGAGACTCTAACAAGGTTGTTGGGCTATGACCCGGGGGGATAGTTAAGTAAGGAGATAGAATCTCAGGGTTCAGTGAAAGCTCAGCAGATCTGATACTTTGTGTGTTCAACCTTGGCGCATTAAACCCAGCTCTTGCCGCCACTCTTTCTACAAGACCTCCACGAGAGCTTGATTTATTCCCAGAGAGCGAATCTAATTCGGATAGCGGAGCACAAACAGTATGTGGAACATCCTTGTTGGAATTTCCTCCTATCATCTGGACTTGTGATCCGAAAATGAACCCTTCAGTTCTATTTTTTTCATGAGGGTCCAACGTTGTTCTTGAGGCTATATCGTCACCTAAGATTGGTGAGAAAAATGCCCCTGGGCTTCGACTAGGGGGCACCCAATCCCCAATTATAGCAACATTATTGTCAATTCCAGCCATACCTCAGCGTCTCCGTAACGAGGAGCTCCTGAAAGGTTTAAACAAAAACCATTTCCAATACTAAATTAAAAATTATGTCCCCATTCCTTACGCAGAAATAATTAAGACCAAAAAGAAAGAAAAGGGAAGGGGCGTTAAAATATTTTGCGAGCTGTAGTTGCAAAATGAGTGTTGAAGGAGGATAAGAAAGGCGACGGCTTTGAGCCTTAGTTTATTGTGCAAGACAAAAACCCTTTGTTCACAGGACAAGACTAAAACCTTTGATTGGGTGCCAGGACTCTCGAAATTTGTTAATGAAACTAGGACTTGGCTCTTCAATTATCCAATGATTCGATGAACGCACTGTAGAAAGAAACACATAGACCCCACTCATTAACGCCTAATTCACAACCAAAGAGTTGAACATGTGACATTGACGGGATGCTTTGCATACATGTATATATCGAAAGCGATAAGAAAATAGTGAAAACAATGGATGGCTTTCTAACTACAACACCATTCCAGTGGCAATAATAATAACAATCACCCCTTTCATGCGTAACGAACTCTAAGCCCGGGACTAAAGGACTTTCTGAGGAAACTGATCAAATGGAACGGTAGCAAACACCATAGCCAAGATTTTGATAGGTAGAGAATTGATATTTGGAGGAAGGATACTTGCATTTTCTCAATTATACTATATCAAAATTTACCACTTTGTCATTTTATTATCAAACAAAAACCCAGAAGAAAAACTTCAAACTTGAGAATTTATACGGATCGAAAATGGATCGTTACTTGCCAAAGGTAAGCAGCATGCATAGATGTAAGGTATACATAAAATTTTGTTAGCCCAATATTCAAGGCAGAAAACAAGATAAGAGTGTGCGTGGGAATGATTAAAAATGATTATGTGATTGATTGAGAGGATTGGCGGCTTAAGGGCAAAGAAGATAATATGGAGGAGACCCACTAACAGCAGCAGCAGCACCAGCACCACCGCCACCCACCTTCGAAGACCAAATGACCCCTATAGAGGCGGTCCCCAGGCCCTTAATCAAAGTAATGGTTCCTTTTCTCACTTAATTTTGTCTAATTGAATTCAAAGGAAAGGAGGAAAGAGCAGGTGTTTCTTGGAGTCCAAACAAAACAAGGAAAGAAATGATACTTGGGATTTGATTCGAATTTAGAAAATTGCGATCTTGTTGTAAAGAAACAGAAATCAGGTAAATAAAATAAAATAAAAATAGAAAAGGTGGCAGAAGAGAAGATCGTGGAATTGGAATGATGACGGTGGGGTGGCAGCATCAGAAATGGATGGAATCTTTGAACAATGAAAAGGAAAAGCAGAGGGAGAGAGGGAAGGTGATATAGTATAGGTTGAATAGATAACTTTAGATTTGTAAATATGATAGTTTAAAACTATTAACTAATTGAATAGATTTGTACAACCGGTGCTTCCGATGTTTATTTTTCATATTATAATAAATACGACATACAATATACGATGATTGGTGGATTATTATTGTACTATAATTATTTAACATTCTGACTACTAAAGGATCGTCTGCCGGAACTAAGCTTAATGCAATTCTCCAGTACGATATTATTATTAGGTTAGTAGTCAAACAAAGATAGATATGTTCTTTATTTGGCTGATTGTTTAAATGATTAGGTATATAAAATTAACTTGCATGGTCTAGGAATCTTGAACATTATCCGTCAATTGCTCCCATATGTTTATCTGATATTTTAAAAACTGAAATTGCAAGGAAAGTTGGTAATTGGTCTCCGATTTTTAATTTTTATTCCTTCTCACAACAGGAGGTAATCCAATCTAAGCAGTAAAATTAGTTTTTTTTTAGCATTCTTCGAATTTAAAAAGTTAAAATTTTAGTTGTTCATACTGAAATTACAATTCACTTCAATTCTAAAAAATTAATTATATAATAATAAAATTAGAAAATTATAGGTAACTAACAAATTTGGAGTAGTAACAAGTTTTTATAGTTTTTTTAGGTATAACAACGAAAAAATTACTATTGTTACAATACTGCATTGTAGATATAGTTTCTATAGCAAGCAAAACTATTATATAAT
This sequence comes from Erythroxylum baracoense, assembly GCA_025629805.1. Lineage (NCBI taxonomy): Eukaryota > Viridiplantae > Streptophyta > Magnoliopsida > Malpighiales > Erythroxylaceae > Erythroxylum > Erythroxylum baracoense. The sequence continues at coordinate 20,230,521 of JAOTAY010000005.1, forward strand.
TGATACTTTAAGCTATGATTTCTTTTAATTTTGAGGAATCTTGTTACAATTTACAAGTGAAAATGTTCATATTTTCCACAACTAATCATTCTTTTATTAATATATCTGTAGTGTTAAAAAAATTATCTATATAGTAAGTACCTACCATGTTTATGAAACGGAATATGCAATCAATACAAGTCAAAATTGAATTATTGTTGAAAATGGGTTGATTTCTTCAAATTTGCTAGCCAAAATGCAATAGTTCTTATCCCAATCTCTCTCAAGTGCTCTAATAATGTTAATGTGCAAACAATGCATGATTTTTGTGGTTTTAGCTGATGAAAAACTACCCATTAGTAGTTTCATAGTGGGATAGAGATAGGTAACTACCTTTTAGGGAGTAAACAACACTTTTAACTATTTTTTATTTAGTCCCTTAATTGCAAAATATTCCAATTAAGTTCTTTGATTCATATCTTATTTTATGTACCCATAATGGCGGATTAAAGGACTAATTCCAACAACTCCCACTCGTACAAAATGCGTGTGAAACCAAACATTATGACTAAAGCATAAGCAATTCTATTCTAATGCAACTTTCATACAAGTAAGCAAGGGACACAACTTATATACATTGTGATATGAAGAACTCACTACTATATAATTGTTAGGTATATATAGTAGGACAAAGTAGAGCAAGTATGCTATACCCCATATTTACTTTGTCATATTCATTCTTTTCAAACCCCAATTTACATATATACTACAGAATATGACACAATTGTGATCTTCCCATCTCCTATATTCTATCTTGTGTTAGTTCAACTGATTTTCTAGATATGCTTTGCTATATCGAATCATCCATAGTCATTGCAGCATTCCAAGATAGCAACATTGAACTAAAATTTCTAGAATAAGTTAATGGTTAATAGGTATAAATAATATTGGGATTTACTTAATCTTAAGCATCTCACATAATGAAGAAGTAGAGATCAAATCTTCTATTACCTTTATAATTCAATTATGTATATGTAGTATTGAACACTTGCTATAGTATTCACTCTCCTTCCCAATAGAGCGTATGTCTTACTTTTATTTTTTAAAAATACAATATCATACAGATGATAGTCTAAACATACTCAATGTTAGACTTTTGTCACTAAATCTACTTATATTCTTTATAAACAAGACTCCACCTGGCATCTAAAGACAGATTAAGTGAACTATGGGGTTTGTTCTCTTTCATTCATGATTGATATTTATTTGTCATCTTTTTTTGAACATTTATCAAGGCGATTAAATTTTAAGTTTGAGCTCTCACTTAGGTGTAAATATATGTTTAACTAGAAATAATCTATTTTTTTTTGGCATAACAAAGTCATAATGGCGATTGTTCATGTGAGAAGGCCAATTTATTTTGTCTGGCATACCTTTACCTGAAAACACATATGTGCTCATATGTGTGTGTATATATATATTTGAACCTTTGAACCATATAACAAATAATATAAAAATATGGAATTGATTATAATAGGAAATCATTACATATTAGTTCATTGGTAAACTAGTACATTAATATTTTTATGAACCTGAATTTCTCATGTGCATTTGAAGCACATCTCTAGTTACTGGCTTAGTGAAAAGATCTATAATCATATCATGTGTAGATATATATTGCATATTCACTTCCTTTGTGCAACCAAATCTCTCATAAAGATATACTTGGTATCTATGTGCTTCATTTTTGCATAATATTTGGGGTCTTTTGTAAATGAAATTGTAGTTTTATTACCATAATTCAACAAAATAGGACCTAATGAATCATATTGATCCCTAAATGATTCAAAAATCTCTTAAGTCAAATTGCTTCTCGTATAACAGCTGAAAATGCGACAAACTCAGCTTTCATAATAGATGAGGCTACACATGTTTACTTCTTTCTACTCTATGAAATGATGCCATTGTTTAGTAAAAAGACAAATTCAGAAGTAAATTTTTTGATGAGACCTTTGAATTCTTGGATAGATTTAGACATTCACCAACATTTGATCATGCCTTATCTAACATTTCTCTTTGCATTTCTTTCTCTTTGGGCATAATGGTATGTTGACTAGCATGTGATCACTCCTTATCCAACATTCTTTCCTACACCTTTCTCTTTAAGTAGGATGAGATATTGATTAGCACGTGCTTATGCCTTAACCAGTATCCTTCTCTGCTAGATTTTGAAAATTTTCCTAATTTATTTTATTTATTTCTTATTTTACTCATTCTTTTTTATTCCTTTCATATTTCGTTTAGAACTTTTCCTAAGATTTATTTAAATTTTCATATTTTATTTATAACTCCTCCTAAGATTTATTAGAAGTTCCCGATTTGATCTAGAACCCTTCCTAAGATGAATTAGGGTTTACGTAAACGTATTTTAAAAACTTTTGAAAGATATTAACATAACTCTCCACCAATAAAATTTACTTTTTTCTTTGAGAATTTTTATTTTACTATTCTTGGATTAGAATTGTGTTTGTTTATCCTTTCTACTATGTCAGGTGGTATCGTTTTGAATCTCATAAAGATTGTTCTTTTTGACAATATCAAATAATCCTAATGTCGACATTCAAGGATTACCTAAAGTTTGGAGAAGAATTGAAGAATATGGGATAACTATTCATAATATTGAACAAAATTTGGTTACAATAACGCGATATGAGGCAATAATAATCAAAGATTTGGTGAAATAATTAATAGGGAAGTTACCCTTATAGAACCTCAAATTCTAACATCTTTCATAGAAACTAGTTGTAGCATCCCGGTTCCGTAGAACGGGTCGGACCAGAGAAACGAGTCCAAGTGAGGTAAATAAGAGAAATTAGGAAAACACATCTCATGCTCATGCATTTGTGAACAGTGATATGTGCACA
>JAOTAY010000005.1:20233523-20246072 GCA_025629805.1 Erythroxylum baracoense
CGCCACCCTCGCGGGGCACGGATTCGGATATCACTGTCGATATCGGGTTCGGGTTCGGCGGGAGTGGGGTGTTACACTAGTGATTCCAATGATGAAGATGAAACCATCCCAAGGGCATATCATCGTACACTAGATAGGGAAAATTGTGAATAACCCAAGGGAGAAGAAGATGGATTTGATAGAGTTATTAGGAGATTAATGATTTCTAAAAAGAAGTATAAAATTTTTAATGACACCAATTATTTCACATTAAAGGTATGGTACAAATTAATCTTTATGAGGTGATCATTGATGAAGGTAGGTAAGAGAATATTATCAGTAAATTAGTGGTTAAGAAGTTTTAGATCGAGCTTTACCCTATACCCTACAGTATTACATGGATTACAACTATTTGTGATATCTATGTCATGGAAAGATGTAATGTGCCATTATCTATTTGTCAATACTTAGATGAACATTATTGTGATGTTGTCAATATGGATGTGTGTCAAATTTTATTGGGTAGACCATAACAATATGATGTTGATGCATATCACTCAGGAAAGGAGAACATGTATTAATTTATGAAGATTGGTGAGAAGTATATGTTATTATCCATAAGTGAAAAAAGAGTAGTAAAACCTAGTGGGATAAAGAATCCATTATTAAAACTAGAAAATAATAGAGGAAGCTTTGTGAGTGAGATGAAAGAAATGAGGGAGGTACACTTATTGATAACAAAAGGGGAAGAAGAGAGTGAAAAGAGAGAAGATGAGGTTCCTTTAAAAGTGTAGCTAACTTTAAAAGAATTTGGGGATCTATTATCCGATGAACTACCTAATGGATTACCTCCCATGAGAGATGTCCAACACTGCATTGATTTAGTTCCTAGGGCTAGTTTACCTAACTTACCTCACTACAATATGAGTCCAAAGGAGAATGAGATCGTAAGGGAGGAATTAGAGGAGTTGATTAAAAAAGGGCATATTAAAGAGAATATGAGCCCATGTGCAGTTAATATTTTACTTACACCCAAAAAAGATAGTAGTTAAAGGATGTGTGCAGATAGCTGAGTCATTAATAGAATTACTATTTGTGTAAATATCTTATCCCAAGGTTGAGTGATATATTAGATTAATTGAGTGGGGCATTGATCCTTTCTAAGATTGATCTCAGGAGATTTTAGGATGGGTGAAAATTTGTTTTTATGACCTTGAGTATGAAAGTTGATGGTTTTGAGTATTTGAAGTAGTTATATAAAAGTGACGGAGATTTTAGGGAGATATGGGACCTGTGTTTGGTGAAAAAGTCTCATGATGATTTTCATGTACATGATGGGTTTTTTGATGAAAAGAAATCAAATTTGTCTTCAAAGAACTTTACTTAGGGAGAAGGCGATTAGAGAATTTCACGAGGAAGGCTTAGCTGGTCACCTTAGTAGAGACAAGACTCTTGAAAAGGTGAGAAAGAGATATTAAAGGTTGACTATGAGAAGAGATATTGTTACTATTATGGTGAGGTGCCAAGTTTGTCAAGCTTATAATATACTTGCACTGAATTGGGTCATTAGCAACTCAAAGCAAGGCATAACTAATTCCATTCTTTTTTCTTAGATCATTTTGAATCATTGTAAACATGAATGCAGACGAATAACCTAGATCTCATTGTAATGTAGTAATAGTTTCATCTATAATATATTATTCATTTAAAAAAAAAAGATCAAGTTAATAAGAAAGATCAAAAGGAAAGATCCAGATAGTCTTGCTAAACTTGACCATTTGATATAGTATGCATTACTTATAAAAACATCGCAAATAAGGACACCTATATGTATATAAATACCAGTAAAATATCTATAATAAATCAAGTTTCTTCTGGTATTTATCACAAGTAAATGAAATCATTTTAATAGACAAAAACAATATAAGAATTAATGTTCCTCTATTTTTACCTTTCTTTTTATGATTATAACATAAGAAATTATCAATGCCACTTTAAACAAATTAATTGTGTTTTGCAATAGCTTTTAACAAATAATAACCATTTTAGCAACATGACACAATAATGTACTTTAGGTTATCATATCGTATGCATTCACTTTAAAAATTACTTGTGTTATATAATATATTTTAACAAATAATAGCAATTTTAGTAACATGACACAATAATGCACTTCAGGTTACCATATTGCATGCATTTATAAAAAGAGCAACTATGATAACAATGGCCTAGTAAGCCAATTATGGATGAGATTGTGAATGGAATGCCCCCACACTTGGTGACATGGAGTGAATAAAAAAGAAGGGGGAGTAATGTCAAGAAAGGTGGAGGCTATTTTAGTATTTTCACTAACAAATGTGACTAGGGATATCTTGTTTTCTTTACATGAATGTTGGGAGTACTCATTGGGTGAAGAATTTCCAAGTCAAGACATGTAAGTTCTTGAGAAAGTGAAATTAGTGTATAAACCTAAGTTAAGAAACAACTGTGTATATATCCATTGGAACAAAAGATCCATTCTTTTCCAAAATGAAGACAAATAATCAAGACAATTTAATTAAGTTGGAGTACAGATCATGTGAGTGGATAGACCTTGAAATGTATACATGATATAAATGAGCTAATAAGGATACGCCTGGTAATAGGAATTCCTAATAATAGCACCAAACCACAATATTTACATCATAAAACAAATAGGTCTACAACAAGCAATATTATAAAAATGAAATAATGCATGTAAACTGATGAAATTGATAAAAATATCGATTTTATAAGTAAATGTAAATAGTGATGTAGTAAACAAAATAATATCATTACCACAATAAAACTAATGGTTTGTTCTGTATGTGGTAGACATGTAGGCCTGAAAGCAATTAAGTTTTGTGAATATTTCATTGACCATATTATACATATCAATAAGATAAAGATTCCAAATGAGACATGTTGGTTGTCATTCCAATGTTCTTTATATTCTAGTACATATTTTTGATATGGAGGAAGACAAAATGTTAGCATATATATATGTTCATTTTAAAACAAGAACAAAAAACCAAACAAATAAGAAAAATAACACCAAAAAAACGTAACAGTTATCATTATACTTAAGAGAATGCAGAGTGATCCATAATAATATCAAATACTTACATGTAATTACTTGATAAAGGAGTGACTAAACATAAATAGCATAAGAATTGGGCTCCTACTTAACTATCGAATTTATAAGTAGTCTTCCAAAAAAAATCCAAAAGGAACTAGACCATACAAAGCATATGAGATTTAGGTTGCTTTATAGTTTAGTCAAATCCTATAGCTCATGTATTTAAATCCAATTAAAATTGAAATTGTTATAAATCGAAAAGTTTGCATAATGTCATTTATGGATATTGTGGCTTTAAAAACAGAAGCCAACGTTTGTAGAATTACTAAAATGCACCAGTCATTAAAGAAATCTTATCAGGAAGAGGCAGGAAGCACAATATAAGGAGAGGCAAACGCGACACATGAGGAGAGTTAGAGAGGCAGAGATAGCAATGGTGAGGGGCAAACTCTAGGCTAACATCATAATATAGAAAAATGCAACAAAAGATTGAAGAAGTAAGGAATGAAGAAAAACAATGCAAACATAACAAAACGAACCCAACTTTGGCATATAACTTATTATAAAGCAACATCATTTTACACTATAAAAGCAATTGCTTCGTAGTGTAGAATGATGTCATTTTACACTATAAAAAAATGTCAAGTTTTGGGTTGTTCAAATTGGGTTAGGCCTGTTGACTTTGGATTGAGTCGGGTCAGTCAGGTCAGGTCGGACTGAGATGCCAACCATTAGGGACTAACAAAAAAAATTATCTAAATGAAAAAAGGAACATTACTCATATAGCATTTCAAGTAGTGCACTACATTGACACAACATTACCAATATAAAATTAATGAAAAAGCTAGTTCTAAAATAGCTATATAGTGATCTACCCCCAATTCCCATCACCTTTAAAACACTAAATAATTATTTATTAGGAAACAAATTTGAGACTTTAAGAATAAGAAGAAAATCTCTTCTCTGTTGTTCCAAAATATACAATTTACTTTCATATGCATGAACTACCTTTGCACTAAACACAACGCTCTTATTAGCATAATCCTAAACACAATCCTTAAAAAAACATACACAAATCAATCAACACACTAATAATGAACTTAGAAATTAGAATATTGGTATTGAGAATCAAGATATAAGTTCTCAAACTATTGCGTAGTTAAGAACAACAAATGAATATGTTCTTCCATACAAAATGAAGACATATAAGCAACATATCATTACATGTTTTGCTCACTTAAAAATCCAAATAAAAAAGAAAATCAATCACAACTTTTGTTCTTGATGACATGTTAATACTCGTACTTTAGTTGAATTTATTTCTTTGAAAATGATGTAAATCTCAATTTTATTATAGTTTTTTAATATATCCAAACATGACGTAGTCACAAACACAACATAAGTACAAGACCACATGTACAAACTAAGTCCATGCTTTACACATTTTGGAGATAGATTATATTGTCACATCTCTTTTATTACCTAACAAAACAAGTCACATCTCTTTTATTACCTAATAAAACAAACACACCCACGTGTGTGTATAAGTAGTATCTTTATCTATAACTAAGGATATAAGAAAGGATATGAAAATTGAACTAAGAAAATGTCTCGTGAAATTACAATGAGTAAGTGAAAATGAATATTGGTCAACAACGGAGAGTCTGCCAATAATGAAAAAAAGAAAAATCCCCATCAAAAGAGATTGAGGATGTGGGAGACAATTAGGAACAGATAAAAGTCACCAAAGCCTAAAGAAGTCAGAAAAGACACAATTTCTTGATCAAAAACAAGGACAATTATGATTCTTTTTACTTTTAGATCACCATTTAGGAATTTATTGTAATTAAAATTTTCAACTTAAAAAACTCAATTAAGATAAAATCATATTATTTAAACTGAATTTATTATATTTACTTAAGGTTTATTAAAATTAAATAAAATTATAAATTTATTAAATTAAATTTAACCAAATATATTTGTCATAACATACACGTTATATAATAAAATTAACATATTTACCTCAATAGAACAAAATTTCATCAAATATTTCGTCAAATATTTGCATAAAGTTTAAATTAAACATTTTACAAGTATCAAAGTTCATTTTAAATGCTCTAAAATGTTTAAGAACACTATAAATAAAAATATTTAAATTAATTTACACTTTTTTGTCAAAAGAAAAAGGTAAAAAACTTGAAACACTTTGTTTTTTTTTCTTGGAAAATTAAAAAATTGAATTGAAAGAATAAAGTTTAAGAACAGCCTGAAGAAAATAGTAACTCTCTCCTTAGTCTCTTACAATAAAGCAACAACATACTACAAAAAGCAAACAAACCAATTAGAACAACGGCATAAAAACCCCTCTTATCTGCACATCAAAGATGTTAGTGTTTACAAATTAAGCTTATGAGAACAGATGTACTTCATATGCTTCCCAACTCGCTTCCATCATCAAATTGTTGGAATCACCATCAGCTTCCATTTCCTTGGGCTTTCTGTATTTTTCTTTTCGCTAACCTACTTTCTGTTTCTAACAGCAATTGTTGTGCAATAAACAATTACAGTAATTCTTGGTAATCTTCTTTAGACATCATGAAATTCCGGCTAACATGTATACACATACATTAAGTTCTCTTGGGAAATAAAAGAAGCCCAGCATCATCTCTATTCACAGCAACTCTCCAAGGAACTTGAATCAGCAAGCTAATGGCCATTTCCCATCGTCTCCTCAAGATCACTCTCTCGTCTAAGCTGATAAACTGACTTCTTACGAGCCATCTCCTCTCTGTTCCACATGACAGTTCTATTTTAGCCTATGTAGAAGAGAATAGCCTGTCTAAGAAAAGTCAAGACAGCCTTCTAACAAAAGAAGCAAGGAAATTTCTTGAGAAATTGAAACCATAAGACATGAATCAGCCATAAAGAATAAAACAAGTTATATCAAATAGTCGTATAGAGTCTTGAGACTAATAAGGACCTGACACACTTCCATATAGAATCGTAGTGTAGAACACCAACAAGCCTTCGCTTCCTTTCTTTATGCAAACCTCCCCGATACTTGACCACCGGCAACTGCTTGATTCCTTTAGCCTCCATAAGCTCCTTGGCAATTGCCAAATCAGTGTCCGGATAACAAGTAAGAAGCCCACGATTTTGCCCTCGATAGGTTATCCCTCGAGTACATACTGAGGAAACAAGCGCAGTATTTACCTATGAAAAGAATTACATTAACACTTCGCCCATCTTCAAAGAACTGTGATAAGTTTAAAAAAAAAAAAAAGAGCAAGTAGCAATAGACTAGCAAAACCACAAAGAATGTACAAAGCTGATACACTATGTAATACCTTCTACATGGAACATCATAAAAATATATTGTACTGCTTATCTTTATCTTTTTCACTTTTGTTTCTTCCTTTTTCCTTCAATTTTGGAAAAGAACTGAAGTGGGATGGGAGTGGAGGTGGAGGGGAAGGGAGACAGGGACGGGGGCGGGGAGCGCAGGTATCAGAGAGAATATAGGAGCAGGGTTGTAAATAACAAAAAAGGATAAAACAATAAGAATATCCATACATCAAGAATAGTTGAGTCATCCTTGGAGCCATCATCCGAATTTCTGGACAGTCGTCTAATGTCACCATATGTTAGAATTCCTTCCAGTAAATCTTCATCATTTACCACCAGCAAACAGTTCTCTTTGCTTTCATGCATATATTTTATTGCTTCTTTCAGGGTTAAGGCCAGTGGTACCTTCGCATAACTTTCTGTCATTGCCCTAGAGACCTAGCAACAAGCAAAGGTGAAAAGCTAAGACTCAAAAACAGAAGGAATTATACTGGTCAAGGAGCTGAAAAACAAAATGATTACATAATAAAATGTAAGACCACGTCCATTAAATGATGACAAATCTCAAACCTTTAGATCTTCCAAAAGCAAATCCTCATTGATGGCATCAACACCTGTAGCATCTTCAACGACTGATAGTTCAAGATCGCCTTCGGCATCATTCCTTCTCCAAAAAGCTTCATTTTCATCTTCAACATTTGAGACAGAAGAATAACCTCTTCCCAAGATATGAGTATCGGAAGTTTCACTCTCCTTGACTTGGTTGGTGACAGAAGGAACCCATATTGCTAATCCAACAGCCCCCTGAAATTGCAGTAAACAGGAAAATAGCATTGTACGAAGATATGTTCGCCAAAGCATTAGTCCAAATAAGTCCAGCAGATAACAGTGCTAAGAAAAGTTGGGAGGGCAGAGAATCCTTAATCAGACTACTTATCCAAGGAGCAAAAGCAGGAAAACTTCCTCAAATCTACAGCCTTCTAGACACATTCATTAAAAAATATCTGCAAAGGAACAAAATGATTACCATGAGGGGGAGGATTATTCTGTAGTCCTTTGTCAATTCAAACAAAAGAAGAACTGATGTCAATGGCACGGAACAAACTGAAGCTAAAGTAGCGGCCATTCCAACCTACAGAGAAACAGTGAAAGTATTTCAATCATCTTAACAGATTCCAAGATTATATTTAGCAAGTACAAAGGAAGTACCAATGCATACGCCTGTGGCTGGGCAACAGCAGCATTTCCTGGAATGGCTGAATTGATCAGTTCTGCAGCTGAACCGCCAAATACAGCACCAACAGCAGCACCAATCATCAAACTTGGTGCATAAAGGCCACCTACCAGCCCTGAACCCTTGCATAGAGCTGTAGCCACAACTTTGGCCGCTGCTAGTTGGGTTAGCAGCCAGATGCCAGGAGCTGAAGCACTTTTCCCAGTACGCAAGATTTCTTCGACATTCGTAAAACCCCAGTATAGTATTCCAGGATATTTGAGAGCAATCATCCCCGCTCCTAAACCGCCTAGAGCAGGACATACAACAGCAGGAAGGCTAAATTTATCCTTTATGAACTCAAATGACTTTGTAAACCAAGTGACCAAGCGGGTGAAGACCACACTTACAGCACCACATAGCATGCCCAAGATCAGGTATAAGGGTAATTCTGCATGATAGAGATTCATATTGTTAGAGTGACATCAATTGCTAGGGGAGATGGAAATGAGTTGGGCCAGCAACCAATCCCTAGAACTTGAGATCCAAGCCCAGCCTCAAGCCTGAGCAAACCACCCAAAAAAAGTTGTTTTGGGCTTTATTTCTGTAAACTTAAACGCAAAACGACGTTGTTTTAATCAGGCGATCGGGCCTTTTGGGCCAAGCCTCGGGCCAGACCCTCAAGCGTGAGCCTGGCCTGAAGCTAGGTCAAACTAGACCTAACTCGTTGACTTCGTGCTAGGCTGGGACTAGGCCCAACTTCCATACCTAATTGCTAGCTAATGTCAAAATGTCTCTCCTTTTCAGCACACTATCAAGAACTATTTTCAAATTAAAATTTGGTTTTGAGAGGGTGAAAAAGAGTGACTAAGATAAGGACTAGAAAAACAAAAATAAGAGAGGTCCAATTAATTCAGTGTATCACACAGTATAACTTTCCATGTTACTTAACAAGCCACCGAATTGTAGCAAGAAAGCTTATGATCCTAAAGCAAATGAGATAAAAGTTTTAACATTGAGATTTTGACTTGGGTATACCTAAATACAAAGAGCAACTTTCTCAAGAACAAAAGGTTAAATAATGAAACACACAGATACATGCAAGTAATGACAGGCACAGAAACACGTGTATGCAAGAAGCCAAATCCAGATACAGAAATAAATACATTACACATTAGAAATTTGTACCAGCAGCAGATTTTAGGTCATATGCTGGCACAGTAAAAGCTGACTGTGTCCCAAGTGATGCATTAGATACAGTTGACGAGATAACAGAAGCCAATATTATCATGGCTGTTGTAAATGGAGGTGAATTTTCAGCATGCTCCGGCCTCAACACGGTTTCAATTGCAAAGAAACAACCTGCAACGGCAGCATTGAAACCTGAAGGAGAAAAGGCGAAGGAATATTTAATAAAATCAAAATAGGAAACCCATCCCTCAGAAAAGGATTCACGGAAAAAGATCATTGTTATGAACTAAATCCCAAAAGTTCCTGATAAACGAAGAAGGATCAATGAAAAATATGTCGGTAAAGAAAAGTATATAAAAATTGGAATTCAGATTCGATGAGAAGATACAGTTTCTCTCAACTAAAATCGAGTGCTACGTGGAACAAAATAGCACAAAATGATGATCTATGCCGAGATTTCATAGGGAAAGAAACATAGGTCCCGGGCAAAATTTTCATGATGAAATGGTAAAATTAAGGGGGACAGACCCCAGGAGAAAGAAACTGAGTATATTTCTTTTCACATAACTTGCTAATCTTTTCCTCTATAGCTTGCATTGATGAGAAGTCTTTTTCTCTGTTATCTGTTTTCTTGCTTCGAGGATTAACTAAACAAAGATAAACATAGCAACATGGTACCTCATAAAACAGAGCCATAAATCCGTACAAGCCTATCACCTTTTCTCTTTGGGAAAAATTTAATGTGAAAGAGCCTGCTGATTGACTTCTTTTCCAGTTCCTTTTCCTATTTTTGGTGCCCATTATCTAACCTTTCCTGAAAGAATACTATCTAACTTCACTAGAATCCATCCAGAAAACCATCTACCACATGTTTTAATAGTTTATGTGTGTGCTCTATTTCTTATCAATGATCTTCCTTTGAAGCTAGACTGAATCTTCTCTCACAAGGAGAGAGTTAATTGAAGGCAATTTTCTTGCGTACATTACCTGTCCTACTTAGCTAATCTAAACTTTAAGCTTATATACTTCACATTATGCTGACTCCCATTAATGCAATTACAGAATGACGGATGCACTGAATATATCTAATGACAAAATGTAGGAAGTTAAAAGGGCACACCAAATAGTCAGTACTGAAAGATAATGAACAATCAATGACACACTGGCGCAAGCAAAATGTAGAAAACCTGAAGCAATCCCAGCTGCTGCACCAGCTGCGACAAGAGCAATCCTCCTTTCTCTGTTATTTTCCATCATCAAAGAGAAACCTCTAGCACATGATTTACCAATATCAACCATAGGGCCTTCGGGACCCAAAGAACAGCCAGTACCAAGAGTAACAGCGGCCTGAATGGCCTTTATGGTGGGGAAGACTCCCACAACCAAGTCAAGACCTTGTCTTTGAGTGGTCTGCCTTATTTGATTCACTATTTCAACTAAGCCATCCATCATTCCTACGATAACTCCTCCGGTCACGGTTATCAAAAGAATTCGGTGCCATGTATCCGCCAATCTTTGCAATCGAAGCCAAGCTGCACCCTCATTTGGGGTTCCTGCCCAGGCCCATTCATGTATAACGTGAACCTGTTTCGCCAAAGTATACAAGGTCAAGTTAAAAAATTAGGGTTGGAATGGATTAAGACAAAGGTGGGAAAGATGCTCGAGGACATTAAAAGAGTAAAAAACCTTCACTTGGAATGAGATTTCTGAAAACTCGGAGAAGTGAGTGACTTTGTGGACAATAGAACTAGAAATGTAATGCAGCTTTTTCTTTTTTTATTGCATTTGAAAACAAAATGCAATTAATTCACCATATCTCAGAAAAGAAACGCGCAATAGACATGGTATAGAGTAGCACGTGCCGAGAGTTAGAAATTGGAAAGAAAATAATAAAGAAAGAGAGAGAGAGATTGCGGTGAAGTAGCATCAACAAGAACCAAGGATAAGAGGAGGTGGCATAACTGTTGGGAGTATTAATATCATTTTTTTTAAAATTTTGTGGGGAAAGAGGAAAAGGAAATGCCAGATAACTGCACAGAAGAATGAATGGGTAATAGAGTGTAAAATCAGCAAGCAAAAAGCTAGATTGAATTCAAGAATTTGTGTTTCTTTTTTAAAAGAAAGGAAGTGGGCGAGACGGGAATAAGGCAAAGAAAGAAACTTGGTATAATTAATAGGGAACAATGAAATGCAGTGTTGACAGATCCATGTAAATCATTCCAGTCCAAGTGAAATCAATTAGAACATAAATGGAGGGAGAGAAAAAAAGAGAGAGAAAGAGAAAGAGAAGTAAACCCCGGTACTGAAAGCGGCAACACATAGACCGGTGGCAAGACCAAGAAGGCAGCCAATAAGAAGCATGGCCCATTCAGGAGTAGCACTTTCTCCAAGCACATTGTCATTAGCACAATAAGAACAGTCGTCATGATGATGATGGTGGTGGTAGTGGTGGCGGGGGCGGTAGCGAGGATGATGAGCATCAGTATCAGATGTCGTATGAACAAAAGTAGACGTAGTAATTGTAGCAAGGGGAGAATTAGTAGAAGAATGGCTGTGGTCTCTGTTAATAATACCACGATTATTATCATCACGCCTAGGACTAGAGAGACGGCGACCGGATAAACCGCGATCCAAATGTTTGAGAAACAGATCCTTAAAACTGCCACTCCCACCACCACCGCCGGGACTTCGTCTTCGTCCTCCTCTGCCTCTTGTGAGAGTAGCGGAACCGCCTCCACCACGAGATTCCAAGTCGAGGTCTTGATCTTCTTCCTCTTCTTGTTGTTTATCTCCTCGGTCGCTGTTGGAGATGTTTAATCTTAACAGATGCGTCTCGTCTTCTCCTGACATTTTTAATTGTGTTTGATTTGGCAATCAAATCAAAACCCAAGGATCCGATACAACAACCAGCCAAGGCTTTTTTCGTCTTTCCGCTAACTCCATTTTTATTAATAATAATATTATATTCGTATTTCCAAATCACATACATTAGACGGTAAAATAAGTCCGCATCTCCTCACCTGAACTTAGGGATGTCAACGGGCCACCAATGGCCCAACCCAGCTCTTGGAAAAAATTTTGCTCACAGCTCACATGGGTTGGAATGAGCCGGCCCGTGATGACCGGTGACTTGTGGGTGGGTTGATATTGGGCAGTCGGTGGTGCGGCCCATGGCCCAGCCCGCTTGTCGGGCCTTAATCGGCCCAGGCCTTTAATATAATTTGAAAATTTTTTGAAGACAAATTTTAAAAATTGTAATTGTATTTTTTAAAATTCATAAATTATAAATTATAACATAATCAATTATAATAAAATGTAAGATGAAACTACACATAAATCATACAAAAATATTTATATAAAATACAAACTAATTTATATTTATTAAAAATATGTAAAAATGATAATATTGTCATACTTATTCTCTGTAAACAAGTCAATTAATTCAATTTAAACTTTTATTTTATTTTTCATATTTACATAAAATATACATTATGCATATATGTATTTATATTAATCTTAAAATGAATTAATCACTTTATTAATCCTAATGCATCAATTCTAAAATAATATATAAGTAATTCAATTATAAAAATAAATAAGTACAATATATTACAAAATAACTATTATTTTATTAAAACTAGAATACATTTGATTTGTTTTTATAAATTATTTATTTTATTAAGTCAAAAATAGTCCTTTTACTTTTATTTCTAAAATCATAATA
>JAOTAY010000005.1:20246172-20265398 GCA_025629805.1 Erythroxylum baracoense
ATTAATTAATTATGATATAATAAAGTTATTGAGATGTATATAATGGTATGATTAATTAGGACATTTAATTCAATTAACTAGAAATTTATATGAAAAGTTAATAAGTTAATAAGTTAAAAGTTATTGTTAAAATTATAAATTACATTAATTACAAAATTTTAATTTACTTAAATTATTTATTAATTATTTTAATAAATAATTAAAGTATTTATTAAAATATGTTTAGGTAGTGAGCAAGCCACGGGCCACTGGCCAGGCCGGTCGGACCCTAGCCCGTGGCCCATGCTTCACAAGCCATGGCTCGGCCTACCAATCTACGGGCCATACCCACCCAGCCAGTGTCCTAACTTGTGGGCCGGTTTGATCGAGCTAAAGTCAGGCTGAGTTCGGCTGGGCCAATATTGACATCTCTACCTGGACCTGGACCTGGATCTGGACAGATAAACCAACCTTTTTACATTTTAAACTAAATTGCATAAATAAAGTATTTACTTGTTTTGTTTGTTTCAACTCATTGTTTTCACATTCTTACAACTATAGCCTGTTTGTTTTTGCTTTGATTTTTTATTTTCTTGTTATTTTCATATCCAGTAAAAGATATGCTTAGTTAAGTTATTATTTTCTATTTTAATTTTAGTTTCTTTCAATTTTTATAATTTATAAAAATTATAAAAGTAAAATTTTATCATAATCTAATTTATTATTAACTACATATATTATTTAATTATTTAATATTAATTACCAATAAAAATATGAAAATTTACTTAAAATTTCTAATTATGTTTAATTTTAAACATTCAGTAAAATATTTTATATTTAAAATATATTTAAAATATATAAATTTTAAATAAAAATTTTAATAATTATAAAATAAATATAAACTTATTTATAAATTAATTGTTAAATTTTATTTTAATAAAATATAATAATTTGTTAATAAATATTATTTAAAATAAAATAAATAAATATATTTATTTGATAAAGAATAATTTATCTTTAATTTTTATCTAATACATAGTTATTATCAATAATAAAAATATAACTACATTGATATTAAAAACTAGACATGTTTTTGTTTTTCATTAAAAAGAAGTGGAAACTAAAGACAAAAATTAAAAATTAAAAAGGTTAATTACTAGAAAACCCCAAACTTTCTTCAATTTTTCAATTATAACCTGAACTTTAAAAAGTAGCAATAAAATACCCAAACTTTCAATTTTTTTCTATTCTAGCCCAATGTTAGTCCCATCGTTATCTGTGCTGACGTGGTACAACCATGTGTCTATGCCCCTCACTATTCAGACACCTTAGCTGGTTTAGGAGAAGATTATTTGATTAACAAAGCGACGTTGTTCATCTTTGATAGTAAAACGATGTCGTTTAAACTAAAATCAGATGAAAATTCTTCTACCTCTCTTCTCTGTCTCTTCTCTGTTGCGCAACACTAAAAACTCTGTAACCTAAAATCCTCCATATCCCCCGAAGTTGGTGCTTCTTCTATCATGCGTTGGTGCTCTTTTATCGTGTGTTGGTGTTTCTTCTATCTTTGTGATTTCTTAGTCGGGTAAAAACTAAAGAAGCAGTTGCCGGACTTTCTGTGGCACAGACTAGGGTATGAGTGATCCTCTCTCTCTCTATTATTCTTTCCACTCCGACTAGAGTAACTGAATGCATAATGGTCGACTTGCATTTCATCTTGTCCGCAAATGACTTGTGTTGCTAGAAAATTGAATTTGTATTGTGCTAGGGTGCTGAAAGCACAAATCCACAAATTGGCTTTATGCTTTCTAGAAAATTGACTTGTATTGTACTAGGTTACTAGGGTTTCAAATTGGATTATGGTAGTGTACGATTTGTTTGTTATTGAAAAGGAGGATTGACTTATATGCATACATAGCAAATTGAATAGTAAAAACCTTGTATAATCATATACTTGGTTTCAGTATGAAATGTAAGTCGAATAAAAAAACAATAGTGTAACTGAATGCATGATGGTCAATTCATACTTTGTTTTGTGTTGTATGTAGAATATAAACATCTTGGTAATTACTGAAAAATATGACATTACATAGTCCATAGCCTAAATATTCAATTATGTGATATTTCATCCTGATTTGTAGGGAAGAAGTTGCCTCTCTTTTATTTTGAAAATGCAATGGTAGTTTAGCTAAAACGTTAGTATTGGGGATATTATGCTAAAATTTTGGAAATTTAATTCTTTGTTGGGTGAATTTATGAAAAGAAATCATAGTAGTGTTGCATTTAAGGTAGTAATTAAATATTTATATGATGATATTATAACAGGATAACCATTTATGGGTAGAAATAAAGTATATGTAGCTTTCGTTGGGAATGCACCTGGTATATATTTCACATGGGAAGAGTGTCAAGGTGTTGTTAATGGATGCAAGGGTGCTATTTATTGTCCTTTTGATAGTGTAGCAGAAGCTGGAAGGATATATTCTCAATTTTGTGAAGAGAAAGCATTATTTTTAGCGGTAAAATAACTGTAATATATATTATTTGTTATATGTGTAATTTAATTGGATTCAAATATAATTAATATTGATATTTCTATATATAATACAGATGTTGAATATTAATTGCCCCAATTGTAATGACTTGATGAAGTTACAAATTTCAAATGCTAAGCCTAACATTGGTTAACAATTTTATAAATGCGTTAATACGAAAGTAAATAATTCAATTATTATTTTTAGCAGTGGCAATCGTATAAATTAATGTTAATCAATATTCAAATTGAAGGTCTCTTGTAGGTACTTGGTATTTGTGAAAGAGACGAAAGTGTATTTTTGTGGTAAAATATGTCAAACAAATTTTGTGTGTTGGGATAAGAGTCTTGTTTGGAAGATATATTATTGTTCGTAAGAAGTATGTGTAAAAATTTATGGCATAATGCAAATTTGTCATAAGTCCTAATATTTGTGTTTATATCTTTATTTTGTAGGTTCCATGCAATTTTATAGCTTGGTCGTCAGATGTAAGTACAAAAAAATGGAGACATTGTAATAGTTGGAAGAGCAAATGTAACTATTATATTTATTGTGACTCTTTTTATCTTTTATTCAATCACCTACCACTTAATATTCAATTGTAAGTTTTTCATATTATTAAGGAAACTACAATTATTACAAGGTTTTACACTATAGAAGTAACCACAATTATTACAAAATTCCATATATTAATTATAATTACATTTGTATCATTCATAATTACTTATCCTCCAGTTTAGTTGTTTTTTAGTAGCGTAAAGGAAGGTATAGGAGGATTTTTTCTTTTTTTAGGGCTGCCAAACTCACTATGGAACCTCTCCATACGAGTACTACCACAAGCGTTCACACATTATTCCCTGCTTTTCAAACTTCTTTATAACAACAAGGAAACAAGAGGACGAGTATATTTAAGTAATATGCATATTTATGCGATTGTGTTAAGAGAGATCGAGAGAATATCATCTCTTCATAACTTTATTAAATGCCATTTCCAGAAAGAAAAAACCTAAATCCTTACCACTTAGATAAAAGAAATACTTGCACTTGGTCACACTTCAACTAATGTCTTTATATAACACTATAAACAATAAAATATTATTTTTATGAAGATAAATATTTTATATTTAGTAACTATTACAAGATGTTATATGTTCATACAAGATTATGGATTGGAATAGGGTTTTTAGTGAGAATGTAATTTTGTTATGTTATGTTGCCTAATTATTTTAATAAGTTCAGAATAAACCAAACTAAATTGTGAAAAAGCTTTCGATAATTATGGTTACAAAAGTAAACAAATTTTTAGATAGAATTTTCCTCTAGAATCTCCAACATTGACTATCCAAATTAAAAAACTAAGTCAATATCATATTTGAAGAGTAAATTATAGAGTAAGATCAAATAAGCAAATAAATAAGTTACAGATACTGTCATTATTCTACAAACTTCTAAAGCTCTAAACTCAAAACCATGCCTCTGTCTTCCAACTTTCTCATATAGATTGGTGTGCAATAAGCTCCAGCTCCAAAGGCTTAATCCAGGGACTTTTGTAGTGCTTGATCACTCACACCATCCTTACATAATCAGTAACTAGTAGAAATTTAGAAGTACGATTCAGCTTAAAAGAGATGTCATCAAGATCACACACACACAAACACAAAGGAACTATCACCTATTTTACCAAAAACATACAAATGAAAAGAGCAAGAAAAACGTTTCATCCAAATGGCATACAAGAACTAGACCATAATCATCCAAAAACTTATTTCATAGCCATTGAGGGCTAAAAAAATTAGTAAATACATTAAACCAGTCATGACTGATGCAAGACTCTATAAGAAGATGCAATATTTGTCTAATGATTCAAGATTAGTACATATATATGTTTGAATTAGGTAATGAAGCAATGCTCACCAACTATGAAGATTTCCTAGTAGCAGATCTTTTAGCCATTAGTTTGATCCTTCTCCTAGGTTGAGTTATATTAGCAGGTGTACTTTGGGATGCTTGTGTTCCTGTTGTGTTAGTATTGGGAGGTTGTAACACTTGACATTAACTCACCCATCTATGAAGTATAAGCAACCAATTATGTAAATATTATCATCTCCCTTATAATTACATATAAGTAGTATAAATATGAATTTAAATGATTTACTGTAAAGTAAGTATTACCAGAAACTTCCCTAAATGTTACTCCATATCCTCTATGTACTTATAAAAGCAAAAAGAATTATAATGTTATATAAGTTAGAAAACAACTTAAATTTTATACTTAAAGTTAACTAACCATTCTTGTCTCTCTTTGTAATATAGAAGATGTAGTATTTGATCCTGTAGATACTGATCGTGTCGGTCTACCTACTTGATTGATATAAGTACTAGATGAAGGGGTTTTAGTAGATACTGATTTTGATTGCCTTCCTCTTTTTTGCTACATTATACATATTGAAGATAAACATAAAGTTAATAATACTTGATGAATAACAACACATTTGTTACAAAAATAAAGTATCTACCTTAACAATTTCAGGTTGGTTTGGAGGTTGATGCTTATTTTTACATCCTCTTATATTGTGGCCAATTTCATGGCAATGATGACGTCTCGTAACTACTCCAACCTTGGTCAATTTGTTGGGATTGCAAGGTTCTTCAGTGTGATCCCTTTTTCTTGCCCTTTTAGTCTTCTAGGCATCTTCTTAATCAGTGGAGGTAATATTGGCTGAAGATTTTTAGTCTTTGGCTAAAACTTAGGACCACTAATGGGTTGTATAGCAAACTGGTAAGTCTTCAAATAAGAATCACGCTTATAACATTGATTCATATAAGTGATAGCTTGTCGCTAACTACCAAATAATAAATTCCTAACTACCAAACTATGCAGTAAATGGTTAGCTAGCGTCGAACCATAGAGAGCTAGGATGTAAATGCTATTTCAAATTTTGTAACAAAAGAAAACAAAGCACCCTAAAATGATGAAGACAAGACAGCTAATATGTAATGAACGTAACCAAAAAGACAAGCACAAAGCAAATTTAGAAAAGTCTAATAACAATGGTAAAGAAGTGGGCTAGAGATATATTTGGGATTCCGGGATGTTCATTGATCCTTGAATCTAAACAAAAGGGTACTCTCATTATGGTGTTAGCCTATGGACTCGATTAAGCTGTCGATCCTTTAATTTCTTTAAAACAGGCAAAACTAATAAGCTCTAGAAATTTCTCGATCTCCAATATAACCTATAATAGGTTCTCTAAGTTCAATAGAAAAGGTGCATTAGGTACTATGAAACAACTAACCTAGGCTACCTATTCATAAGCTCGAAAGGTGTAACCTAAAGGTATTGGATCCTAGACTAGTTGATTAAGTATCCTGACATATTTAACTAACCTATTGTTACTTCCAGAAATCACTATGGACTATTACATATTACAACCTCAACCCTAGCCTTCATATTAGAAAGTTAACTAAAGGGTGATCAAACCTATAAGCAATTCCTAATTCATGACATTTATCCTAAATCCTAGACCAACCTAAATCTACAAACACCAATTCAAGACAAATTCAACTCCATTTACACAATTTCCATCCCTTCATCCTTATAATATCTCCAAACCTTTAAGTAGTCTAGCCACATATGTTCATATTAAGCACAATTGATATTAAATAAAAAAAACCCACACTCAATCAAATAAAACCAAGGCTGGAAATTATAAATAAAGTGATAAAAACTGAAATTCAACACTAACTTGACAGAAATCAAAACTCTTTATGCTAACAAATGACTAATCATAACCCAAATTACAAACTCGAAACTAATTGCTTCAAAATGAAAACTCCAGCACACACAACTTACACAAAAATCCAAATTAATTGATCATGAATCTAAGACATGCATAAATCATAACTATTAGGCACAAATTAACCAAGAGCATCACAAATAAGTAAAAACCCATAACATAAACCATTAAAAATTCAAATACCCAACAAAATTAGATCTGAAAAATCACATAAATAAGCTTAAATAATGAAGATTAAAACTAGAAAATTGAGGGAATAAGCATCCATTGATATAACATAAAGATTCCTTACAAAATTCATAAAGTTCAACTACAAAATCCCTCAAACATTCATTCTAAACATTCTAGAATATGTAAAAACGTGATTAACCCTAAGAAAGCTTTGAACTAATTGAATGAATATGAAAATAAAGCATTGAAAATGAAAGAGAATAGCTAAGCTTATGGAAAATAAAGAAAACTTCTCTGCTGGTTCCTCCTCTCTTCTTGGAGCTTTCCAAAAATGGTAGATTTTGAGAGTCTCTCTCTCTTCTTGGAGTTTTTAAAAATGATATGTTAGAGGCTACTTCTCTAGGTCCTCCTCTTTTTCTTTTTGTAGTATGTTCCATTTAGGGTAAAACCTAGGATTTTTCTATGCCTCAAAAGTACAAAAAGCCCCTTAAAAACTTAAGTTCAGAAGGCCGTCCCCGTCTGTCTGCACGCAGGCTACTTTCGTGGCCTTTAGTGCACGATCGTGGCTAGTTTATCTGCTCTCTATCATGATCATGGTTGACTCCCCACAATCGTGGCCCTGTGCTCAAGCTTCTGTCATGATCGTGATTGACTCCCCACAATTGTGGCCCTGAGATCAAGCTGTCCTTGGTTATTGCCCGGGTCTTCTTTGATTTTCCTCCAAATACCCTTGATGGTTTCTCTTTCATAGATGGCTCTCCAAACTTTGTCAAACTTCTTCCTTTTAGCATATATTTGTGTTAAGTTCTTTAATCTATATGAAAACACAAGATGAACACAAATTAAGTATTTAAACACAACAATAGGATTGAAAAGACATTGAAATGCATAAGAAAATATAAGATGATTCAATCTTATCAATAAGCATCGATATCCTCCCTTTGATAAGATATACAAGCCACAACATGTTTACATGGAATCCTGGTTAAATCCCATAGTCTACATTGACAAGTTCGTGCTTGCAAGTCAACGATGTACTTGTCCGTAAAGATACTAACTGCAAATTTCAAATTTCCATTTGTCCTGAGCATACAATGTCTTGAATCCTATTGTGCTAACTCTATTTTCTTCCTCACTGTAGGAAAAATCTCATCTGTGTACTTCATCATCATATCCCTTTTTTCATGTATCCAAGTCATTAAAGAAACTCAAATGTCTTCTAACATATTGATTAATCTTTAGCTATGAGCTTCATAAATGAATCAATTAAACGTCTTCGAAATATTATTATGTACTATTTCACACTTCGGTCTTGTATTCATAAAGGTCTTCACAAATGTCTTTGGATTCCTACTTTTAAAATCCTCATAAGACTTCACTGACAAGATCTTCAACTCCTCCATTACCTAATCGAAATCAACTTGCGTTGTGCAATTCACCGCTTTCCAAAATAAAATCCTATACGTGTGCCCTTTATGAACACTATAACAGTTTGCATACACATGACAGGCACATTTTCTATGTTCAGCTCCCACTAAAACTTGCAAAACAAATAGTTACATAAATTAATTGAGTGTGGATCACATAAACAAATGAACATAAGATATATGGATATTTAAAGTTTACCTTTTGCTGATTGCTTACGAAAGTCTATGAATTTCCACTTATGTGGAGATCTTCAACAAGAATGGTCAAAAACCAATTCCATGATTGTAAGGCCCCAACCTATACCCTAAAAATATTATAACATGTCTAGGTTGCAATAAGAAGTGAACATAACAAATGAATTAAGTGCATCTAAGTATAGTAAGAGACATAATAACACTTAATGTAAAAGATTTGGGTAAATGGGTAATTTGTTCATTTTGGCATGAACATACCTCTATAATTTGGCCATATATTGGTTTGTAGACATCCAAATTGGATAATATCAATTGAAAATTAATCTAGAGACATAGATCTAAAACTTTTATGAAGGAACCGAACTTTTGTTGTGCCCCTAAGATTTTTGAATTCTGACTTGAAATTGAGTTATGACTGTTGTCCCTGTTTTCGAACAACTTGTAGTGTTTTGGGTATAACTCCTGGAATAATTAACCAAATTGCATGAAATTTATTACATTAGAAAATTAAGACATAGGCGAATGAAATTAATTTATAAGATTATAGGCCAATGTGGGAAGTAAAGGAAGAAGCAGGATCAATATGTAATTTTTCTAAAGTTAACACATGTACCAATTGGATTAAGGCATGTGTGACCAATAATAATAAAGCATGTGCATCTAATAGGAATTAACCATATGTGTGAGTCTTGAAAATTCTGGAAAGGGGATATGGAGAGGGGAGATGCACGAAATTTTGTGGGTTCTAAGTTTAGATTTTTCTCCTCTCCATTTCACCTTCTTTATCCCATCATTTTTCATGTAAGAAATCAAGTCAATCTTAGGTGGAAATCAAGGTAAAAGTTAGGGATTTTTTCTTCACCTTTATCTCTTATTATTTTGCTTATGAAGGAATGAAATTATAAGGATGGAAATGGGATTGAGAGGTATATTTTTGGTGTTTTTAGTTGTTGAGTGAAGTAAAGACAAAGAGGAATGGAAGGAAAGGCAATAGAAGACCTACTTTGTCAATTTTCAGGTTTTTGACTTCACTTAGTTGATTTCTGTATTTGTGTACATTTGAATGTGTAAAAAGATTCATTTGGATGTGGAATGGTTATTAGGATGATACTTTGGTGCTATTTTGGTGTTATCTTGTATAGGACCGGTTGAATATTACAAGCGATTATCATATAGTGAAATTCTGTCTAGGGTCTCCTCTCTATTTCACCTTCTTTATCCCATCATTTTTTATGTAAGAAATCAAGCCAATCTTAGGTGGAAATCAAGGTAAAAGTTAGGGATTTTTTCTTCACCTTGATCTCTTATTATTTTTCTTATTAAGGAATGAAATTATAAGGATGGAAATGGGTTTGAGAGGTATATTTTTGGTGTTTTTAGTTGTTGAGTGAAGCAAAGACAAAAAGGAATGGAAGGAAAGGCAATAGAAGACCTACTTTGTCAATTTTCAGGATTGGGACTTTACTTAGTTGGTTTCTGTATTTTTGTACATTTGAATGTGTAAAAAGATTCATTTGGATGTGGAATGGTTATTAGGCTGATACTTTGGTGCTATTTTGGTGTTATCTTGTATAGGACTGGTTGAATACGACAAGAGATTATCATGTAGTGAAATTTTATCTAGGCTCCTCTCCATTTCACCTTCTTTATCCCATCATTTTTAATGTAAGAAATCAAGCCAATCTTAGGTGGAAATCAAGGTAAAAGTTAAGGTATCTCTTATTATTTTGCTTATGAAGGAATGAAATTATAAGGATGGAAATGGGATTGAGAGGAATATTTTTTGGTGTTTTTAGTTGTTGAGTGAAGCAAAGACAAAGAGGAACGGAAGGAAAGGCAATAGAAGATCTACTTTGCCAATTTTCAGGTTTGGGACTTCACTTAGTTGATTTCTATATTTGTGTATATTTGAATGTGTAAAAAGATTCATTTGGATGTGGAATGGTTATTGGGATGATTCTTTCGTGCTATTTTAGTGTTATCTTTTATATGACTGGTTGAATATAACAAGAGATTATCATGTAGTAAAATTTTGTCTAGGGTTTGTTGAACTAGTCACTTTGTTTGGGTATAAATCAGCATACAAACCTCTAAATTTAGTGATTTCAGTTTCATATAAAAGCTAAGATATATAACTAGAAATATATAGAAGAGAATTTGACTTAATTCTGGCTTTATGACATTGGAAATTGGGATAGAAAATGATGATCTGATGCTGTCCCTGTGAACATTGAAATTTAAGATTGAGCATAATGCATTCCAAAGAAAACTTACATGTTCATAAATGATTTGTTTGCGTATTTATTGTTCATATGTGAATAGTATGATATACAAATGTGATTTTGAGAACCTTCTAATGGTGATTAGTTATGACTTGCATGTATAAACACATATAGATTTTATGACTTGAAATGTATAATATATGACTTGTCAATATATGAATTGTGAAATTGACAAATGGTTAAAGTAAATGTTACAGTGCCTGCTCTATTGGTGGTGGATAGATGGGTATGCCTATAGGGTTATAGTGCAACTGCTATAGTTTGACACCACCGATGTCCACATTTTGATACCTTAGGGTATCCATAGTTCAATACCTTCAGGTATCCACAGTTTGATATATTCAGATATCCACAACACCCGTTATCCACACCCATAGAAAATGTGCAGGCCTAACACAAAAAATAAAGTAAAGAGATATACATAAAAAATACAGTATGACAACATAAATAATCAGTATATGAATGAACATTTGCATTTGTATTGATAATTTGTGTCATTGAGTGTTGAATATCAATGTTTGAGTTTTGAAAGTGAATTTATAGTATATGAAAAAAATATTGAAGCGTGTTTGCATTATTTATTTGATTAAGTATGCCATCATTATTTATATTTGTGCGATGTTCATGAATGTATGTGCTTGGCGGATGATTGCTGTGAATGGTCATCCAAACTAAGTGTTTCCCCACTAAGTTTTCAAGCTTAGCACAAGTGTTAATCCTTGTAGGTCCAAGTCATAGGAGTAAGGTACAGGAAACATCTGTAGGGACCAAGGCCAACAGATAAAAGAAAAAGTACTTTTGGAAGGCGTTTTTAGTGAAACATGATTGTATATGTAATGGTTAAAGAAAATTGTATTTTTTCTTTTGGATTACCATGTAATGTAAAATGTTTTACTACTACTAAATGATAATATTAAGCATTGGGATGTTTTTTAATGTGTATATATATAGTATTGAACCAAAATGCAAGTCGTGAATGTATGTACAGGAAATTAGTTGCCTTATGTATGGATGATTTTAGGTTTCATATAAGGGGTGTTACAATGATTGGTAGTTTTCTCCCTCAACTATAACCCAACATATAAGAAACATTTGATTGTTTCTGTCACGACCAACAACAGATAATAATATACCACCAACTAAAGGCTTCAGAAAACATCCATTTAACCCAATAATCTTCTTGCATCCACCAAGAAAACCATACTTCAAAGCACTGAAACCCACGTAAAATCTTTTGAAGATTGGTCTCCCGGCTTGTTCATCAAAATCACATTCAATAATAAACTTTCCATCTTTTTCAGCTCGCACTAACTCATATATATAAACCATAACTTCGTATAATGACCTTCCGTTGATCCCCGAAGCATAGTAATTGCTTCCCACTTAGCCCTATAACATTGAATTTTAGTGACCTTTAGTGCATATTTTGATTGAAGATCATCCATCATTTCACTAATAAGCCAATTAGGGTTCCTTCTGAACTTGTGTATGAATTCATTGGCAATCCATTTCCAGCTAGCTTGCTTATTCCTTTGCACTTTATTGCAGGTATGAGTGTTTTTGACTCTCTTCACAACAAATGTTTTCTTATTTCCAATCCAGCTAGCGTACACCTGAAAAGGACGATGTGCATCACAAACTGTTTCCATTCGTACACAAATCTCACCATTGAAACATTGTACCCATTTATAATTGCATATTTCCTTATAGCTTCCCTCAACTGCTTTTCGTCCTTAAACTTCATTCTAATTTCAAACTTAAAATCTGTCATTTAAACTTTTGGATTAAAACTAATGTATGTTTTCTTTGGTATCGATGCTTCATCATCATTAGGAACTGGTGATTGAATTTCATCATTACTATCATCATAATCACTATTTGCATAATGCAAACTTCTTTCTACTCTTCCAGTATCATTCGAATGATCACTAACTTCATTGAAATTGTTTTCACTTCCACTGACACCATCAACAACATTGTTGAACTCAAACTCACTTTGTGAAGGCTTCGTATACCTCCTTTCGTTTGTTCTAGCATTAACATATTCTTCATCATCAGTTCCAAAGAACTCCTCATCAAATAAATCATCACTAGAATCATTATCTTGAATAATAGTGAAGTCCTCATCTTGCTCCAATTCAATATAGAATCATTTGACTCCTCACCATCTGTCGTAGGATTCTCATAGCATGATCATAGTATATTTGAACATTCTGACAATTCAATTCTTCTAGTTTTTTCAGCATATCTAACATGTCCCTGTCATGCTTTAAGCTTAACTCCATCAAGTTTCTAATGGACTTATGTGGAAATTTGTAAAATATAAAGATTACTCTATGTCTTTTATCTTCAGAAATTTCTTTTAGAGCTAGCATGCTTAGTTCATCAATACCCATATTCTTTTTTTAATCTTACCCCTAACATATTTATTTTCCTGTCTTTCCAACACTCCACCATAATGAAATTCAAAATTGATCAACATCTGCAAAGGCAAACTGTGACTGAATACGAAATGATAAATATTACAAAAAGGGAAAAAGAAGCAACAACTAAGAAGAGAAAAAGAAGCAACAACTAACAGTGCACAGAAATAGATTAGTATGATTGCATTAGAATAATACACCCACATTTTCAAATGCAAGGATAATACAAACTGAAATGATGGAAAGGAACCAGAAACATACCTTTACAAATTTCCTAAATTTTTTTCACAATACTTTATAACTTAGCAGCTTCACCTATTGAAACAACCATAAGTAAGCCATTTTGTGGATGTACCACTTAAAAAAAATCATGTATCTACAACATACAAATAATAAACTACAGTAAAAAATTTGAGACAAATAAAATATAATGCATTCAATAATTACCAAATAGAAACCATATCTGTCAGTAATTACCAAATGGAATGCATTCAGTATTTACCAGATGGAATGCAAGTTAAAATAAATATTAAATATTAAAGCATAGAACAAGCTAAATAGAAATCATATTTTTCATTAAACACCAAGATAAAATGCAAGTCGACCATTATGCATTCAGTTACTCTAGTTAGAAAGGAAAGAAGAATGGAGAGAGAGAGAGGATCAATCATACCCTAGTGAGCGCCACAGGAAGTCCTGTAACTACTTCTTCAGTTTTTACCCGACGAAGAAATCACAGAGATAGAAGAAGCACTAACGCACGATAGAAGAAACACCAATGCATGATAGAAGAAGGACCAACTTCGGGGTATTTTAGGTTACAAAGTTTTAGCATTGTATGATAGAGAAGAGATAGAGAAGAGAGGTAGATGAATTTTCATCTGATTTTAGTTAAAATGACATCGTTTTACTATTAAAGCTAAATGACATCATTTTACTGATAAAACAATCTTCTACTAAACTAGTTGAGGTGTTTGATTAGTGAGGGGCATTGACATGTGGCTGTGCCATGTCAGCATAGGTAACGATGAGACTATCATTGGGCTATAATTGAAAAAATTGAAAATTTGGGCATTTTATTGCTATTTTTTAAAATTCAGGCTATAATTGAAAATTGAAGAAAGTTTGGGCTTTTTTTAGTAATTAACCCAAATTAAAAACTATGATAGAAAAATATAAGTAAAACTAAATGGCCCTAATTATAATATAGTTATCCAATTAATATAATGTTTGTCACATATACTTTGGATTGAATACACTTTAATATAAAATAATAAATAAAGTCTTCCTCTTAAGTTTAAGGTAAAAAATAAGGAACATCCATAACAAAAGTCAAAAGGCCAAATAGAGAAGGTATTAATTACTTAAAAAATTCACTAAATAATTATTTAAAATATTTTATTTTATAATATATTTAAAGCATGTATTACATTAAATGTCATAAGAAGCTTTTATTACGAAGGAGTTCAAATACAAATATTAAAAAATTAATTTAGCAAAAGACAAAATGATTCCTAAATATCCAAACTTTAAGAATTAAACTTGGCAATCTTTATTTAATTTCTTACTATTAAATGTTATAAAATACCTTTTTGGTGTTGACAATTTTTTAAATGAGTGGCAAAGATGACTAAATCCATTTATAACAAAAGTGTGAGGAGAAATTTAAAAGAAAAAAATAAATTGGGAGGACATCTCAAAAAATAATTTAAACAAAATTATGGATCAAGCCCATTTCAATTGCAACAAGCATGTAATGAATAGCAAAAGTAAAAGCTACAAAGAGTTTGTAACATTCTGTAAAAAGTTTTAGTCTCTACTCTTATCCACATGTTATAACTTAATATTTTCAAAATGATATCAGTAGCACCTTAAATCTTAACAAAGTTAAGCTTTTGGTATTTTCTAGTATATGGCTCATCATTTTAGTTTATGTGATATCACATCTAAGCAATTTAGATCCAACAGACGCTAATGTGATCTTTAAAGTAATTTCTTCAAACATTGACTAAATGTGTGATTTTCAACTTAACATTTCACAAAAAATGTCATCAAACCCTTACCGTTATCTCTATTACCATTTTTATAACCTATCCAAGGTGTAATGAATATTAATTAACATTATGGTGCAAAGTAGTACTAGGGATAACGATAACAACTTATTTAAACCTTTTGTGAAATATTAATGAATGATTATTTGACCATATTTATATACCCATATTTAATGTGTTTTGCTCGTTATTTAATAGTTTTATAGTATTTTTGGTACTTAATTTGCTTGAAGTGCAATTGTAGGTGATAGTTGCGTTTATAAACTAAAAGGAGAAGAATTTGGATGAAATCATGGCATGAAACAAAGATTTGAAGCTACTAAGACCTACAAGACTATGTATAGTGACTGTGTAAGTCTCTATAACCGGGTAAAGATTTGAAGAATATTGTTTCTGGTTGTGTGAAGTAACGTGCCTGTGTATGTTGATATACACAACTATGTATGTTCATACACGGTTATGTATATTGCCCCGTAATTCTCCTCACCCATGTAAAATCATGAATTTAGGGGGTGAGAACACCACACCGAGACCAGTTGAAGATAGCTTGACTAGAGAGACATATGGGGCAGCTTATGGGTACTCAACAGACCATCCGAGTAAAGCAGGTGGAGATTGTGGAGTGGATAGGTAGAGATTGAGACTTATACTAGATGGATGGGAGATTTATTGATGTAGATGGTAAGCAATCAGGGCATGACTTTTCAACCTCCATCATCTGGGGTGACTATTTGATCCTTATTGCCTCCACCTTTTAAGGCTACATGACCAAAAGACCCTCCATCAACGGTTATGCCAAAGTCAAAATAGGATTAAAGGATCCTTAAATTTGGTCTTTTCTTTTCTTTTTCTTATTATTTGTATTTTATTATTTTCTTTCCTTTATCATTCTATTTTGTTTAAACATTAATGTAGTGTTATTTCAATTTATTTTTATTTTCATATTTCGTATTTTGTTTCTTTATTCTTAATTTTATTTTCTTTTATTATCCCTTTTTATTTATATTTTGTAAGGATGATTGTATCTAATATTGGATGGATCCCTCCTCAAAATCAGAATTATGAAATTCTTATTACTCAGGAAAGTACCAATTTCTTATCATTTCTTCCTTTTTATTTAGCTATGCTTATATTATGTACATTGAGGACAATGTATAATTTTAAGTATGGGGAAGGGAATTACAATTTTCTTAAGCTTATTTAATCTTTATTATTACATTTTATTAACTGATATCCTGAATTACTTAAAATCTATCAAAAAATACTTATTGAATTGAATTAGTATGCAAAAGGATGAAAGTTAGAATAAACTTGCTTTTTTAAGTCATATGTTGAGTAATAATTGAGATAATTAATTTGAACGAAAATTGCATATTATTTACACACACAAGACCTTTTGTGAGTTTTTGAGCCTAATAGAAAATACATCATTATTTTAAGCTCTTTTATCCTTTCATATGTGTTATCATGCATAGTTGGATAATTCTAGAACTTGCTTTTATTAAACATATTGAGGCCACATTTGTTAAATTAGAAGCATTGGAGTGACAAAGGCATTTCGATTCAACATTTGTTTAATTTATTTTTTAAAATTAACTTACCATATTTTATCCCATAGCAGTAACCAATTTTGCTCCCTAGCCTTTTCATTGATTATTATGTCACCACAAACAGAGACTAAAGCAAGTGTTGGATTTAAAGCTGGTGTTAAAGATTATAAATTGACTTATTATTCTCCTGACTATGAAACCAACCCCATTATTAGCTTTTACCTTATCTTTCTTATAGCCTTTTTATTATTTTGAACCCTGAAAGTATTTACAATTACTTGATTTCTTGAAACTTGAAATTTGAAAAGGTCTAATATTTCTATAATTGTTAGTACATGATGAATTTGATTGATTTTAAAAAGTTGCAATTTTATTGATTGAAAAAGATGTTTAAGTTATGGTAACAATGGACTTAATAATGTGAAGTTTAAGTTATGGTAACAATGGACTTAATAATGTGAAGGACCTATATTGTGAAAAATAAGTTTCTAGTAAATTTCTTTCAATTTTATCACCCTTTTCAATATCCCTATCCCTATCATACCTTATCTAAACCCTATTAAAACCTTGTAATATGACCTTTTGATTTTTGTTTCTAGTTTACTTAGAAGTGGTGGAGATGTGATAATATTGCAAGCTTATGGTTAAGAGTTCTAGTACATATTGATTTGAGAGTTATTACACCTTTCACCCTAAAAATTGAGTGCATTGAGTGAATCTTTAATGAGGGTATGGAAATTTTTGCCTTTGATTTCAAAAAGATTATTAATGTGATTATTATTAATGTTGACTTATGACGGTCAGTTCTAGGAAAATTTGAATTCCATTGTATGTTAATTTGATTGTTATGACATGATGATTTAGAGTGTGGATGGACAGGTTTAGGATAATAAGGGATGGATATTTGTAAGATTAATGATTTATATTATGATTTGCTTAAGGACAAGTAAAATCTTAAGTGTGGGGATGTTTGAAGAATAATTATTTGACCATATTTATACACCCATAGTTAATGTGATTTGCTTGTTATTTAATACTTCTATAGTATTTTTGGTACTTAATTTGGTTTAAGTGCAATTTAATTTGGTTTAAGTGCAATTATAGGTGATAATTTCCTTAACAAACTAAAGGAGTAGAATTCAGATGAAATTGTGGCATGGAACAAAGATTTGAAGCAAATGACTATGTAAGTCTCTATAAACATGTGGAGATTTGAAAAATATTGTTTCCGATCATGTGAAGTTACACGCCCATGTATGTTGATATACATGGTTATTTATGTTGCCTGTGTAAGTTTTTATACTCGTGTAAAATAGTGAATTTAGGTATTTAGGAGATACACCATCACCTAAACGCTTGTGTATGTTGATCGTGTATATCTTGAAACCTTAGTTTTTAATATAAAAGGATGTGAATAGAGGCAAAATAAGAGGAGGCAAGTTTAAAAGTAATTTTGAGTCATAAGAAACATAGAGAGGCAATAGTTCTAAATAGAGGATGAGGAAAACATGAAGAATAAGTCACAAGATCTGATAAATAACAACATTCAATCCAACTTGTAAGAAGATCCATTAGAAGAAAAAGGGAGATTTAGAATTATGATTTCTTTGTTTTCTAGTTGTTCTTCTGCATATTTGTCTTTGGATTTGTTTTCTATAGATATGAACTAAATTTGTTTAGTGCCTAGGTATGATGAAACCTAAGTTGTGATAACAATATGATTTGATATTTTATTTAATGCAATTTTATTGATTTATTTATTGAGATTCAATTATTCCTTATATTCTTGTTCTAATATATCTGGAATATTAGTTCATGATTTGATTTCATATGATTGAAATTGAGAAATCCTTTTGCGTGAATAGATTTACCATAATTGGAAGGAGTTGCATACAAACCTAGAGATAGGTCGATATTGTAACATCCCGTTTCCAGAGAACGGGTCGGACCAGAGAAACGGGTCCAAGAGTGGGGTAAATCAACACATCTCATGCTCATGCATTTGTGAATAGTGAGTTATGTGCATATAAAAATTTATTGTACGTGCATTCATGACATATTCCCGGTATAAGTGTGAATGAAGTGTGAATTCTTGAAAAATAGGTATTGTGAGTGATAAGTGGAATCGGAGAGGTACAAAGTGATTCTCTAATTTTTAGAGAATTATGGAAATTTTCTGGGAATTTTTCGGAACTGTTTCCGGACCCGGAAAATTGTCAAGCGACTGATAGGGGTCAATCAGTGGAAAATTTGTGGTCCAATGGCAATGGGATTTCAGACATAAGCATTTTGGAATTTTTGGAATGAGCCATTGGAAGTTGGAGTGAAATTGAAGTGAATTGTGAAGAAATTCACAAACCATTGAGATTGTGACACTTGTCACATTTGTAAGTGAATTAAATTCATTTTTTTTTCAAGAGTCTTCTACGACTCTTCTCCCCATTCTTCTTATAGCTTCTGATATTAAAATGCTAAAAGGAGAGTTTTACTTGAAATTTTCTACTCTCTCATCCGATGGTAACTTCTATGTCTCCTTATAACTTTTGCTTATTTCTCCTTCACTCTCCACACTTAGCCTTCTCTTTCTTGAGACCTTATAAGCACCAACCTTCATCTTATGCTTTTAAGTGATAGTGATGCCGTGAGTGAGAAGAAAAAGAGAGAAATTGTGGAAGTTGGAGAATTGGAGAAATCAAAGTGTAATTGGTAAGTTATGCTATCCTATGTGTTTAATTGATTGTTTCATGCATAAATTGTGTCATGCCATGCATGAATTTCATGAACCTAGGTCTTGAATGATTTGGGCATGTGTGTGTT